>QYAO01000073.1:0-98193 GCA_003988895.1 Hyphodiscus sp. D1413 | reverse complement strand
ATATAAGACTAAATAAAGCAATTAAACTTAATAGTTTATTTAATATAATTAATATAAAGTAAAATGGTCTAGGATTTTTAGTCCTAGACTATAATGGTTCGGTCCCAAAAAAAAGCGGGGACCGTTTTCAAAAACGGTCTCAAACCTTTAGACCGAAACTTCAAACGGTTCGGTCCCAAATTATTATAGGGACCGTTTTTGGAAACGGTCCAGGAATTTTAAGACCAAACCATAATTTTTCGGTTCGGTTCGGTCTAGACCGCGGTCCCATGGTCCAGTCCGGCCAGCCTACTCATTTACTGCTTTCTGATTCTCTATAAACTCTATCAATCACTGGAGTATACTCTCTGCCTGCTCTAGTAGGCTAGTATTCTCTATAACTTTAATTATAGTCTATAGCAGACGCTACTTCTATATGATCTAGGCGACCGACTTGATAACCAGTCTATAAAGGACTTATTCTATGTGATCTAGATGACTGACTTATTAACTAGTCTATAATAGACTTACTTCTATATAATCTAGGCAACCGACTTGATAACTAGTCTATAAAGGACTTATTCTATATGATCTAGATGACCGACTTATTAACCAGTCTATAATAGACTTACTTCTATGTGATCTAGATAACTGACTTATCAACTAGTCTATAATAGACTTATTCTATATGATCTAGATAACCGACTTATTAATCAGTCTATAATAGACTTAATCCTAGTCTAATTAAAGATAAAGGATAAGTTTATTCTATTATGATAGGTTACTTCTGATAATTCAGGATAAGGCAGATCATAGGTTAAACGATTAAGAATAAACTAAGGAACTAAGAGTATAATATAAGAGTCTTGAATATAAGTGTTTATAGATCATAAACAATCCATTGTCCTAATAATAGACTATAAGTAGTCTATCAGCTGACCTCTGACCTAGGCTGGCCGGACCGAACTGATATTTTTTGGTCTAGACCAAACCAGACCATATTTTGATGGTTTAGTCTAGGATTTTTCAGACCAAACCATTTAATAGTCTACTATATTTTTTTGGGACTAGACTATAGCAGTTTGGTCCAGGGTTTTCTAGACTAAACCATTAAACGGTCTATAATATTTTTTTGGGACTAGACCATAGTAGTTCAGTCTAGACTAAACTATAAGACCATTCTAAAAAAATAGCTTAAATCTAATTTTAATCCTAAGAGTAATATAAAATAGTAATACTAATATAGTCTCAGACTAAACCGGACTATTCTTGGTAAAGACTATATAGTTTAGTCTCAAAAACGGTCTATAAAAGAGCCATAGTCCTGTCCTAGGCTATTCTTAGACCGGATCATATAGTCTAGTCTTAATAATAGTCTATAAGAATGGTCATTTTCAGACCGTAGTCTCAAAACGGTCTATAAAAGAACCATGGTCTAGTTCGGTCTAGACTATTCAGCCAGCCTACTCTGACTAGCTCGGACCAGTCCTAAGTCTCTTTAGGAGTTAACCCCTTATATCTATATCTTTTATAAATTCTATTTATAGATATATTCTCTTTATAACTAATCTCCTTATATAATCTATTATATACTATACTTATTCTTCTTCTTATTTAATTATTTATATATTAATTTAGAGCTTTACTTTTAATCTTCTTTAGAATTAAGAGTATATTAATTTATCTTTATAAGTATATAGATTAAGATAGTAATATAAGTATTTTAGCTTACTTTATAAGTCTATCAGAGGTATAATAGGTCGAATTAATAGTATTAAAGCTAGACTCATATCTATAAGGAGTTATTAAAGACTATTATTTATTAGTATTTCTAATTATAAGGATAGTTATTAGTTTAACTTCTATAATAACTCATTTACTACTCTTTGATTCTCTATAAACTCTATCAACTACTAGGATATACTTTCTATCTATTCTAATAGACTAGTATTCTCTATAACTTTAATTATAATCTATAGTAGATACTACTTCTATATAGTCTAGGTAACTGACTTAATAACTAGTCTATAAAGGACTTATTCTATATGATCTAGATAATCGACTTATTAACTAGTCTATAATAGACTTACTTCTATATGATCTAGATGATTGACTTATTAACTAGTCTATAAAGGACTTAATCCTAGTCTAATTAAAGATAAAGGATGAGTTTATTCTATTATAATAGGTTGCTTCTAATAACTTAGGATAAGATAGGTCATAGGTTAAACGATTAAGAATAAACTAAGGAACTAAGAATATAATACAAGAGTCTTGAATATATAAGTATTTGTAGGTCGTAAACAACCCGTTGTCCTGGTGACAGACCATAAGTAGTCCGTCAGCCGACCTCTGACCAGCTCGGGCCAGTCCCGAGTCTCTTTAGGGATTAACCCCTCACAATCACAATCACTCCCTCTATGTCTTTCTATATAGGTCTCTACTTTCGCCATAGTCTTGTAGCATTTTGGGGCTAATCAAGTTGCTAGATACTCTCTGTTCAACTGGTAGTCATGGAGGACGATATACCCCGATATGCCGTTATCGACTTTGCGTATGGTGTCACTTCAGACGCTCAGCTGACGGTCATCTGCCGAACCAAGCGCTTCTATATTACTCTGTCAGCACAGAATCTATGCGACCCCGAACACACAGAAGCCTCGAAATATGAACGAGAATACCTACAACTTCTCTGTGCAATCCAATCCGAGGATCAGACCGAGTTCAATCCTAACGAACCAGATCCTGTCGAGGCGATGACTCACTGGGTTGTGACTCCATTCTTCCCGGTCTTCCGGGCACTAGCACCACAGCTCTCGTCAACTCCGCAGATACAAACCTTGCACGAATATTTTAACCCTCCTACATTCTTCTTCACGCTCAAAGTAGTTAACGGAACACTGACCCCGGTCTCCACACCGGAGAATTCTCATAAACTAGAGTTCCTGACGCCGAGCATGGAACCACCGCTGGTTCTGCTCGATGCAGAAGTGCCGATTCTCAATCCTTCGAGCCTCGATATAGCTTGGGATTCGGAATCTGACGGGGCGCAGTTTCCCACTAAGGTGTTTGGAGATAAGCATGTGCCGTATTTCTTCAAGGCTACGGCTCACGGGAACTCTACAGCTATTGAACGCGAGATTGAAACGTTGCTATGCTTAGAACGAGTAGGATTGACAACGAAAATTCGTGTGCCAAGGCTTTGCGGATATGTGCAGGTTGATGGGCAGAATAATGTTATGGGGTTGTTGTTGACATATGTTGAGCGTCAAGATACTTTAGAGGGAATCCTTCTCGACAAGCCCGAGGTCGCTCTGCGGAAAAAATGGTTCTTTGATATTGAACATATGCTCAAGTTACTACATGAAGCAGATATTGTCTGGGGAGACGCAAAGGCAGATAATATTCTCATTGATATGGCGAATGAAGCGTGGATGATTGATTTCGGAGGAAGTTATACCATTGGATGGGTTGATGAAGATAAGATGAATACTGTCGAAGGAGATTTGCAGGGTTTGCTGAGGATCAGAGAGCATCTTCTGGTAGAATAGAGGGAAAGTAGAGAGAAGGCCACATTCCTCCATGAAGATTGGGAAAGGTAGATCGTCCGCTTATGGATTGATTGATCTTTGATTCGAAAGAGCTGAACTTGAAAGCTGCTAGAGATTCAACAGGTTAACGAACGCTTCTCTCCACCCAAATTTTAAAATCGATAACTCGTGAGACGTGGCGACGGTTAAAAGAATTTCTTATGAGTAGAATATGATCGAAGGTCGGTGATCGATTTGCAGAAGACGTACTGCGTCGCCCGTCGCCGCTGAAGTATAGACGAAGTATGATACTCGGGTTCACGGGGTCAGAAATACCTATAACTCCACCAAAAATGATAGTAATTGAATGTATTTTTGACTAGAGATTTATAGAATACTATATAACTCTTTTTTGGATATTATTATCCTATAAACCTTACTTATATTCTATAATCCTCCTTCTTACTAACCTTCTACTCTTTGTAATATATATAATAACCTCTATAACTTGAGTCTCTTAAGCTCTTTATAAAAGCTTATATTGTCTTTGCTTTTGAGGTATTTTGGAGTCTAGAAGGTATAAAGCTTGAGCTCGAGGAATAGATCAAAGTAGGAGTTGAATTTGAAGTAGTTTAATACCTTAAGAGAGAGGCGAGCTTGAGAGTAATAGAGATCAAGGGATTAAAGGTTATAAAGCTTCTAAAGTTCGAGATACTTATTTCTTTGGCTATAGTAGAGGTTATATTATTGATCGATTTAAGGGAGTCTTTAGAGCTATTTTTACTAGGTTTATCTTCTTTTATTATGATATATATTATATGATCTCCTATATAAAGATGTCTTCCTTAATCTTACTCAAACCTAAGTTATAGACTAGTAATAGGTTCTTTGAATTAGTAATTGGCTTTCTATATATTAAACTAGTCTAATATGCTTTAAACTCTTAGTATAGTTATACTTTAAGAGCCTCTTTATCTATGATCCTTATTCTTCTATTCTTATTAGTTATCTTATTCCTCTTCTTTCGAGCTTTATCTATAGCATTAATAAGATCTTAGTTTATAGCTTTAGTAATAGTTGATTTAGTAAATCTATATTATATAGCTTTAATGGCTTTTTCGAAGAAAAGGTTCTAATTAATCTGACTCTACTTAAATAGATCTTCTAGCTAGCTTAGCTCTATCATATTACTAGGGGTTTTAAAGGTTAGATATAATAATAGAGGAATTTGAATATCTAGTATTATAAGATCAAGAGAAGGAGGAGTACCTTAGTCCTTGAGTAGTTTAAGGACGAGAATTTAAGGAGCTTAGTTCTTAAGCTCTAGGCTATATATTAGCTTATTCTTGAATCAGCTTCTAAGGCTATCTAGGTAGCTATAAAAGTATAATCTCTAGATTAAATGAGAATAGACTAGATTTCTCCTATACTGACTCAATATTATACTTACTTAGAGTCAAGGGATAAATCTCATAATAGATCTCAAGGAAGACCTCTTTATTGATATTATTAGTAGTATTAGGCCTTAATTAAAGCATGACTCAGTTCTTATAAAGGATAGCTTATAGGCCGAAAAGACCGATATCATAAGATTAAAGGAGATATATTATATATAGTAGGAGATATAAAGATATAATATAATACTAAAGATAGTACTATATCATACTAGTATTAATATAAGAAGAATAGCTATTCTATAAAAGAAGGCGATATTCTCCTTTCTAATACTTTAAAGTCTTTAGCTCAAAGTACTTTTCTAATCATCTTATACTAAGCTTACTATTAGTCTAGTCATTTAGAGATATATAAATATAACTAATAAACTCCTCCTTTTAAGCCTCTTAAAGAGCCTTTAACTTCTATATCTAACTAGTCTTATTGATAACTCCTTTGAAGATAATCTAAGGACTAAGAACTTTTCCGATAAGTAATATAGCTTTAATCAATATTATCTATTCTCTACTATTATCATATGATGATTTAGGCCTCTTATTACTCTTTAAGACAATAGACTATAGCTTTATTCCCTGCCTAAGTACTACTCCCTTCTTATCTATATTATATATATCCTCTAGGCTCTAGCTGAATCTTAAACTTACTAATAGTGCTCTTATATAGCTTGAACTAATAAGATATGATTTCCTAATCCTTAGAAAGCTAGCGATTTCAGTCTTATAAGTTATAGAGTTATAAAAACAGACTTTAGTATAGAGTATCGAGTAAGAAATGAGCTATACTAGTTCTTTCCTAATAGTATTATATCTCTCTTGGCTTTGAGAAGCTCTTCTATCATAAGTCTTAGCTGGTCAACTCTTATAGGATATCTCTATTCTTTAAGCTTTAAATAGTACTCTTCTAAGACCTTCTCCTCTACTAGGATTAACTACTATCTTACTTCTATAAACTCCTTCCTTGATATTATGCCTCTATTCAATCTACTATATAAGCTCTCCTATATGATTCCATATTCCTTAGTAGTCCCTCTGATTAAGGCATATCCGTTCTTCTCTAACCCCTCCTTATATATGTCAATTATAAGCTCTATCCTAATGGTTTAAGGGACCTTCTACTGATTGTTTTTCGGTACTTTGAGACGGGTCATCGTATTCATATCTATATAGCTTGATTCGATAGATCGCTATAATCAAAATAAAGCAATTTTAGAGTCGATTGAGTCTATAGAGAAGAAGTTATCAATGAACATAGAAAGTAGTAGATATTTTAGCGTGGGTATTTGTATGGGGCGGGTATTTATCCCATGAACCCGAGTATGCATTCTATTTTCTGACCTCGTCTATCTCCCCTTAATGATACATAACGCAAATAATGCTAGAATATATCAGCCGCCATAACGCCGGACTTGACAAGACCGATCTATAACTCCCTTACGACCTCCCTCGACTCTCTCCCTGTTTAGTGCTCTGATCGACCAATGAGAGAAAACGAAATCGCAGCTCGATATACAAAGAGAGAAAGAAGAGGTAATGAGAACAGACAAGGATCTTTATACATATAGTACTACCTCTTGACACCAGCTTATGCAAAACCGATCCATAACTCTGGATTGCCCTATCCATACGCGGTGAGGAAAATGGCGGTATGATATGCGACGGAGGAAAGAATAGAAGAGGATAGATTTATCCCAGATGCCTTCTCTTGATAACGTGCTTATAACTCACTGCCATTTTCGGAGCTAATTGCCAAGATCTCAACAGCACATGTCCTTGAAATACAAACCAGCCTCCTTTCCCTTAGCGCATATACCATGGGTCCCGAAGTGTGATACTGTACACGACTTGTATATGATACTTGGATTGATCCACGGATTTGAGAACCAGCCCAGCAGCTTCGCATACTGGATGGCGACAGGCGACCGTCTCTCCCAGCTCCCTATACAAGTGGCTCTCGACGTGGTCTATCATCTTTGCTGGGCGGGAGAAGGTCTTCTTCTTCCTCTTGCCGGTATAAAAAGATGTATTGAGTCTTCTCATACATTAGGGGGAAGGGCTCTGGATCTGGAGACGAGCCACTAATAGGTTCCTCTTTAGGAGACTCTTCACCAATGGAGTGATCGCTGGAGCTCTCACGGCTCGGGACCGAGCGCAGTTTTGGGGCATTCTGATTACTGTATCGACATTATCCCCCCCAGCTCTCGTGACCTGGACTTAGCCTAAGGGGCATCTTCTATCCCATTGCTATAAGACAGCTTTTCACTGGCCTTTACATTATAGAAGGCTGTTTAGCAGCCTTGTTTTTTATTATAAGGGATGATTAGGGTCGCGTCATATGCCTGTCTTATAGAATCATCATGAGTGTTTTTATACTAGTTACTACTATGTTTTAGTATATTTATTACTCTAATTATATCATATATTATAAAAGTACTAGATCTTATCTAATAAAGCATCTAAAAATTTCGCTATTACTTACTGCTCCTATGATTTGGCTTACTTATAACAGGCTTAGGCTAGTAGAGAATGAGATATTTTAAGTAAGGCAGTATAATAAGAGCCTTAAAATGAGCTATAAAGGAGCTAGCCTAGATATAAATACTAGAATCGTTTTATATAGTTATCTGTTTAATTAGAAGTAAAACGAAGTAGTTACTAAGAATAGATAGATCAAGATTAAGGGATAAGTATATATTAAATAATAGTCGTTTAAGAAGGCTATAATAAAACTAATCTAAGAATTTAAGGCTTATATTATAACGATTTCCTCTATAGAAGATTCTCTTATAGATTATAACTAAGCTAATCTTAAATATATATGTTTTATAAGCTCTTATATTTAGAGTACTCTCTTTATTAGTTAGTATATAAGAAAATCTACTTAAAGAGAAATGAGAGATTAAGTAATATAATAATTATCATATTATAGTATACTATAGAAACTAATATATTTGATCTTAGAAATTTAAGAGGATATTAACTATTCTAAGAATATATACTAAAGGAAGTTTATTCTTATAGATATACTAATCGCTTACTTAACTTATATTATATATATATTTATTCAAATCA
Source organism: Hyphodiscus sp. D1413 (assembly GCA_003988895.1). NCBI lineage: Eukaryota > Fungi > Ascomycota > Leotiomycetes > Helotiales > Hyphodiscaceae > Hyphodiscus > Hyphodiscus sp. D1413. The sequence continues at coordinate 90,161 of QYAO01000073.1, read as the reverse complement.
ATAGAGATATCATCTCAGTCGTCCGGTCTGCCCCCCCGGGTTTAGCGACCCTCTGCTTCGGGCAAGGTGTGTGCACGGGCCAGCCGCTGCTTTCAACGTCCATAAAAGTCGCGCTCCCCCGCTGCGCAACCATCTTCCTCTTCAATCGTTTCCCAACACCCCCTTTGCTCGGTCCCTCGATCTCATCATACATTCTCGACCCCTACCGACGCAGCTCCACTCTATGTGACACGTTCCTTGGCCTCGCCGTAACCGAGGACGACGGCATGGCCTGGTTAAAGCCAGAATCCTCGATGTCCCACTCTCGATTCGCTGCTCTCGAGCGTCTGTGACGACGATCGTTCCTCTCGATTCGATCGGATTGGTCGAGATACGAGCATGTGCTCCATCTCTGCTCCCTTGCTTCGCACCATCACAACCTTCACGACATCACAACCTTCACGATCATGCCTCATTGGTGATTACGACGTTGCTGATCTGCTTGGGTCGTGCCTTCATGCATCAGACCTGACCAATTGAAGAAATGCCTCACGACGACGTGGCTGGCTTCTGCCTAGCTGTGCCACGGGATTTACGTGTTGGTTGAAGGATCACGGTAAGGCCCCATGCGTTATGAAGATGGGGGTATGCGGTGATATGCCTTGATCTGGGCTGATTTGTGACGAGAAGGGCCGATGTCTGCCTACTTGGCTGTGGCATGTGACAGATCGCATCATCGTAACTCCCGTTGAGCACTCCTATGCACCGAATACGAAACGCCGAGGGTGGGAGGATTGGTCACAAGGTGTACAGAGAGAAATTGCATACACCAAACACGGAACGCCAACGATGAGGCAGCTGGTCACAAATGGCTAGGGAGACGGGGGCGATTGTGCATAGGCGTCTCATCCGGCCTCGGGACGAGCTCGATCCGCAGCACAAGGGGAGGGGATGATTCAAGCCATTGGGTCCTGTAGGTGCTGTCACAGGTATCATATCCACCATGCAGAAGAAATACGACACGCTCTGCGCTACGTCCCCCCTCTGCAAAGGGAAGGTCGTATGGGCTCAGCCCGACGGAGGTGACTGCGAGATCTATGGGACAGGCGTGTTAAACTGGATTTCGCGCAGAATTGCGCTGATCGAAGGCCATTTCTTGATCTTTGGTGAAGCCAAGGAGGAATGGGGATTGCATAAATGAGTCCTGGTTCAATCATTCTGCTGTAGTCATAGGCTACGCAGCGTTTGCACGGACGAAGCGAGAGTGCCTGTCAAGTTTATGCGTGGATTTTTTGCCTGGATTTTTGGCGCGAGAAGCTAGAGGGCCAGATCATATGTTTGACGTTGGAGGTATGCGATTGGCAGAAAGCTCGGCGAGGCACATTGGGAGACCTGCATACTCCGCAGGACCTTAGAGAGCTGAGATTTCATGCATGGGACCGGATCATTTGAACCAGGCAGTGGAGAGTGGCAAAGTTGGAGTGCTGGAAGCAGTCGTATTCCAAGGAGTAGCTGCCCGCAGAATGCTTAAAATCAGTCACCTCCCCTTCTCCGATCTCACATCTCCCAGACTGGTCCTCTCGTTATACACCTCGTTTCGTGATGATGGCTGCCCTTGAGAGTACGAGATCCGTGTCACTTGTACTTCCTACCACCCCCTCGTCATTGTCTAACAGTGATACTCTTTGGCCCACGAAAAGGGGCTATTCAATCCTTTCACTCAATACCAGTAGTAGCCAGATTACCCGCAGACCCTTGGCTACTTTTTCCAGCTCTAGTTACAAAGCTGAGGCTGAGGCAGATACAAGTTCCACAACGAGCGGTGGAGGTACGTGAAAAGCACACAGCTCATGAGAACCATTCTAATCTGTTTCTCTAGTTCTCAAGCACAATCTTGCTAATAGTGACGACGATGCAGACAACTGTCTTCCTTCTTTCGACGAGCTGTTTCAGACTACTATGCATACGGATATCTCAGCCAGAGCCTCAAAGACCGAGCGCACCCTTCAGCTGGAACAGTCAGTCATTATGCGGCCTGGGATGCACTCCCTCCGATCAAAAGCAGGACTGGGTGAATGTCGGGGTGATAGTCCAGGTAGGCCAAGCATCTATCATTCATTTATGTGGAGAAGCGGTCCTCTGATTATACACAGGTCAAGCAATAATTCTCGATGGTGACAAGCCACGTGAGGCAGGTACCGGGGATGATTCCGAGAACGCCACTGGCGGTCTCAATACTGGGCATGTCGAGAAGCAAGCGAATTGGCATGACACGCTCGCGGCCTCAGAAGTCGCATCTAGGCCAGCAAAGTATATTGATATTTCCGGTCCATGGTTTGATGTTGAGGAGGGCTGTTGGATCGACGAGCCTGCTCTAAGACTTGTGTCTGCTGCGCAGCAGGACGTGCATTCTGCTACCGCACGAGAACAGCCTCAGACCCTCCTCCAATCCTCTATGCCGCTACAAGATCCAACTGATCAGGAAAACATGGACGACTTCACTCAGATCAAATCGGTGGGATCGGCCCCTCAATCGTTGCCCAACTCTCCTTTCGACCGCGGCGATAATGGATGGACAGATGAGATTATCATTGAAATGGAGAAAGAACTGGATCTGGCTATTATGGAGCGAATCAATACCTCATCAGCCACTACCCCAGACTCCCTACTTGTTCGCTCTGTCGAAGCACCACAGCGGGAGATCCCGAGTCAAGAATGCTATGAATCAACTCGTAGCACATCAGAAGAGCCGCGAGATACTTTTCGATGCGGCATCCTAGCTCCGGACCTTGAGGAGCAGGGGGAGCGGAAGTATCGGGACACTCGTATGTCAGAAACATCCGAAGGGAGCGAATCACGAGTGGACAAGCTGATGGGGGAAGTGGGAGGGTTAGCAATGCAGCAGCAAGAAGAGCTTGAAGGACAGAAGGAAGAGCTCGTGGCTGTAGGTGATCAGCAGGACCTTGTAGTGATTCATAACACGGACAATTCCATGGACGTGAAGGCCACTGAGGCTCTGCTAACGACCCAACTCAAGATCGACAAGCAACATTTTCGACTACGTGGGATACGCACCCAGCAGCTTCCTAGACGCGAGACAAAGACAACCCAGTACCGAGTCGTATGGGGCGAGCATCCACACAGGACTGATTCTTGGGTCAACGAAGACGACGTGCGAATGTCAATGCTACGGCCACCTTGCGAACGATCGTCTCAAGACTTGCTCCCACCATTAGAAAGGGATATTGTACGAGTTCACCGCATGCGCTATGAAAGGTGGAGTAAAGGCAAGAAAACTTTCGAGTACCTGGTCGATAAATCCCGCTGGATCACTGAAGATCAATTGAGAATCTCACTTAGCCCCATGTTGGTCGCTGAGCTGAAAGGTAACTACTTGCCTTATATTCAAATGCCCCGTTTTGGAAATATCAAGAAACAGGTAGCTAACGGAACACAATTCGGACAGAGTCCTCTCCCCATCCCTTGAGCGAAGCACAACACAATGTGCTCCTTAGACATTCAGCAACTCCGATCAGTGACGAGTGCTGTCATGCGTTAGGAGCCTCTCGCTCTTCTGCCTTGGCCGTCCCCAGATTTGAAGGCGAGCCTGCCATGCTGAAGCGAAGGCACCAAGACGCGCAAGAAGTGATCAATAGCGACACCGACCATTATTTGAACACCGATTACAATCACGATGCCTATGATACAAGCAACGAATACCCACGCCCTGCGAAGAGACGAAAGCAACGCTCAGCGCCCACCGTGTCTCCAAATACCTCCCGAGGGCACACCCCAGAATCCAGCCTTGGACAGTTTGATCCCCTCGTGGCAACATCAACCGCTTCACCTGACATTGACGATGCACAACCCCAGGCTGATGACGGATGGCCGTCTACCACTACGAATACCGAGCACCACTATGCCTCACGAACATCTTGGAGTCCCTCTGCGGCAGCAGAGGCGGTATCAGCTGCTGAATATCAGGAATGGCCTTTCCAAGGCTTCCTCAAACGCACCAGGATCGGGGACGATGTGACATACAATCTTGAGTTCAAACTGCCATCGATCTCGGAGCCTCCTTGCTTGCCAATCAACTACGAATCATTAGACAACTGTTCTAGCAGCAAAGAGGCGCCACCAGAGTCTCGGTATCAGAATCATTGCCGGGCTGTGAAACACTACACGATTGGCCCTGTCAAATCAAGGCATTTGACGAAGCGTGTCCCATGGACGAAGAAAGAGAACAAGACAGTGGTGAAGATGAAAGAGAATGGCCGTTCGTGGGAAGACATACATAATGCTCTCCCTCACCGTAGCATGGGTTCAATCCAGGTGCACTATTCGACGAAGCTGAAATGGCAAGAGTTCTGAGAGTCAATTTGATAAGTCCTTTGGGAAACGTGCAAACGTCCGTCCAGGCAAAGCTCCATTGCGAGAGATTCTTCAAGCAGAAGTTGCGGGAAAGCATATTGAGAAGAAGCTAGTGGATAACATCGACTGGGATACAAAGAGACTCGTGGAGGGAGAACTTGAATCTAGAGGACAGGCTAGGAGAGCTGGCCAGTTACTGGTCACAGGTGAGTTGACCAGTCTATCGTTCTACCCAGGCTAATGAATGGAAGTCTCTGCTACCGATGATATCCGAGATGAGTTACGCAGCGCTGTGCGAGGCCATCTGACGGATGGAGTGAGCTTCTTCGAACTCGACTTTTAACCTTCGCACTAAGGAGATTCAGGTTGGTAGGATGAGATCTATCAGCCCACATAAGTTTTAGGATAGGAAATTTCCTTGGTTTTGGTACGCGTAGATAAAAAAATCAAAACACCAAGCTGATCGTAAGCTGGCGATTACAGAAGAATCTGTCTGAGGTTCCCAGCCAAGATTTCCATCATTGCAATAGCTTTGTCCAACATGGCGTATTCACTATAATTATAAGCACGGCTTTGCTATCCTGCGTAAAGGCGTGCTCCTTAGAGTCGTCTCCGTTGGGCCTATTAGCACCTATGGCTAATTTAGATTTGAAGATGCTTCAAGTCAAAGGAAGTCCAGTCACCTAACGTCTCTCCACAATGTCGTTGATGCGAAGTCGGAAGCTGTTAAGCCATGTGCTGACGACCCGGCCGACGTCGCCGGATACATGTTTTACCGAGGTCCGAGATGAATCGTGAGTTCTGTCATCTTTCCTCCCTTTATTTGTCTGCCAATTATTAGTGACGACCTCTAGTTTGCGTATTATGATGCTCACCTCACGTTTGCCAGAAACTTCGGTAGCATGTTACTTGGGAGTACGTCTAGCTAGGCATTCTGAACACCTCGTAGTCTGATGTCCATAGACCATACAACTCTACTTGAACATGCCTTACTTCTCGAAGCAAGAGCAGCAGTAATACTTGCTCCTTAGGCGAGGTTCCCTATGTACCCAGTTCCTCCCATGGCAGGCGGAAATGGCAGGCGGAGGTCGAGTTGTAAGCTGGATAACGGTCTTCACGACGTCTTTTCGCTCTTTAGAAACCTCTTCACGAATGTCATTCTCACTTTTCCGTTTGCGTATTGTCGAGTTTAGAGGGGGCTAGAGAGCCATTTCTGGTGCCTGGGTATTGCTGATTTGAAGTTTACAGACTGAATGCAACATGCAGTCAAGCGGCGTCGTTCCAGGAGAAAGGATTTCCAATGAAGACTTTTCAAAACCGGACCAGATAGGGTAGCACCTATTAACGACGTCTTGCCCATGGTGCCTTGAGCTGAGGCGTACACCCTGGAAAAGTCAGGCACAGGCTCCAAAGCAGGGAGCAGTCCGATTCCCCGATTAACCACTCCATGCATGGGGTCATTGGAGCAGAATAAGCGAGCTGATTCAAACTCGCTTGAACAGCTCCAATGCATGGGGTCATTGGAGCAAACTAAGCGGAATGATTCAAACTCGGTTGAATAACTCCAATCGTAGGGGCCATTGTGCGAAGTATCAGGTTGAACGCCTGCACGTTGATCCTACGGATCTGCAACTCCTAGTTACTGTGTCTAAGCTTTGATAGAAGGGGGCAACACTCCGAGCAAGAAACGAAAGGAACTGGCTTTCAAGCAGAACTGCCCTTGATATGCAGTGACTACTCGAGTGACAATGCATGAAACCAACAGTGGAGCTCACCAATGTAAGAATTCTGTACAGTGTACTCCCTCTGCCACTCAGGGCGGCAGGTTGGTGTGGCCTTCTAGTTTCGTTCCCAGCCCAGCTGAGACCCCACACAGTCTAAGCTTTGCCATAACATCCTGGGTTTAACGCCTTGAGTTGTCAACTAGTGAGTGCGAGTTTACCTCACACAAGTAGATGGGCTCTCGATTTGTTGTACGTCGTAGGGCGGAGTACGAAGTTACAAGCCTCTGAGGCCCTCACCGTCGTATGGGGTCAATGAAAGACCCTAGATGCCATTTCTGTAGGGTCTGTACCATGTCAAGGCACGGAAATTTATTGAGGTCATCATTATGGGACTGAAAAGCTTGGAATTCTATTCGATTTGATTGTTTCCTTGTCCAGCAATATTCACGTATATGCTTCCGGGTAAGACATGTGTTGTAGCAGTGCCACCCATCAAGAACCCCAGCCTAAGATGACATGTATTACAGCGGTGCCAATCCTGCTTTGTGGCTACGATTCTAACAGCCCCCAACCATGTTCCTTGAAGAGAGAGCCATGGGTGATATCGAACGTATTGACTCAGACGTCTACTCCTCTCACAATCTTTTCAACACCCCACTGTGGTCGAACACGACGCGAGAGAATTGATATGCTGCGAAAGGAGTACTATTAGTTTACTGAATGTTGATACCGATATAAGATTTTGGCACCTTTGTCTCTAAAGATTTTGGAATAACGCCAGGTCTGCCAAGAGTGTAGATGAAACAGAGATTACTACTCGACTTAGTTCCCTTTTTCTGTAATGCAGTTGTCTTAGGACTTACATCTGATTGAATTGATATTGGAGATAGAGTAGGGACGGATCAATGTTTGAGGAGGGAAAATATAGCAACTTGAAAACGGAAAAGACTGTTGGAGGGGACACAAAATGAATGACAGAAAGTAGATGGACGATTGCTTAGACAGAGGGTCTTCTTGTTTATTATAGGATTTCTGCCGTCGGGCGAAGTCGAGGTGTACGTCACTAGTCCCACCTCTTTCTTCTACAGAATGCCTCACTTTCTACACCGCTGCTTCCTTCGAGCCTATAGGTAAAGAGTTCAAGTGCTGTTGATCGAACTCGCCTCACTTTCAGCTCTGGACATGTAACATCCTGTAAGCCACTGTTCAAGAGTTGCGAAGCGAATTAACCCACTTCCCGCCCGTCCAGGCGACACCGTAGTCCGCCTCACTATTACATCAAATCATCGTTCGATTCGTACTCCAGGGCATCATTTCCTGCCGGGGAAAAGAAGCGGATTCAAAAAAGTGAGGCGAGCTTGCAGTTGCGTTGGTCACAATCCACGACGAATCATGGATCCTTTGTAGAAAGGCAGCTATACATGTACCAGCTGGTCTGAAGAATTTTGTGCCCAACTTACATGGGGATCCAAGCCCCTGATTTTGTAAGAGAGAAGTGTTCTGAACGTGTCTCTGACACAGCAATGTACCAGTGGATAAAACAGACTCCACCCCCCGTCTCGTGAACCCTTCTTCATCTTCCTTACTTATTTTCTTCATGAGCGGCCCTGTACTCCACTCAGCTCAAGGTGGTTATCGTGGATCGCCACTAGGCCCCCCACCACCACGGCAAACACACCATCCTCCAGAACCACAGTCTCTACAATACCAATCTCATTCACAAACGATGTACGTTGAGACCCTTGTATTGGCATTGGCACCGCCGAGCTACAAGTTTCTTCCGCCTGTCCGGGAAATGCCACCTTCGCAGGAGGCTACATCTATTCAGGGAGAGGCTTCGGGGGACAGACTGATCACTTGGATTCCTGCCGAAAAATATAAATTGGATACACTTTCGAAGCTCGGAATAAGGAGAGGACATGAGCGTGGAGGTGACTGGTACAACATGGAAGAACTCTATCGGAATGTGATTGTGGCAATTGCAGAGGTACAAGATAAGATTTTCTGTGGCACTCCAGAAGATAAGGCCAAAATTGAGTCTTCAGAGCTCTATGAAGAGATCTGGGAACTTGGAATCTGTGCACCCTGCCGAAAACTCAAGACACGAATTATTGAAGATCTTTCAGATACATGCAGAGGTCGGATGCCATCTATGGCCGTCTACACACGTCAGGAAGCTCTCTGGAGGATCGAGTCCATGTTGGCTTTCAGGACTCGCAAATTATTTCGAGGAAAGAATGGTCGTGTCTTATTCACGGGAGATTACATGTATGAGGACAGCGAAAACTCATGGATTCTAGAGAAACCTTCTGATGTAAATGTGTCTCCGTACGGAAACTGGAAGCGGTTCAGATGGTCTTATGGAAAAATGATTTCTGGAGATGGGACCCTGGAGAATGATCCGTTTAAGTAGCGACCTGTCGGAACCAAGGAGAGAGATTGTTGGACATGTTTCCTTTCCTTAATGTGTGGCTTTTTCTATCATCTCCTCATAGATAGCTTATGAATTCTCACCTATCCTAAAACAACAACATGATCCCTTCATTGCAGACCCCGTATATCCACCTTGGTGAGAGTCGAAGTCTTTTTCATGCCAGTCTGAGTCATACAGTAAGGGCTGGGGTTATAGTGTGGGGAATCGGCGTTATTGAGATGCATTTGGTGGCTTTTCGCGGACGTGCTTTATTCAATTGACGCTCTTATTGGAGTGTCACAAATTTATGCGCAACTTCCTTGGGGTACATTATCTCATTGTTCACATTCTTATCACACCATCAACGACCCAAGACCGCGCCATGTCTCCTCGACCAATTGTGACCAGACAGTCAGAAGCGCTGCTCATAGACATGACTTTACGAATTCTTGCCTTGTCGAACCATCCAGGGACTAACAGCGGATGTCCGACAGTCACCTGTAGTAACCATGTTAGTTCAAGGAAAGTGCTCGTGGTCGCTGGAATTGAAGGCCCACCACAACGCTCGTCAATTCTGCTTGATGTAAGTTGCGCTGCTCTGAAAGAGAAACAAATCCGTTTACCTAAACTCAATAGCTACTACTTTAGGAGGGCATCGCTTGTGTGTTGTTCTATAGCTATTACACCATGCTCTCACAGTGTAGCGCACATGTCCGCATCTGAATTCGAGTTGAGTGTAGTCACACATTCTGGAGGAAGGCAGTTTCTGTAGGGAAGACGGGAAAGACTGTGGCATATTCCACGGCAAGCAGGTCTTATACTTCACATTTACACGCTGCTTTACATACAGAAATTCCTTTTAGCTTCGATTCTTTATCAGGATCTTACCGTATTTTTTTTTTCTCGGCTATTGATACGGACGTCGCTGGTGAAACCGGCGTCCTTGGCTGTCATCGAGTATCGCTTCGAGCATTTTCTTTTCGAATGCTGTTATCAAAGCGTTCCCTCATTGAAAATGGAGGAAAATAGAGGCTTCATGCCAGTGCACCTGAGCTGAGAGGGAAGAAAAGATAATCCAGAGTTACGAATGCCAGTCCTGAATGAATCCATGGAGTTTATGGGTAATCATGATAGACAGATACTCAGCTGCATTCTGTCTCAATTAAATCGCATTTTCTAGCTCGGGTTGCATCCTTCCTTTCCCTTCTACTAATACGGCGTGATGAGAGATGAAAATCGTAGTTGATTCCACTCCAACACTCCTTGTAATGACTCTGGCATCCTGTATCCGCTAAGTATTCAGTCCGGGACCCTTGCAATCACTCCAACATTCCCTGTATTCACTCCAGCACCCTGCAAGCCAAAGTGGATTCTCGTGTCGGCAATTCAGCGCTCTCCATTGGTTCATTTAGGGCTAGGCCCGGTTCCTCGCCATGTCTTTCAATCTAAAAACAAATAATTGGCTATTGCGTATGGGGATCAAATCCAGGTGTCTTTGTCCAATGGGCTCTCGTCCACGTTGGAGTGAATGGAAATGGATTTGAAACAGGTAGCCCAACCGGCTCCTATAAGAACTGTGACTTATCCACCTTCATCACTTGCGAGAATAAGATATCACCCAAGCATGGCCGTCTCTCATCTAAATATTAGCTATGGAAGCTGTATTGCTGTTGCTATCGTCTGTCTCGCGGACATGGTATTGAGATTCTACGGAGCAGTACAGACTATGAAGATTCCTATGCTACTCTCGCTGCTCAACGTTATCGTGGCCTCCATCTTCTTTGCTTTCAATTTATTGGGAATCATCATTGGTATGGTATTATTTGTTATACATTCATTGTCATTCATTCGATTATAATTGGGCTGACTATTCCGACACAGATAGCCGCTCCACTTCCGTAGACATCGCCAATATATTGTGCATTTTGATAATGTCTATAATTACCGAGCAGCGAGAGGTAACATTTCTGTCAAGCCAGTTGTTAAAAACTCGTACTGATTGCATACCCTAGTTTACCATTTTCTCAAGGCGGTGTAGGGTGGACAAGGACAACAGCAAAATCCAAGTGGCTCTTACATGCACTTATCTTGCACAGCTGATAGGAGCTGTTTTCATGGCTATTGGGTCAGTGGGATTCTATTTTCGCACGATATTTTGCTTACATCCACAGGCTCAAAATCGCTACTAAGAGGACTCTCGCAATCATCGGCTTTTCAGTCATAAGATTCGGGATTTCAGTGGGCTGGACCGTACTCATTTCCCAATACGTGAGTGCATGGAAGACTCAAGTTCGAATTGGTTCAGTCGAGGCGGAAGGCTATGGGTATGACCACTCCGATCGACTTCCAGATCACTTCCGCGGTTGCTGCTATGTGATTGCTATATGTGGAAGCGTATGCGGGTTCTGCATCGGTATATGGTATTGGTCTGGGAGAAGATCCGTCGATTTCATGACCCCGTGGAACCTGGTATGTAGTCGGTGCTTGCTCTTAGACTCTCCGACTAACCAATGATGCAAAGATTGAGCTAGGATTGTTCACCATTGGTGTACTGTTGTCGCGCCTACTTTGGAAATACAACCCTGTTTATGAAGTTGATGAAATCCCGGGATACGGCAGTGAGACCGAGATTGTAAGAGCCGTAGATCACATTGAAGGCTAAGGCACCGGACAGTGGCGTTGTTTTATCCTCCCTTCCTTTTTCTTCCTCTCTTTGATTCATCCATTGTTTTATTTACATGTAGCCTGAATCTGTACGGTAGCTAGCAGGAATCTTTTTATGAATACAACACCTTCTGATGCATGAATTATGCACAGATTTGGAGGATAAATGTAGGCGTGCTACAGAGTTGGGAAGACATCTGATACGTGTGAGGTCTCCATTAGCAATGACCGGCGAACTTTGCGAGAGAAAGATGTGTAATTGACAACGCAACTCGGGCGGGTGCCAAGAATTCAGGTATCGCTGGTTGGTTGCGGCTCTGTAAAAAAGGACCTTTAAGGTTGCTCCTCGTTCCACAGCGGGTGGGTCACATGGCCAACGTGCCCAAGTTTGAGGCTTACAAAGAAATTTTGGCCAAGGCTACAACTCCCACCAGCCATAGCAAAATCTCCCCACGCAACCAAGAAACGACTCAGACTCTGCGGCTGCCTCTGCTATCAAAGAAGGTTCAACGGTCATCGTAGGTTATGGATAAGGTATGAATCTCTCTACTCTACTAATAGAAGTTCTCTCCTAACTGTGAATTTTAGGGCGACGAGGAACCTCCAGGCAAAAAAGCACTTCGAGGCGAACCGGAGACAGTCAAGTCATTCATCTTTCCTCTCCAAAAGTACGACAGAACGATTACCTTAAACACGGCTACATATCTGTATATCTTCTCTGGGCAGAATAAATACAAGGAACTCTTTCGGGCGGATTTCAAGGAGCCCACGACGACCCTCGAGGTTCCCGCGAACCATGAATGTCAAATAATTTCGGGAGAGGCTGTCTATCTCAAAATGGCTTGATCATTTTCTTCTACGGACTTTATCATTTCGGAATTCATGTCTCCCATTTCTTTATCTCATCCATCTCTAGGATGACTGCGATCTTCGCAGCCTCACGATACCCACATGTGATCAAGACAGCACCATCCTGACCCCCTGGTCTTTGAATCACCGTGATACATGATGTCGTGATACTTCCCAAACTCCGCTCTTTCCTCCATTGTCGACTACCTTTGATTAGCCATGTTGGAAGGCCAGGTAAGAACTTTATATTTGGGAACGGCGCATTCTCAAATGTAAACTTCAGGCCACTATCCTCTACCGTATCTTCAGAGTTCTGATCATCCTGCTCGTGTTCTGTATGCGATTCCTCCTCGGCGATTTCTTCGGCGTGGTTAGGAAATACCAGCCTCCTGACATGAAGAGCTATGTTTGGGTCAAGACCGCCTTTCTTCATGATGTTCTCGAGAGTTTCGAAGTCGGAAATCGCTGGGATTAACTCTATAGATATTCATGATCAGCCGGGAAGACAATAAAGCGAGCAGCATACCTTCGAGTGTTATCTCGCGTACAAACTGAAGAAACGAATCATTTGTCGCATACCCGCCAGCATCGGCCCATTTTCGGAATACCGCTCCCATAGCTGAGTGAAGCTGAAGTACTGGGAATGATGAAGCTTTGTCACTGTTTAGTAGACTTTGGATATACCTTTCTTTGCATTGTCGAGGAGTAACACAGAGCGTGAAGGCGAGGAAGAAAGTGGCGCCTTTCGCAAATGCTGCCAGATATGTATTGTGTGCCTTCCTGCGCATAGAGTTTGCTTCAGACACACTACGATCCTTTCTAACGTGAGGTGATGGCTGTGAGGCAGTCGTGTCCTTGGCGTCCTTCGTTCGATGGCGCTTTCTTTTCGTCACCTTCATCATTGGCTGTTCAAAGGTAATCAGGAGGGCGGCCTCGAGAGCATCGTAGTTCGATTCTGGCAACAGCCCTCGTTCCCGCAAGCTCGCTGCTGTGTATCTGAGCTTCATAGATGCCATTTCCTGCATCATCATATCAGGTTGCGATCGAGGTCGGTGTAGGGAGGGCATGGTCTTAGACAAGGGTTGGGGGTCGAGAGAGGCTCAGATGCAAGCGTGTTGGGTTTTGGTGTGAAGATAAATTTCTGACAGAGAATAGGAAGACTGCGGGTGCCGGATGTTGGAGTGATTTGAATACGATGGTGGGCTTGTAGGCTTTTAGAGTATTTTCGAAAATGGGCCCTGCATGGTGACAGTGCGCTAGCCAGACGCACCTCAACTTGGATGGGCATTCCGGATTTTGATGCGCTTCGCTTATCATTGTATGTTTCAGTTAAGCGCTTCTTATTGACAGACCCTAGGAAGGTTTGAAAGCATCAATTGGATTAATATCTAGATATTTAAGGAAGGAGGATACAGAGAAAGTAGCCGTAGACCAGCTCTCAGCTAAAGGAATGATAAACATCTACACCGTTCTCTGCGACCTAGACCCGCTGTCTCCTTCACAATGGCTTCCGTCCATAGACGACGTATCTGGAGTTACGTTAGCCATCAACTTCAAAATGGCGCGGGAAGGGCTCACACGGGAAGGGAGGCATGAATCTGTGAATCGTTCATATCTCGCCAGACAAGCTTCAAATAATCGGTTACCTCTTGCGATGTCCATCCTAAATGACGAGTAAAAAGCGCCATGGTGAAGGCTTGAAGTCCCATCGACATGTTCTTATTATTCCAATAGCCTAGATGTACGATTAGCTACCGTTTGGTTCACTAATAGTGGACGCGGAAACCTCTATCCAAACAAAGGATATAAAATATTCTCGATGAAAGTAGACGTACCAATCTCTCTGCTTTTTGGATCTTCTGGCCATGAATTCAACGGCCACTCATGTATGACTTCAATGACACTCTCGAAGCCGGCCTCGTCGAGTTGCTTCTTATATCTTTCAGCGCTATTCATAGGCCGTGTGTTGAGTTCACTACTCTTGACGATGTAGTTACACCACTCTTTCAATAACCAGGAACTGTCCTTTGAACTATCGTCGCACAGAAGTGAAAAGCAGATATCTACTATTTCAATATAGCCTCCTGGGGCAAGGTGACTAGAGACGGTAAGTAAAGTGGACTAACAAAACAAAGGAAACGATCGAGGCCTAGAAAAGGCAAGATCTTACCGAAAGCATTCTCCGAAAAACCGTGGCCAGTCACGGATCGCACCAGCTGGGCAACGGCAATGAATAAGGTTGAATGGACGAGAGAATGTCCAAGGCTTTTCAAGGTCGTCAATCTCGAACTGGACATTTGGAGGGACATAGATTGGCTGAAGAGGGCTTAGATCAACTCCGATCACTTGCATCTCCGGGTGCTCATCAGCGAAGTCTATTGCCCAAATTCCAGTGCCAGTTCCAACATCGAGCACGCGGTGAATTTCCTTGCGATCAATAGGAGAGGCGAATAATTTACCATCAAATGTAAACCTGAAAATCTCATGTTGAGAATTCAAGCGGTGCTTCTCAGTTTCATCGTTTGGCAGCGGATATTTTCCTGGTCCGTGATACGTTCTCCCGTTCTCCTCTATGCTCTCTTCCATAGAAGAGTCTAGCGATGTAGTTGAGCCCTCAACATCTGAATCAATGTCCACCCCGATAGCTGAATCGCCGTCCTGAATTTGCGATTGGTGAGGTAAGATGGCTGGTGGATTTTCACTGTCATCGGGAATTGGTTTCATGACTATCGGCACTTTGGCTTCTGTCGGTGATTGAGTGGGAAGCTGAACCGAATGCGAGGAATCTCGAGGCGATACAAGGGAGACATCACTTGCATTTTGAATCTGGGATTGCGCGTCTGAGGACTCTGTTCCATTCGTAATATGATCAGTGTCAAATCCTGTAATAGAATCGAAGGACTTACTCAATAGACTATGTACACTAATTCTTCTGGCAGAGCTTGGATTGGCAGCGGTCGATTTGAGCACCCTATTGCTTGTAGACCAGGAATTGCTTGGGCGGGAAGGTATCGAATTGGAGCTGAACTGGCAGTCGCGCGCAGCTTTTTTACACCTTTTACAGATAGTTTTCGTCTCGTCACATTTGACACGGCGAGATCTGTGAAACAAGCCGTCACTTAGTAGAGCGCAATAGATAGAACCAGTGGTAACATACCTATAGGCATGACAGCCAGTTTTTCCTCTGAGACGCGCAACTTGGTATGGCGACATAGCAAATCGATCTCAATAGTTTGATGTGCAGAGCTCTGGATGGTATTTATCGAAAGTAAAGAAAGAACAGACAAGAGCTATTGTACCCATATCCTTCTGCGATGAATCAAATGCAGGTACAATGATCATCGTCAGGGAGTCCGGCAACAATTCCGCCCGTGCCATTGATAGCGGTAACGCACGAATGGTAGCCTGCTGTCAAGAAAATAACAAGCGGAATTTTAGTGAATTCTTTGGTCGAAGTCTACAGTTCATTTCACGCCTTGCCGCTTTACTCAACTTGATGCAACTGAGATCGATCTAATACATGAATCAGTTCGCTTAGTCTGCTCCAATGACCCCATGCATTGGAGCTGTTCAACCTACAAGCGCGGTATGCGTTGATTTAACCTAAGCAGGGGGCTGTAGGAAGTGAGGGGAAGCGTGCTTGTTAAAAGCCAGCCGAGCGACCGTAGAAAATTCTTTCCGTTACAACCGCAAAAGATTCTTTCCGTCGCAAAAGATTCTTTCCGTTACGCCCGTCAAAAAATTCTTTCTATTACAACCGCAAAAGATTCTTTCCGTTACGCCCGTCAAAAAATTCTTTCTRTTACAACCGCAAAAGATTCTTTCCGTTGCGCCCGTCAAAAAATTCTTTCTGTTATAACCGCAAAAAGTTCTTTCCGTTGTGTAACGCCCGTTGAAAATCGGTTTTCATAACATCTAGAATCCTTATGGAGCATAGTCTCATCTATAGAGATCCAGATGGCATCGAGCATGAAATTGACGAAAACGATGTTTTTAACACTTTGCCATTGGATCGACTGAAGGACTGCTTGACTAAGCTTCGAAAAGCTATGAAGAATGTCCAAGAAGCCAAAAAATTGCCTCAGCATGTATTAGACCAGGCCAAACTATACGATAGACCCTCTAAAGATTTCATACTCTTCATGTCATGCCGCTTTGGACAAGGCAACATCGGAGAACCATACCAAGGCCTCCTCTGCAAACTTCCTCTACCAGTGTTTTTGAACCTCATCTACAAGCACACGCTGAAAAGTTTGCTGAAGATCAAACACCTTCCTGAAATTGTCAACTTGAGCAATGGCGATATCGAGTGCAAAGCAGGCGCCCTTAAACACGCTGAAGAATATGCCGAAACAGAACTCGCAGACGGCTCAGAGGATTGTTATAAACGATTTCAGGAGGAGCTCGCTGATTGGAAGAAGGGTAAGCGTCCACATGTTCTTTCTGAATCAAACTGATCCTTTACTCTTCTAGTCAAGAAGCCCACTCAAATAAAGAGCGATGGAGGGCAGGAGGGGATGAACTCGAAGACAATGCTGAGAGAGGGAGAGGACACAATCGTTGGGCCACCGCAGAAACGTCCACGGATGACAGCATCACACAGTGAGCCGCGGATATCCCTATATGCTTTCTGAAGCTTATGATAATCATAGCCGATACTATGCCTTCGGCGACCCCAGGTTCTCAACTTGCCATTTTAGGAGGAGAAAAGCAAGTGACTGGCCAAGGAGTGGCTCAAGCAGCCATTCGTCAACCGTTCGAGCTGGAAAATCGGTGGGCGCCTAACCCGGACGTGATTGAATTCCATTGTAAGGATCCTCCTACATGTATTCTGCTGTTAATAACAACGATAGCTGGTGCTTTGTCTTCGCAGCAAGTTGATGTTTCTGTCTTGGAAATCTCAGCATCTCAATCTGCAGAAGTGACACATCAAAGAAAGGCACAAAATGACATACTTAAGATCTCTGAGTTCCTTGAGACTAAGAAGCCCATGTGCGGACTTGCAAAGTTAGAGCTCCTTGAAGGTGGGCCCGTACAAGCCTATTCGAATGGTGAAATAGCTTCCCTTATAATACTTCTATTCAAGCTAATCACTATTAGGCGCAATTGTTTTCTGGACGGAATTCATACAGGTGGTAGTTCAACGAGCGATTCTGTTAGAAGCTCTTCGGAATATTTGTGTGTCTGCATCATTCATTGTAGAGAGAAAAATTGACGGTGTGCCAATGCACAATATGCCAATAGTTGAGCTGGTGTTTAAAGTAAATAACGAAATTCACACGAGTAAGATGTTTATTTCCGCGAACGTAGCGGGAGAAATCAAGAAGGATTTGGAACAATGTACATCAGAGTATTTTACAGAAGCAAGCTATTACAGAGGATAGCATAGATAAAATACACAGTGTCCGTAGATTGTATTCCCCTCGCTCACCCGAATGTTCTCCCATCCAATACCTGGGGCTATAGAAATGGGCGGATCGGTGATTTCTATGGGTCTGTCGCTCTGTTTGTAAAGCTGGATTGCACATACTCCATTCTTGATCACATATAAGCCTCCAGTGTCTTGTGGACGTTTGCTCCTCCGCATACGAATTCCATCAAAATAGAAGATCGCCTCCGCCTCTTCCTCCTCCACCTCCATTCCCTTGTCTTCCTTTCCTTTGCCCTTGTCTTCCTTTCCTTTGCCCTTGTCTTCCTTTCCTTTGCCCTTATCTTCCTTTCCTTTGCCCTTCTTATGTGTTGCCATGTTCATCGAACCTTCTTCACGTAATCATTGATAGTATGGGCGATCAGAGGTGATTTAAGGTGCTTTTCGAGATCCGAGATTTGCGCTATGAAGTTCTTGCGTATTGCTGCCCAACGATCTTTGTGATGGGTTGCGCGTCGCAATCGCCGGCCGTACCACTCGAGCAAAAATTCGATCAGTTGTACCAGGTAATGCCGTACTCGATACCCTGAATGATGTGACTTTCACGCACACGGTGTGCTATCTTCTGAATAGATTGAGTGAAGAGACGCATCTTGATCGCGACCAAGAAGGAGCCTAATGTCGCTGGTTCGATGCTTTTACCGAATGGGTTGTGTGGGTACCCCACCACCATATAAAAGCATTTTCTTGTGATCAGTGACCCCGCGTCCGGCGTTGGTGAAATTTTGCGCCTCATCACTTAGGCAGCAAGACAAGGCAGAAAGAGAGAAGTCTGTACGCCGCAACGGCATGAGGAGGCAGACTGGGGAGTTCGCAAGTCAAGCAGTAAAGGAAGGAAAACAAAGATCAATTCAAAAAGCATCGCGAATTGAGATGCAATTCGGTCGAATGTATATTGTCGGAGAAAATGAAGACATACTCACCAAGATTGATCGTTATCTAGAAAAGTTTCATTGTAGAAAACGCAGTAAATGGGGGAGGAAAGTGAGGAGGGGAAGAGTTACATTAAATTGGGAGTTACTCTCTGCTACGAGAGCCCCGATCGCCAGACTGGCTTGCGGCGTCGCTCATGATAGGCTGAGACGGTTCGAGCCGTGAAGTCAGGATGGGCGTTCATTATCAAGCGTCTCGATATTGGTTGGACCCACTTATCTCAAGGTCGGGGGAGAACATGAACACCCTAGTACCTCCTCCGGCTTTTACCTCCCGGCTGGCACGGAAACGGAAGCCAGACTCAGCATACCAGGAAAGCTTCCCCTCAAGTTGTAGCCACTAGTAGCCCTTGAATCTTTCCGGAGCAAGATCTGAAATTCTGTCAGCTTGTATAATGCTTCAACTTGGACTTTATCGCTCCTCTTCAAACATGCCCATATTGAATTGATCAATATTCTGGCATTGGATATATCCACTGGTCGAATCTTGAGATATTATCCCCATCTATTATAAATGGAAGAAGCGAGGACAACCTGATGTTCTACACGGCCTGGTGCCTCAAAATTGTATCGATCCCGTCAGCAGACGAAACCCAACGGTCAAAGTCCTTTACATAATAACACCAGCATCCTTACCTCAAACTTGTTTCTCCATCCGCAGCAATCCAAACGGTGCTCCTGAGGATTGTAAGAACAGCCCAGGCCAATCTACATCTCGTAAAACGCCCGAGAAAGATACAAACTCTCTTCAACAGGCACGAAACAAACGGTCTTCCTAATTTGACTTAGAGGTGATCTAGATCCTAACAAATATATGGCATCATCTTCAAAAATACGAGTTTGACGTGGGGGATATTTGATTATATATACGACTTGAACATCACCCCAGGCTCTGACCCAACTCAATCCTGAAATCATTTTCCAAATCGTGATAAATGTGCATAAATGATACTGGATAGTGATTCACCAACAGACAACGCATTAAAACTTGAAGGGCTCTCTTTGTCCGAACCTAAAAAACCCCGCAATTCGCCCTTCTGGTGTTGTTGGCACGCCCTACAGTAATCTCTATATATCAATATTCTTGCTGCTGATAGGCCTCAGCAGGTAGGATTTGCTCAACCATCCCTCCATCTGCATCCACAGTCACACAGCCTAGTCCGCATTTACTCACCGTTTGAGCCCTGGAGTAATGACGCGGAACAGCAAACCTCGAGAGCCGCTTTCACATGCAGTATTAGCGCTTCACTCTTCCTGCGCCGCATCTTGTAGGGTCAATCAGATTCAAGTACCTCTTATCGGTCACGGCTGAGCCTACGTATCCCTTGTCGTATCCTAGGAAAGAGGGGTTGACTGCTTGTCGATTTATGGCGATTGGTGGATGACTTTCGAAGTTATACGGGCTACGGATATCATGTATCAAGGGAATATCGTATTGGCTCATGGGAGTAACGGCGCCTATCTTCATGGCCCAAAGGTGTTGGTGGGTGGGATAAAGTGGCTTTGGATCGAAAGTCATGTGCGGCTTAATAGTAGGCAGGCGGCGAAGATATGCTGTTGAATCATCTGTCTCTTCCTTACAAGCAGGACCGTTTGGTTGATACCAGGAAAGCGCCGATATTTGGTGATGTGATTGCTCGATGTAACGGATGTGAGAAGGAGGTTTTGGTCGTTGATACTTACGAACCGCAAAGCCCCGCCTTGGGACCGACTGCCATCAAACTCCTCTCCCTCATGTCGAATCAGTGTCTCCAGAGCAACGTTCTCCACACGAACGACCAAAGTCACCGAAATCAAGAAATGCAACTCAGACTCGACCATCAGAGCCTGTAGTCTGAAATAGAGCTTGTCAACATCACCATTTCTGAGATTGACGGATAGTATTATACAAGAAGCTGCTTCTTTGGAGGTTGCGAATTCCAGTGGTCGCGATTCGCCCCCTATTCCCCCGCCTCTTTAGCGAGGTCCAAAAATGGCAGTAAGGGATATATCACGTGATCTATCGGGACAACTGATGTGCCGATAAAACTTAGATCCGAGTATTTGATTTTGTGTTTCTTGATACCAGTTTTCTGTGACCAGCCTTCCCTCGAGATCAAATATGCAAAGGATGAGATAATGGTAACGTAATATGCTGCTTTAACAACCAACTTATGATCTGAAAGCGATTAGTTCTACGCAAAAGTAGCTTGTATCAACAGGCGTTTTCAAGTGGAGACCGGCTCATGGCTTTTGGTAAACTCGTAGCTGGCTACATTATTTCCGAGGCGCTAATGAATCTACTAACTACGAAGCAGTCCTATGTCTACCATTACTCAGCGCTCTCCACCATCAATCCATTCTTGGTACCGCACGCCCTGCCAGTCTGAGTAGATCCTGCCCAACGAGTTGTGACGCTAGACGGAGAAACTCTACGAAGCCAGTTGCTGCCACAAGACTCTCTTGCTCAAGATTGTGCGTTGTACCATTCCAGCAAATGCGGGGCAGATCCAGAGGTGGCAGAGATACGTAAAGCAACGCCCATCATCCTTCATCATGAGGGTTGGTTTTTCATATGTCAATCAACAAAGGCTTTGAAGTACGGCGTGTCACATGTTATAGGTATAACCCAAGTTCAAATCCCCTGACAGGCTAGTTTCCAACATTGGTGATCCTTCGGACTACCACTCCTAAACGGTGACAAAATGTTCTTTGTGGCCTCTGTCTCCCATAGTCTGGACAAACTTTGTCTTCAATATACTTCGAGCCGCATTGATAGCAGATCTATTGAGTTGACCAGCATGATTTTCAAACCTTTCAAGGGATCTGAGAATTGTGGTTACAGAATCCTATTATTGTCCTCGGTATTTGCAAACTCTCTACTAAACACTCTTCGCATCCTTTCCTTTTGCAGTTTGGGCTTGGGCAAATATCGATTCTGACAGGGATAACTTGTCGAAGGCATTTGCAGCAGTTCCAGTAGTTCTAAGCTTCGAGTGACATATTTGAAAAGAGCTAGAAGTAAACCCTAACCCAAGTCTCTCGCAAAGTTTACCCCGCTCGTAGCACTGAGGAACATGTTGCCAAAGATATATAGGCAGGTTCTTATGTTGTAGCCGGCTAGCTGCTTGAGTGGGAGCCCAATAGGCATGCTCCACTGGTTTCCAGTTGGCATTTGGTAGAGTCAAGTGACGAACTGAAAGTAGAAGTGACGAGACGCTTTGCAGCATTACACCTCACTCATGCAGGACAGACTGCATCCGTAGAGGTGGTCAAGCTGGACAGGTACAGCCAATTACATGAACCAGGAAACCTGAAATCCCTCGTAAGTGGCTTTTATAATATTACTTTCTAGTGAAGTGACCCACGCTTATGCATGGATGGATGGATGCACTGTGTAACTACTAATAGATTTTGAGGCTCGGGCAATGCGGCTCGAGATACTGATCCGGTGCGCTGTTCCTTAATTTTGAACGGTCTCTCATTCTTCCTTCAACAGACCTAGCTGTCAATATCTCTCCATCTCAGGCGAACGCATTCAGAGATCATCTTTGGCTTCACATACCTCGTCTCAACGTTCAACATGACGGACCTCAAGTCGATCATCAGCATGGTGAAGGATCATCGCTATTATCGCTTCGTCCCCCTTTTATACTCGATCTCTTCATTCGCTGGTGTCCTATTCGTCCTGTTCAACTCGGCCCAGCACCAGGCAAGACTGCTCAAATTCACCGGGCTTTCTCATTCAACTATCTTTTCCAAGACTTCTTTCGAAGAGTCATGTGACAAGATCGAAGATGCTGCGATAGCAAGTAAGCCTACAGGCTGCAACTTGACCGTTACCCGCCGTACTCAGAACCAGGTTAAGCATCACGGCAACAAGGATGAAAACGCCGAGGAAAATGGCACGGAAGACGGCGGACGGCATATCGATGGCAAACTTCGATACGCTATGAACAATGATACGCTCATGAGATGGTATTGCAAATGCTGCGGCCTAAAGCCCTTAACTCTATTACCCTTTCCCTGCTGGGAGGGTGGGTTTCTCTGGCTGACTCACTCTCGTGCTCGTCCATCAAAAACCAGATCTGGAGATGAAGAGCCAGCCAGTTGGCAATTGCTAGGCTCTTACCGAACTCGAACCTCATTTCTTGCTGAGATTGGCAAGTCCAACCATACTTATGATTTTATCCAATCATATCTACCCAGTGGACCCCACCGACGGGAATATATGCCCTGGCTAGGGCCTTTTGAGAGTCGTGGCCGTTCACTTCGTACATTGGTGCTAGGCGATACCCTGAAAGAATCAATCATAACAAAAGTCAAGAATTTCATGAATGCTAAGGAAGCACTTTTAGCTGGTGGCCATCGTCATCAGTATGGGATGCTGTTCTCTGGCCCACCGGGTTCTGGGAAGACTAGTATGATTGAAGTCATCGCGCTCGAGTTCGACTTGGCTATTTACACCTACAACCTTGCAGATGCTACTCTTACCGATTCGGAATTATATATCATGTATCTCAAGATGGGCCCAAGAGCAATTGCTGTCTTCGACGATATAGACAGGGTCAAAATTGACCAAAAGGGCATCTCAGAACCTGGTCTTTTGAAGCTGCTGGATGGGTTCGCAAGACATGACCAAACTCTCGTGAAAATACTGATCTGCAATGACATGAAAAAAATCAGCGAAGTTATGCGAAGGAAAGGTCGCGTAGACAAGGAGTTCATCTTTTCGTTTGCGTCGAAGGGTCAAGCGAAAGACATATTTCTACTCTGCAATATTTGGAAGGCAGAAGAGATCGAGGGCTTGGACCTTGACGCCCTAGCGGCGAAATTCTCTGAGGGAGTGCCAGATGATAAGATTTCCGCGTCAGCCATTGCTCTTTATATCAAGGAAGCTAGAAGTCCCGAGGATGCCGTTGAGCGCGTCCACGAGCTTACGGTGGAGATTGAAACGGCCGTTGACGAGAAGGAAAAGATTGATGAGAAGGAAAAGGTTGACGAGAAGGCTGGATTGACGAAGTGACGAGTACATGTACCTCAAGGTTCGTAGACGTCAGATCTCCTGCGCAACCCAGTCTTAACCTCCTCGTCTATAGCGAGCGTATCCTCGATGAAGAATCTCTTCCTATCAGTCGAGATTCCATCCGACAAATCGGGCTTCCACCGCTTTTTTTTTCTTTCTTTGAGGATACGGCTATTCTCTCGAGTAAACGTAGGAGGAGCCTCTTTCCTCTCACTTGGTGCTTTATGAAATTTTCAATGTTGTTGAGGTATTTCTCCTTGATCTTACTTGCTCATTTTTATTCAGTGCCGTCGATGTCGACGTTCTTTGTGTCCTAGTCCAAAGATAATTTTATGACTATAAGAGAGATCATAGTGACCTAAGGATGAAGAACTTTTTAAAGTCATACAGCGTGGTCGTCATCTCTCCCCAAATTGCCCTTGTCCTGACTCTCCAACCTGTCTCGAACCAGACTCACAGAATACCCGAGATCACGTGATTCTAGGTCATGTGCTTTACTGGGAAATTTCGGACGTCTGATATGCGTTCGGAAAGATTGACTTGTGCTTTGAGCGTACCAAATCGCAGACCGAAAGCCCATGCGAAGAATGGAAAGGAGAGACACGCTCAGAAAGATCAACTCCAGCATTCACCACCACCAATGCTTCCCTGATCCATGGACACCAAAACAGCACTGGCTATCAAAGGCACTGTCCGTGTTGTGTACGGTTGCGGACAAACTGGAAAAGGTTTATGGTGATAGACAGAGAATTGAGGAGCCCGTACACAATCAAGACCGAGGCTTTGATCAATAACCACCGTTGGTCGATGATAATCCACGAGACTCAAAACAAGCGGTTCTATCAAGTAAGTCAGAGACTCCAGACCATTCTTGACTTCATCAATCAAGATGACAACGGGTTGCTCACCAGTACGGGATTATTCGGAGGAAGGTACTCCACAAGTATCTTAGCCTTGATGGGTTCATATTCTACTCCACGGACGCAAACGATTACGTAAGACTCCTGTAGTTGGAGGAAAGAAAGGGGAGAATGGTTTGGGGATCGCCTCCTATCCTTATTATTCACTGAAGGGAACCAGCCTCGACATTCTGGCCAAATCGGCAAGTACAAGCGAAGCAGGACTGCGAAATGTATAAATATTCCAACGTCGCCCACTTTCTTAGTTTAATCTTTATCTTCTCGATTTCATTTTTTCCTTAGAAGGACATCTTCCGTTATGGCTGTGTCAAGATCGAGGAAGACTACTCAATCAAAGCACAGAGGTAAATCCACTTCTACAAAGAATTCCGCGAAGAAACATTCGGTTAAAGGACAGATTCAAACTAGGTCGACGAGAGCAGTACCACCAAATGTCGCCGTCACAATCCAGGGATCTGCCGCACCGCATCAGACCAGTAAATCTGGTGGATCTGGGGCCTGTATCGCGAGTGGAAGAATCGGACCCAGCAACCAACAATGCTTCGGATGCCTTGCCAGTAAACCAAGCGGATCCCGCCAACAACCTGGAAGCTTCCGTAAATCCAGCACATCTCACCAACCATCCTGCAGGCGTCTCGTCAGTAAACCCAGTGGATCCTGTATCCGACGATGCTTTCGATGCCTTGCCAGTGAGCACAGCGGATCCTGCCAACATTTGGGAACCTTCCTCGCCAGTAAATCCATGGGATCCTGGAGTTAAGCCATCATAGCAAACAGAGTCTCTATCCCTCTGTCTTATTCAGTACTAGGTCCAAGCAAACTATGGAGAATGACACGCACCCAGGAATCAACGAATCCGTAGTTACGACCACTGATCTTGACGCCGACTTCGACGTTGAAGATAATATTCTGCCACAGCAAACGGCTGGCAGAGCATCTTATAGAACCAATGTCATCTGCGAGCAATTCTCCTACTATATTGAAAGGAGAGAAAGCTAGCACCCAGACACGACCATCTAAGCCCACGACACGATCGTCCAAGCGGAAGATCTCTGAAGGTATATGAGCCGTTTCATGTGATCAGATAAGAGGCTGACGTTCCAAATAGGAAACATGGTCATAGTTCTTGACTCTGACGATGAAAGTCGTGCAACTCCCTCCTCTTCCTGCAAACGACCTGCGGATGAGGGGAACCTCCCAGCTCCTCGCCCCAAACGATAGGCTACTGGTAAAGGTAGTGTTCTAGCTCTTCGCCCTGAAAATTCCCCTCCTATGGCTGCCGGTAAAAAGATCACAAGAAAACAAGTCCTTGAAAATCGCTAAGAAGATGTTGAATGTATGCATCCGATTCACGCCGAGGTCGGATCCTATCTTCTTTCCACAATAGAAAGTCACATGTTTATAACTTACTATGATCTGGCCGTCGGGGATACGCGACCATTCCCAGAATTCATTTCTGGCCAGCTTAAAGAAGTTGCGTAACCTATCTCGTCCCTTCGTGAAATGTTCTCTGAGCTTGAGGATTATCGCGATATTTCACTCGGTTGTCAAAGTCTTGTTCTTTCGTTATTCTCAAGTTTGTTTTTGCACTATCATTCTTTTGGGATAAGGAGGGCAGGGAACTTGGGATTTTCAGTCTTATTCTTTGCGATTGCTGTTTTATTTGTAGTTTTGAGGGGCTGCGTGACGAAAATATTCGACACTACCGTTTATCAAATCAATTAGTGTTTCAAGAAGAATTTAAATCATACCATGCTGGTTAAAAGTCGTCGCCGTGAGGTTAAAGTTGAAAACGCCATGTGAGGCGAGATCGAGCAATAGAAACGTTCTCCCTAAATCACGTGAGCCACTTGGGCAAGGTCTGTGGGGTCAAAGGCGACAATGAGTTCATAAAATTTGGTCAAACGAACTCCATGATAAATTACATTAGTGAGTCATTCTGTCCATAAGTCATGGTATGGTCAGGCTCTAAAAGGACGAGCGCACCACTGACTAGGTGCAGACTCCCTGTTACTAATGCTTGCGTTCCCATACTTTGATTACCGATTTCCCTGGCCCGATCTAAAGCTTCCTCAATTGTCCGTTCGCATGATATCGTTGCTGTTGGATCAAGTTTCTTCCATGTCTCAACATAACGCTCTTGAGTCTCTGAAGAGAACCTTTTCCCAAGATTTCTATCTGCAAATTGAATTAGCCGGTGATGTATCCTTCGGTGTGTCAGCAAATACCGATCCTGGCTTTGCCATCTCGCCTTTCCTCATATGTAGTAAAAATAACATATTGCATATAAATTTTATGTTCTTGTAAAGATTTTGCGATACTGTGTAGAAGTACTGTGCCATCTCGGGTTGAAAATTGGCTAAATATCAAAATGCGAGTGGGATTGATATTGTCACTAAAGAAAGTTAATACATAGTCAAAATTTCACAAACTTGATGTCATAGCCTACCTTTGCTTCCCTGTGACCGTTTCAGCGAACCATTCCACAGCGTATCGCAGGCTTGACTCATTATGTGCTCCATCGAGAAACCATTGACAGTTTCGTTCGTTGATTTGCTGATACCGTCCCGGCCATGAAAACTCCCCGATAGGGCGGGCGATATCTTTAATGCTATTTTGCCCGCGAGGTACCTTCACAGAAAGCCAAGCCCGGACCACTGCGAGGGCTAGCGAGCAGTTTATCCTTTGTGCTTTTGGCTTCAGCGCCGCTGTGTTAATCGGAAGTGCAGAAACGAGGTCGACAAATTCCACCGTAAGTCCTTTCTGAGCTGCTCGCTGTCGGAGGACCGTGGCAACCTCCGGCTCTTGAGGAGCCGAAAAGGCTAGACTTCCTGATTTGAAGATTCCTGCCTTATGCCAGGCAATTTTTTGGATCGTTGGGCCGAGTAGACTAACGTGATCCATTGCAATTGGTGTAATGGCAGTCACGAGCGGCGTTCTTATAACATTCGTCGCATCGAATTCTCCACCAAGGTGAGGCTCATAGATTGCCACGTCTACCTTTTCCTCAATAAAGACATGGAATGAGAGGAGAGTCAAGAGCTGGAGATATCGGGGAATGTCCAAAGTCTCGGTGGCCTGTGCCGGCAGCTTGTCCCAGTCCGGTATCGTGTTCGAGGTCCTAGTCCTCACGAAGTCTTGAATCGATTTCTTTATGATGCATCCATTGTAAGGCAACCGGAGGGTGATTTGCATCGTGTATGCTAACCATTCCCAATCGAGTATATCAAACACAGCGTTTTCCTATCTCGTCGCCAAGGGTTGGGATATCCAGATGTCTAAAGAGGCAGAAGTTCTCACTACCCTAGAGCTTGATTGGGGATTCTTGAAGCAATGTCTTCGTTGGGCCCGAAGTCAAGGTCAGAAATACCCTGATCAGCGAGCATGGGGGTGACGGATGGAGAACTCAGCCATGTCCTCGGCCACTCATATAGGATCAAGGTGGCGTCTTGTCATGTTATGGTTCAATCACCCTTTAATGCTCATAAGCATCGACCACAATCTACCTAATGACGAGCTCAGCGATGTTTCTCTCTCACACCATGCTTTATCAAGCGGCCACGCTTCTAATTAGGGGCTTTTGTTGGCTGATCGGATTTGTTTCCGCGAATCATTTGATGTTTTGATCGTCAAGTCATTCGGGGTGGTGGGTGAACTCAACCTCTAACCACATGGGAACCACAATTTTATCACAGCACCGCGATACTCAGAGGGCCAAGCTAAGTGGACGAACATGGATAGTATATGATAGAAATTCCTACAACTTGAAAACCACTTCCCTTGCCAAGCCAATTCCATCTTTAAGATCCTTGCCCTAGATGGAACCCCAAGATGAACCTCAGAGCATCTGTGAATGATTGAAGTCTTATAACTTCGTTACTAAGCACAAAGTTCTTGCTTGATAGTTCTTGAATTCGTGTCTTTGCCCAGTCACCCACTTGGGAATGCATGGTCTGCATTTGTAGCGCATTAGCTGCGTTCATCGTATTCACAATTTGTTCGTGTGCTAGACGTGTCGCGGGGTTGGGGCTTGGCTGCACTGCTCTACTGTCATGGGGTTGTTGAGGGCGGTTTTGCACATGCTGCGCATGTGGAAGTTGCTGTCCGAAGGGTTCGTATCGGAGTTGATGCTGCATCATTCCTCTGTTGAAAGGTCAGTTGAGGGTGCTACGAAGTGGGATTAGGGTGCGCGAACCGAGATCCAAGTTGTTGCTGAAGATGCTGTAGCTGACGATGGACACCCCTCAACTGTACCTGCATGGCTTTTGCGTTACGCTGCTCAGCTATTTCAAGACTCTGCTCATGAACCTTTCTTGACTGGGATTGGAAATTCTCCATAGCCATTATCTGCTGTTCCTGAGCCTTTATTTGCTGCTCCTGGAATCTGATTTGCTGCTCTTGGACTTTCATTTGCTGCTCCATAATCTGCTCGGCCTGAGATCTCATATGTTGCTGGCTCATCCTGTTCCCTTGGTAGTGCTGGGTAGATCTGGATCCATGTGACTCAGTGGAGACCCTAGTCTTTGGCGGCCAGGTGAATTTCCGCTTCTTAGAGTTCGTAGAGTCGCAGTTGTGATCTAAGCCGCCGCTCCCGTGAATTAGCCTTCCATCAGGAATGCTAGTTCTATGTGATGCGAGCTTCCTCGCACCTTTACCAATGAGTTTGATGCCCGGTGGATTGGCACTGTCATCAGTCACTGCGGTATTGCCCGGATTGGACTCTGGGTTAGTGCACGGTGGATTGGCACTTTCATCAGTCACTGCGGTATTGCCCGGATTGGACTCTGGGTTAGTGCACGGTAGATGTAAACATTCCTCAGGAGCAATTATTTCGTTGGTGTTTGGATCGGCGTCGCTGCTCGATTGTTCCGCACCCCCTGACGCTTCCACGTCAGCGATGCATGCGTTACAAAGGCGTTCTGGATAATGTGAACCCTCCTTCGCTTGAGGGGTCTTTTTGCTGGCTGGCTGAGGGAATAGATTGGCTTGGGCATCGTAATTGGCACTAGCCGTGGTCTCGATGGGAGTCGAGGATCGCTCGTGAGAAAATTTTGAGGCTGAACCCAAGCCAGTACCAGGCTCTACAGTCGGAGAGGCGATAGCAGTTGAATTGGATTCATCGGGTACAGATTTGATGGCTGGAGACGAATCGGAAACGGAAGCAGAGGTGACAGTCGTGGCTAGGGACAAGCCAGAAACCGAGGTAATAGTCGTTGGCTTGGAACTTCCAAGAGACGGTTGGGGGTTGATACCGGCAACAACCTCTGCAAATGTTTTGGACTTCAAATTGTTGGCTGGCTTGAACTCGACACTCTCAGGGGTCTCGTATATAGAAGGCTCCACTGACTCGACTGGCGTGGACAGTGCCTTGAGAGTTCCGGAAACCACCTCTGCAAAAGTTTTCATCTTGGGGGCTTCTTGTTCAAGAGACATGGCTGTCCAAATATGATTTGTTGTTAAAGAAGTTGATATTGAAGAGGATTCAAAGAGAAGGCCAATTCCGTCCTAAGTTGGGTTTCATTTATAAAGAAGACCCGAGGTAGATGAAACGGTATTAGATTGGCGCTGAGATGCCATCAGATCGTTAGTAGGGGCGGTGCTGACTGCTGAGATGGCGTTGGATTGACGCTGAGATGCCATCAGATCGTTAGTAGGGGCGGTGCTGACTGCTGAGATGGCGTTGGATTGACGCTGAGATGCCATCAGATCAACGACAGGGGCCAATGCTGATTCTTGAGATGGTGTTAGATTGAACTCTGAGATGCAATCAGATTACTAGTAGGGGTGGGCTCCTGAGACAGTATTGAATTGCATTTTAGGTACATATATAATAGGCTTGCGCTGTTCTTCGTGTCTGGCAACAGAAACATTATCAAGCAGACAATCAAGAGCAATGTGTATCGCAATTGTTTGGGTCAACAAAGACGAGTTTGAGAAGCAGGAGTTCGTAACAAGATCGCAAGACTGATGTCGAAATTCTGGATGGCGAAAAAGCAAAGAGAGCCCGAAGTCCGGGCAGCTGAAGAGGAGAATGAACCGAGGGCGCGCATCCGTCGTAGTTGCGAAAAGCCTCTTAAGGAAGTAAAGCCCAGTTCTTCTTCTATAATGCCGTAGTACGGATAAATGATGTTATTCTTCCAAAGATAGAATCCTTGTGTGTTAATTTAATAATAAATCAACGAGTTAAAGCCTACCCGAGTACCTTCGTAATGCTTTCTGCTTCTGATGCAAGGAAACGTCGCGCTAAGACCGTACCTGGTAGTTGCTCTTAAATTTCCCAGAATAGCGTATTCAGGGCCGCCTTCGGCTAACCATGTTGAAACACTCATCTTGGGACAACCAAAATATATAAGTATTCTGCAAACGTCTTTGGACGACAATTGTATTCATTGATAAAGATGCCAGATTGTACTCATCGGCAGTTGATCCGTGTTACCGAGGCCGAAGATGGCTCTATCATACAATATGGCGGTCGGTTTCGGGATATTGCAAATGCCTTACCTCGACCAATGCGTCAATATCCTTCGATCGTTGCCTTCACCGGCAACAGAAGGAAACGAAACGCTGTGCGGAACCTTTATCCGGAGAGTCGCATATCTTCTCACCGAAACGAGGGCATTGCAAATGTGGCTCTCAACGCACTCACGACTACTGAGGACTATCCCGTCATTATCGCTGACTGTGCTTTTGAGGCTGACCCACGCTTTACTCCGCCGACCAATCAAAGATGCCACGACATCACTAGCTTCCCTCTTCGATGGTCCCCAGACGAAACTCCACTCGAGCGAGAGGAGTTGATCACATTTGTTCAAGTAAAGTTACTTTTTCTTCATGTCGACGTTCTCTGTATTTTCAGCGAGGATTACGATGGACTACCTGGGGTCACAGCAAAACTGGCCGCGTGGGCTGCTGTAGGCTCAGCATCGACTCTTCCACAAAAGACTCGACCCAGGTTAATTGTCATAATTGGGGTCGGCGATGGCTCTTTCGAGACCGATGATTATCTTTATCGGTCGGAACTCCTAGCCATACCGGGATTCTCCGACTGCTTCTCCTGCCTCAAAATTGTCAATATCGAGGGTACCTCACGTTTGTTCCTCGCACCTCTCAAAGACTGTTTAGACCAAGAACTTCAACATGCTCGGTCCGGAAGGTTAGAAACGTGCACTCTATTCTCAGCGACCCATGTGGCAGATTTCTTTGATGGTGCATTACGCAACTTCTCCCAAGCTCCATACGGCAAATTCCACTTCGTGATGAGGACGAGACAGCATATTCCAGTCCACCACGAGTTCAAGCTCCACCTACAAGCCTTCTTGGCTCTCTGTCTTGAACATCATATCCCCCAGGCGGTTGTGTTATCTTTCGTGGCATCGGCACTTCTCCTCGATAGCTGCCCCCCCGGCATGCATTGTAAGTAATCCCCAAATCAATTTTGATATGTCTAAATTTCGTAGATTTTCATGCGTCCGACGTCTTTACTACTCTATATCGACCGCTCTGTCTAGAGGGGTTGGCAATATATGCTCGCGCTCAGGAGATCTGTCAACATCTGCTTTGCGATAGTATCGAGACTAGCCTAGCAGCTCTGTTCTCTGAAATGAAAACCACTGGTCAAAGTTCGGCTACTATGCATGCAGAATTCTTAACTCGCAACGTCGCTCACTTCTCAGCACTCAGATCCACCAGTGTTTGCCTTTGTTGCGTGATGAGAGCCCCCGAGCATGTCCTAGAGTGTGGGCATACGCTGTGCGATACCTGCTTCTCGGAATTCGGCATGCCACTACCTGGTGTCGAATACCGCTGGAAGCTCAGCGCTTGTCCTAACTGCAGTTCCCGATCCTATGTTCAGGCGAGAATATTGCCACCCACTTGCGGCTCACGACTGATCAGCATCGATGGTGGTGGAGCGCGTGGCATCGTACCGCTTACGTACCTCGATAAATTAGAGGACACCATGGGATTACCGTATCCAATCCAGGAGAACTTTGATTTTGGCATTGGCACTAGTTCAGGTTCGTATGTCTTGATATGGTCTGATCATCGCTAATACTCATTCTGGGTGGTCTCATTATTCTCGCCTTGTTTGCGAAGTACTGGGGGACCAAGCGATGCATAGAGTTTTTCCTTCACTTCGCGAGACGCATATTTCCACCTCGACCGAGTAAAGGATCTGTTCTTGCAAGGCTGAGTCGCTTCTTTGCATCATTCCTCGCGGATGGCCAATATGACGCTACGTTGTTAGAAGAAAGCCTACAGAAGACATTTGGCACTAGACCCCTCTTCGACTCGGTACACCTGAGGCCATCCGGCATGAAGCTTGCAGTTACCGCAACTACAATTTCCGATGCTACTCTTTGTCTCTTCACAAACTATAACGGTCCCAACACAGGTGGCACTGAGAGATTCAGTAAGCTTTGACATAGTAGTGTTTTATCTCAGTGCTCATTAGCTTTCAGGATGCAAGCACCTTCGCCCTTCTAGTGCCAAAGATGAGGTCCTTCTTTGGGAAGCGTGAGAGCGTGATTCTGTGGCCTTACTATAGCTGACTTCATTCTAGAGCGCGATGCACTACGGCTGCACCCTGGCAAGGCTTTGAGTTATTTCTTGATTAGGCTAGGCTGACGAATATTAGGTTCTTTATTCCGAAACACCTCGAGCCCTTTGGGACTTTCCAAGACGGCGGTCTAAAATACATTAATCCCGCTAGACCTGGGATGCGGGAAGTAAAGCGCCTGCGGAAAGATGCTGATTGCGACATAGTTCTGTCCATAGGAACCGGCTTCAAAAAACAGCTGGTATCTCCGAAAGCACCCAAATTTCGCAACGTCTTGCAAGACGGGACTTTTGCGCGCCTCTATCGTGCCTCTATGTCATCTTTGTCGCTCAGTGGTGAGAACAGCTGGAGAGATCATTGGGACGGTCTTCAACAGAACACCAGAGCGAGTCACTTCCGCCTAGACCTTCCCCTCATTGGCCAGGAGCCAAATCTGGATGAAGTCAACAAGATGCAGGAGTTACGGGATCTAGTGGGCCATGACCTGGGAAGCTTGAAAGATCTTTCTAGGGCGTTAAAAGCTGCTACTTTCTTTTTTGAGCTTGACCAACCACTGGCACATCAAGGTTCTTATTATATTGCACGAGGCTCCCTTTTATCTCGGAGCCCCAACAGTAGTGCCCTGATTCACAATCTACTCACTGATTACCCACACGCCCAGTTCATTACTTCAGGCGAGACATCGCTCGGATTCCTGTCTCAGCAGGACATATGCTCCTGCGGAAGATTTCAAAAGACAGTGTTCTTCGAAGTCCACCGCCGTAGCGAGGTTGTTGATGTCCAATTGGCGTTCAACAAATTATTTCGACGTAGTATCAGTGGCTTTCCACATTCAATGGAATGGTTTGAGGAAAGGCAGATGCTTCATGCCAGGTTTGGCCGACCCGATCACGGAAGCTTGGTCCCGCCAGTATCGAGTTGTCCCTGCACCCAGCGTCGTACACTGTCACGCACGGTGCCAGAGCCCTCGTTGAAGAGAGTGCTTTCCTCAAGGAGTTCTACAAGGAAGAAGCGATGTGTGGAATGATTGATTATGCATTGCGTTTGTGTTTCTATATAAATGAAAAACGTTCTGGGTTTCCAATCCTCTACTATTTGCGTGATCTGCTGTCTCCTTCTTTGACGAACGAGTCTTTCGATATGCCAGATTTCCATTCCTGGCCAGTCCCAAAAAAGTTCGAACCCAATGGATTCTTCTCCAATACTTCAAGACCGGTATAAGACCATCTGTGTAGAAGTCGATCTCCATTCAGGTCAAGTAGAAAATAATATGCAGTTTTTAGCGTTAGAAGGCGCATCGAGACTATCTACGAGAAAAACAGTATCAGAGAACAAAATCAACACGCCTTCTCAAGTCGATCATAGCACAAGGTTTGAAGGCTCACTTTGGGCGAGCTGACCATGAGGCGTTGTCACGTGCTCGTAATCCGTGCCGCGCTTGCCACGATTGAAAACCTAATCTGCGCAAACCGGTCCAAACGCGATACAACGTAACAGACTCGAATCATCTGCCAAATTCCTGTGTTGGCCTTGGATTTCTTAAATAGGACATGCAATCCGACGATGTCTGCTAGCAGAGAGGTGCCTCTTATAATTTCGCAGCCAACACCGACTTTCCTAGGCTTGGTTGAGAACGCCGCTCGCGATACCGAAGACAAAACGATCTCTGCCAAAGAGAAATTGGTCAAACTTGACTTCACCAACAGTTGCGAAGATGTGTACAACGAATTTAAAAGAAGTTATCTGGACATGGTTCGTGAAATATACCATCTGCAGCGCTGGAGCTAACGACTTCCTCACAGATCGAACCAGGTTCCTCCACCGCTACAATCCTCGATCCAAACAAAATCAAATCATGGTGGCAACCCACGCCGTGGGTTTTAACCGGAGGGTCTTTCCGGATACCGAGCAAGATATCAGCCGTGGCAATCCCTTTGGTGAAAGTTGGAAATCCTAGAATCGAATACTATGACTCTCAGGAGGTGACATCGTCTGTAGATTGGAACGTAGGGTCAGTCATCTATCTGGCTGGGGACGCAAGCTTGATCACGGATGGTCGTGGGAACACGTCGTTTATATTCTTGATGTTTACAATGGATACTTGATCCCTCCAGAACAATGGCAACTTCCATTTGCATCCGCAGACGCAAAGGTATTGGGCCATATTATCCTTTCATCCCTGATTCGTTCGCCCAGTTATCATATGCTTGTAGATATTGTGTTATGAGTCGTCGTTGCGGCATCACTGATATACTCACACCCAGTGTTTGCGTCGACTGCATTGTTGATTTGTCCAGTTCCCTGGACATTGGCGAGAGAGTCGTCAGCGTCGTGTCCAGTTTCCCAGGTATTGGCGAGAGCCTGGTCCATCATCGACATTTCCGGTTCCTCAGGCATTGGCGAGAGCCGCATCATCGTCGACATGTCTAGCTCCYCAGGCRTTRGCGAGAGCCGCATCATCGTCGACATGTCTAGCTCCTCGGGCGTCGGCGAGAGTCGCATCATCGTTGACATGTCCAATTCCCCAGGCATTGGCGAGAGCCTTGCCATTGTCGATATATCCGATCCCTCAAAACCCTGCAATGGCCGAACTCGCTTGACTGGACGGACTTCATCGTCGGAATCACTACATCGCCTCCTTTCTTGAATTCCGTTCTTTAAGGAGCCTATACCTCCTTCCCCTTCCAAGTTTCTGAGATAAGGTATGACTGTTAAACCTTCCATGTGGTGCGCTAGTTGATGGAGCTTCATGTGCGGTCGTATACTATTCGTCAGGTCGCTATGGGTAGCTCCAAGCTCTTGATAACTCCAACCAAAGGCAACCATACCATCAGCGAGGATTCGACTAGCAAATGCATCGAGTGCGCGGGTTTGCTCGTGGGCTTGCTCGCGGGTTCGCTCATCGAGTTTTTGCAGTTGGTCTTCCTGATATCTGAGTAGAACTTGTATATCGTCTTCAATGAGACGGTGTTGCCAGCTTGAATGCCAATCAGCAGTTTTCTGTTTATGACGTTGAGCAGCTTTTTTACTTACATAGCATCTACACCCGGAGCAATTTGGAGAAGTGACCCTGGCCCACCATACCGTAGAAGGAGCATGTAGTTCCTGCTCTGCCTGACTATTGCCTTTACATCTTTCTCTTGCTTGCCAAGTCCTTCAGCTGTGTTCAAGAATGCAACGGTCTGCCGACCCCGACCTCTGCCTTTGCATATTTTCCGGTCCAATGACTGTGTTACCAGCTCAACCTCATGAGCAAAGTAAATAATGTAGAGCATATCAGCAAAGGGGAAGTAGTGCTGGATTGAAGCATAACCACGAGACAAATCTTTGAGGCGCGAGATGGGCTCTGAGCCAGATTTAGCAAAAATGCGTAACCATAGGCCCAAGACAGTAGTGAATACTCTTCGGTCGAGACTTGCTGATGGAATGAACTTTTGAGTTGCCTTAACCAGATAGCCGATCCGTTTGGTGTTTTCTGATCCCACCTGATTGCTAAAGTACTCGGCTGGATCACTTGGCTGGGGAGCAGTAGATGAGGAAGCTGATGATACTGTCGATGACAGAGCATGGCTGATGAAATTCCGAGGGGCCGGGAGGCGAGATGATGCCGACAGTGGTAGATGAGCAGCCGGTGAGCCATCATTTGTTTGCGTCGAAGATAATGAGGAGGTCAATGATGCAGCTGTTAACAGCGGATCATAGGTGCTCGTTGACAGTGGCGGACATACGGTCGACGAGCGATCATTTTGGTTGGTTGAAGTGGGTGCCGCTGATGTTGAGACGGGGGAGTACAGTGGCACTGCCCACGGCTGGAAATGAGATGGCTGTAGAAGTGTATCTGGATGAGTGATGCTCGCAGATACGGAATGCGGCTGTGAAGGAAATGCTGGACGGGACGAAGGCGGATGTGGGGACTTTGAGGAAAAGGAAAATTGGCTACAGTCCACATCCGTTCCCTGAGAGATTGCGATCGTATCACCGTCCAGTGATACGGACGTGATGCCGGTGTCCATTGTGTTTTGGGAGAGGATGTGAAGGCGGCAAGGAGGCAGGGGATTTACATAGACTTTTGTCTATGTTAAATCCCCTGCCTCCTTGCCGAGCCAGTCAGCAAACAAACTCTCAAACGCCAATATCTCCATCTCATACTGGGTGACTAGGGCAGTAAAGGGTCATGTACCCAGTTTCACAGTGCGTAGGACTTCCTCCCATTCAAGCGCGTTTTCTCAACCAACCAGCGACTCCATGATCGTGGCGTATCCTGTGGCTTCCCAGCGAGACCAGATCTTCCGTGATCCATGGTCTTCTCAGTTCCCGAAATGCGATATGAGATGTGGAGCGATCTACCTTGCTTGGGTACGCCTTCATTGACCTTATAACCGATTGGGTTCTTGTAGGAAAGCGTCGTTGGTCGCCTCGATTTCTTCTTCGAAAGACTGCATTCTTTGCCCGCTTCTGCTGTCGAGGCTGCATACCTACTGTGTTCTCTTCTTTCGAGATGCGTGTACCTATTCCCAGAACCCGCGACACATGTGTCTCATATGTACTCCAAATGGTAGGCTCGAACTCTCCTGGAGGACCCGTGACTCACAAGTAATAGCACTGGGAACCAATACGATTCAATGTCGAAAAACTTTTGTGTACACCTCTGAGCAACGAACCATGGCAGCTGTACCGCATACCAGCGGATCAGATTGACTCATCCGATTGGAATCAGGTGTTATCAGCACCTGGAATACACGTTGCTGGAAAAAGTGATGGCACATATCGAGCTGCGATTGATGATGCGTATCTTCCATTGCTTTCCGATTCAGAGTTTAAGTTCCAGCTCGACCTCAATCCACTAAAGCCAATAGACGGGGAAGTGTCGGTGCATGGCGAATGGGTGGCGAGAAGGAACGCTATTGCTCGCTTTCTCCAAGACGCTATAAAGTCAATTTCTTCTGGAAGGAGACCTTCACTCGATTCTTGTTATCGGAAACTCGCCCGACCACCATATCTAGTAGCGCTTGAATGGGCTATCCTAAAGCGCGACCTGGTACCCACATCCTTATTCATTTGCGAATGGTGGCACTAACTCTTATTAGAACCTGGATCCTATAGTCAAAACTAGATTCACACAGTTGCTTCTGTTCATTACTCTAAACTTGGTTGATGACTACAACACGCCCCTTGTTCTTGAACTCCTTGGGAAAGATGAAGACCACTTGCTTCAAGCCTTTTCGAATCTTCATACGGATCTCTCTGGCTACCTCCCAACCAAGATTGCCAACTTTGTGGCCAGGAACGAATCTTTGACAGCCGCTCAAAATAAAGCAGAATTCCACAAACTTACACTTTTCCGATTCTTGCTCGAACGTGCTGGAAGCGAAAGGGATGTGCGGCAACACAAGCTTGATCTGAGCTACCCCACTAATTACAATACCAACATATACGGATCTGTGTTCGGTATTAGCGGGTCAAACCGTTTTGGAGCCTTCGACTCGCAGAAAATGCTCGATGCTCTCTCAAAGTCCCCAATCTTCCCCGGCGACACCATCCGCAAGCTGGATGTTATTGAGTTGAGTGCTGACCTGATAGGCCACCTTCCAATTGGATTTCCAGATGGGCTTCCGTTCGAAATTCTGAGCAAACTTTCCTACGGACAAGTACAAATGATTTGCGCAGAAATGTAAGTGCCCATAATGAATATTGAGAATAATACTGATGAGGGACAGGTTGAATTTCTACCGCGACCGTCGTTCCTTCGAGACGCCACAGAACAACGTACTAATGCTTCTTACTTGGAATCCAATCAGGCACATGATTGACGAGGTTCTGGTCGAATGGGCACCCTCAGTTGATGGTCGGAGGCTATACGAACAACTCATCAAAGATATCCAGGTCTCTCAACCAAAAGAGCAGCTGGCATTGACTCTGGCGGCTTTGCTATGCTATCGACGACTTTCCCCCCTCACTCCGGACAATAACCAATCTATCAAAGGGTCATACCAAGCAGACTTTGATGCTATTCTGAATGGCGAACGTCTCAGCAATGCGCGAACCGTCTTCGAATTCATGGTTCTTTCAGTTTTGAGGGTCTCTCATGCCATAAAAGATTATGAGATAATGCGTACATTTCTTACCTGTATACTGGACATAGAGCGGCCCGTTCCGGATCCTTCTCAGGAATTTTCAGATCAATATTGGATACACAGAATGGGAGATCGGTTGGCCCGGGAAGATGATAGATTGTCCCATAAAGATGCTCAGGAGAAGATAGTAGGGCTAGCCAGAAGTAGGGAAGAGGCGATGGTCGAGGAGATGGCCAAACTCGACAATGACGAGGGGCAGGAGGGACAACCATGGAGGGACAACCATGGATTAACGCTGGGCTTTAGTGTCTGACGACGAGCATCGCGTCACGGCCTTCCCTCGCGGTGTATTTCACTCTTGGAAGCATACAATCTCGTCTATATATGTCTACCCAAACTTCCGCCATACGAAAAGATTCTCAGTAAGAACAGTTTACCGACCAGGGGTTCAGTGGTGATTGTGCTTGGGACATATGTCCCAACCTTGGAACCGTATCTCAATACCAAATGCTGGGAGTACACTATCGAGCCCAGCAGGGAAAGTGTAGAGTTGGTGGGTTTCATTGAGGCACAAAATCAGCAGGTTGATACACTTGCGAGAATGGTAGTTGTTATATTGAGAGACAATACACTTGAAAAAGGGCTTTGGTCCTCGGATATATGCCCATCTTCCCTTTGTCTTGGAGCTTTTTACAACATGGTTGAGAGGAATGACCTCACAATCACAATCGGGGACTGACTAACTGATTGGGAAATACGTTCACACTGGCGACGACGGAGTATTTCTTCTCTTGCTGCCAGTTTCCTTGTCCTTGCTATATTGTTCTACTAGTAAATACATCCCGTCCTGGAATTAAGCCAATGCCATACAGATGAATGAAGACGATATTACGAGCAATCAGAAGGATCATACAGTGATTGAAGACTATCATCCATAGGGCTGAATGTTAGCACGGCTGATGACTGCAGACTCATAGGAATATCATCACGTGACCAGAACCCTGTTGCACATTCGAGGAAGCCATTTCAGCAAATCCACGCTCCCAACGCAGTCTTATATTAATTGGTAGTATTTAGAGGGTTAGAAATCACAATGCAGCGGACGGACAAGAGTGCAACCAATATTCACAAACCTTTCGGTTCCTTTATCAATGCCTTCAATCTCCAGTCTTTGCCCTCCGCCCTTATTGAAGCTACAACGTTGGCAGATCCAATCGGCTGCCCCAGTCTGTCTATAATACAGAGTTAGACTCTAGATATGCTAGAATAGGATAGATCATACCTGGTGAAGAGTACAAAACGCCCATAACTTTATAAAACTATGAAAGTAGCCAAACGGTATAGATACCAGTACGAACCGGATGTCCCAAATATTACGCTTATAAAGCCGCATTAATTTGATGTTTTTACTGGCCAACCACCAGACAACGAAAGCAACACGTAAATATATCTTTACGCGTTCCTCACATACTGAGGTACTTTGATAGCATAAGCGAAAAAGTAAAGGATCAACGATGACAGCGAAGTTTATAAACATCGTCAAGTGCAAAGCATAAGTGCACCAAGGTTGCTTCCTGACAACATTTAGCTCGTTATATTATTATACGGAGCTTCAACATACCTCCAGATGTGTCTTTCAACAAATAGACTCGTATAATTGCTTCTCCAGTTACTTCTCGCCCATCTAGAGCATTGATACAAAAATTTGATGTTATTCTCCAGAGTTGTCTCGACCTCGCAATCCGGGTTGTACTGAACCCACGTTTTCCATCCTTTTGCAACCAGCCAGCGCGTGACGAAATTATCGTCGTCAGCATTAAGAGGCCGTCCTCTCCATTTTTCCGTCGCGAATCCCATAAAAAAGGCAGGATCTTGTAAGATCTTAGTTGGAAAGGCACATGTTCTTCCAGACATGCACGAAGTGCCGCCGTCGATATAGTGTGTTGCCGATACTTCGAAGTTGCGCCGCTCAATATACATAGCACCTAACCGATTATAACATTGATCTCTGAAAGATCCAGTTTTGAGAAGTCTAACACTCTGGCAAGTCCCGACCCCGCCAATTTCCTCATCCTCAAAAGGTGCTAAAAGCCAGGGAAGGATTGTTCTCGGCCATAAAACATCGTCATCAGCCATGACAGTAATAGAGGTCTTGACCAAAGGAATAGCTCTGC
Source organism: Hyphodiscus sp. D1413 (assembly GCA_003988895.1). Classification (NCBI taxonomy): domain Eukaryota; kingdom Fungi; phylum Ascomycota; class Leotiomycetes; order Helotiales; family Hyphodiscaceae; genus Hyphodiscus; species Hyphodiscus sp. D1413. The sequence goes on along the minus strand of QYAO01000073.1, from coordinate 49,071 downwards.
AAATTTGGAGACGTTTGCTCGCGATCGGGTTTTGGAGGACTTTGAGAGTTTTGCTATGTATTGATTTGCAAAGCGTCCGGAGAGCTTCGTACCGATGTTTCGTAGTAACAAGCAAAATCAGGGACGGGTTACAAGCCAACATGCTTTGTATCGTTTTTCGAAGCTCCTCAAGGTCGGTAGAAATGGTTGGAAGGATGATCGTGACGTCGCTGTGGGAAAATGTTGGGCTGCTCAAAATAGGTATGGATTTGTAACGCCAGTGAGCTATACAGTGGACAACGAGCCGTAGGTAGCGTATAGTACTACAAAATGTTAATAATCTCCGTCCTGAAACTTGGACCGTACTTACAGCAAGATGATAAACTGCCATTGCTTCCAGGTAAGTGGTCTGAACTCCTTCAGAGCACACCTTATCACACCTGGAAAACCTTCTCCGAAACCCATGATCTAGACTTAGTGCAGAGACTCATTTGAAAACTTATTCAGGGAGGAGAAAGCACCTATATTATAAAAGATTGCATTTAGAACCTCCATCGGTCGATGTGGCTTATTGCATGATGCAGGAAACGTGGGGCCAAGTACCCAATGCTTCTCGCTCGACGCAAAGTGATTTTGAATGTTTTGAGCGAGACAGAGGAGCGAGATGGATATCTACGATGAAAAACGACAGTAGAACAAAAGCCCACTCCTAGTCTTGCTGCTGATGCAAATAAAAGATATGCATTGCTCCACGTGTTTGCACTTTCCCTGTGCTCTGCAACTGCGAATCTTCCTCTCCGTCAGTGTCAGGTATGCTCCATCATCAAACCCCAGAGCAGCTAGTAGGTCATGATTAATGCACCGTGTTGGAACAATGATTGTGAGCCAACGAGGCGAAACATAATATCATTTAACAACTTAGGCCACATGTGTAGATTTAGTCTAAGCTGCTGCTCCAAGATAGGATCACAATCTTGAGGGATCCTGTGGGCTAAAAACTTAATAACTTCATATTATTGGATTGAGATTCAGTCTCGCTTACACAATGGGTGCATGGGCAATAATCACCCCAACCACCTACTAAAAGCAATGCTGCGCTGAATCTCAGCCGGTTTTACGAGCACCATCCCTCTAAATCACCAATCACCCACTCAACATGACGACGGGCGAGCTCATCACGCAGCTCACCAGTCAAATTAGCAAACTCGAATCGCTGATCCGGGGCCTTCATGGCTCCAGCCTTCATCCTTCGAAAAATCAATACCAAATCCTCGAGGCGTTGAGCCTGAGGCTTTCCACCGCCGCGACCGATCTCCCCGCCGAGATCGCATCTCTAAAACAACGACGAGCAGGGCCATCTTCCACGGAAGGCAATCGACTCATAGTCCAGGCAAAGTCAAATTGGAGAGATCTCAGCACCACGGCTAAATTGAAGAATCGAGCATCGTTCAAGAATAGTATTATCCTTTTCTTTATTGGTCAAAAGGATTCTGTCCTCGATTCAGCCTCAACTAAAGCGAGAAAGCAAGTGACCCGGGACCGACGCGATTGTATTTGCACACTGAATCCCGATGGTTTAATTTCCTGGGCAGTAGCTTTTACACCTACTACATGGACAGCAAACTTGATGTCAAAAGATACCTTTGACTATGTATTCGAGCATATTGAGCCAGACGACTGCCAGGTATGGCCACTCGACATATACACTATCCTGAGTGGACTAGGAAATGAAGAGCCGCTGCAAGGATCCGAGAAATATGGTGAATTTCTGAAAGGTAAGTTCTAGCTCGCTGATAAGTTTAAGAAATAAGTAATGAGTTATTAGCTGTTAAGGAGCGTAAAGAAACGGCGCAGAGTTTGAACAGATTAGGGAAACGGAGGCGTGGGTTAGATGGAGTTACATCAGAGAATGAACCTTTGTCGTCAGCGCAGACGACTGAATCAGCTGCTGAGGACAAAGTAGTGCCGATTCCAGGTGCGTTCGTGTCCTGACAAGTGGTAGACTTAACTGATTATAAAAGTTGAGGAATTCGATATAGCTTCTAAAGCCGTGGTCACACGTTCAAGTAAGGATATCTTCACTTCGAGACTTAAAAGACGGCCACACAGAGCTAGTTTCCATTATCGCATGTACAGAGAATTTCCGGTTTCAATGATGTCTGCTAATTTTAACTGGGCAAAGCTGTTTCAGGTCCCGAGAAAGTGATGAGTAAGTATATTTACTGGGGCTTACTGAAGTCTAACATGAGCTAACTTCCAAAGAATTAATCAAGTTCGATAAAGGCATTCTTTACCAGGGGCTTTCTAACCTCAAACTCGACAGCGCCTTACAGCTGGGCAAAATTTGGTTCGGTAGACTGGGGAATCATCACATCGTGTCGCTCAGGCTACCAGCTGAATTGGGTGAATTGGGCACCTATGTTAAGTCATTCGGGCAAGTGTTTGATATGTATGACACTACGGGCACCTCTAAATCAGTTCCGCCATCATCCTTAATTGGGTTGGAGCGTTTTATGCAACTAATTCAGAGAGACGGGTTTGGTGACATACTTTGGAACGAGATCGGGCTAAACGCTTTTGTAACGATATATGTCACAGACCCTGTCCTCATCGCGGACTTTAGTCAAGCATAGCATTGCCAGAACAGTCTTAGGGTAGATAAGAAATACAGCTTAGGTCTATGAACTCAGGGAGTTAGCTACTCCTTCGACCAAATAACCTTGATCTCTTAAGCTTTTCACAATATCTGACACGCTCGTATCTGGACTGGGAACAATAAATTCACGGTGCGGTGGTTCTTCGTCTGGTACCTCCATACAAAACTTTTCTCCTCCGTGTATGACAGTCCCATTATCGATCGTGATAGCCCACGCTGTTACTCGAAGAGTGAACTGTCCTGTCCCTTGCCTCACCTCTGCACTCACCTCCTCCTCTTGAACCAAGAGGAGGCCGATATCGAAAGGAAATTCAATCATTTTTCCAGGTTGACCTTGTATTACCTCAAGCCCGAAAGTATTTTCCAAGCCTCCCATCGAAAGGCAGTCGGCGAACTCCCTGAAGAAATTGCCATCGACGTTTTCAATATTGACCGGCAGGCCTTCACGAAACTCGGAGTATAGAAAGGCAATTCCCATTCCGCCGTCGCTCGTACAACGAGTTCTATTCGCCGAGATTTCGTAGCCACAGACTTTGTGTACATCGATGTCGGAAATGCGAGTAGGGCTGGTCCAGTACCCGCGCAGTTCCGTTATACTGGTGCCTAATAGTGCTTGTCCTTCAGGGATCGTCATATGACGATGGAGGCTTCGCAGCCTGAAACGTTTGTGGACGTTGTGTTTTGCAATTATTGCACAGAGTCTTTTGAATCCGTCGGATCGTTCGTCTACGGGAGGGAATTGACTGTGGAAAGGGAATTGATTATGACTACCTGGGTTAGCAAGAAGCCGCCCTGAGCATTAAAGGCGGAGTATGAACTAACTTTCTTGTTGAGGCAGCCAACACCTCCTTAGTGATATTAGCAAGATTACCTGCCATCTGAGAGACGTCTTGTGCAGGTGATCGGGAAGGTGACTGAGAAGATGGGCCGAGAAGGCGGACTGAGAAGGACGATCGAGAAAGACAGGTCAAACAGATCAACGGAGATCACTAAGAAATATAGTCATGCGACTGCCGGGCATTAGAAATAGCCTTGGATAGTCTCTTGGATGTAATCTATGAGGTTGATGGGGCTATTCATCTCGAAGAAATTTTGGTTTGCGGGACTTTTACAAGTAGTGGGGCACAATGCTATGTCATTCGCTCCATCATGCCGATAGTGGCCGAGCAGACCTCATATATTCTGCCTTCGGCACCTTCAGGCTGAGATCGGCCATGAAATTATGACTGGAAAATGTTCAGAGCATTTAATTTCAGCGGAATTTGGGGCCGCATTCTTTTATCACATCTTTCAATCATAGTTCTTGTCGCAAATTTCTTGATGCCATACAAGTAATTCTCGAATGCAAAATGCAACCCCGCAGCTCCGAGAAGTGGCTGAACTATGGCTACAGGTGGTCTACGCGAGTAGTATGAATTAGGAATGGTATGAAATGCATTTATCAAGCAAATACCAGATGCACAATAACCACTATGGAAAGGCATCTTGTACGAGAAGCGCTTCAGAAGCGCTTGCATCGATAACTTGCTTGAGCAACGTAAACTCATTGCCCTCTCCTTGCAATCACGCTCCAATTATATGCTCTCGCATTCGCGTGACAAGTAGTAGCAGCGGAGCATAGACTACCAAAAGTCATCTCTGCGCTCCAACTCGGCTGATCTTTTCTGCAGAAAGTCCACCGCCAGTGCCGTGATGCCGAGGAGTTGTTTGCTAGAGCCTCTCAGTTCCGGTCAGAGGGTCCACCCTCTACGATGATCGGAGCTGAGAACTGCTTCAAAACTGGAAGAGGACTTAGTAAGTGTTCTTTGCGGACGAGTTGGGGATCTTGTCTTTCGGTTGCTGCGCCAAAGTCCTGCGATCACAGGGTTGAGAGCCGTACCCACGTGAAAAACTTCACTGGCTGTAATACTCTTAAGCCAGCCGAACACTCATTCACGACTTTTCTTACAGACCGGAGCAAGCACATCCAGTTTGACACTGGGCGAGGTCACTAGTGTAACGATCCTTTCGAGCAGCTCTAACGGCATGATGGCAGGTCCTGTTGTGCCCAGCTGAATGGAGTTTGTTTCGAGCTGCAACTTTATGAGAATAAAATAATGTCATGAAGGGAAAGTGAGCTGTGGGAGCAGCGCACACCTTTTCTAGTGCCAGTGAGGTGATTTGCTAACAACCTCTCTCGCATTTGATCAGCGCCTGCCAATTCCTATTACCAGATATCATCTGAATTTATCAGTTCGACTTCTCGGTCCCACAAGGTTTTCTTGCCGAAAATGGACACTCACGTGCCCGCTCAATTTCACGTCTGCGCATTTGAACCATGGCCCAAAGGGATCTAAGAATTACGAATATCGATAACAGAACAGTCGACAACATGGCCAACAATAGTATTTTCCTAACTGTAAGTCAAATTCTGGTCGGAAAATAGCTAAAGAACAATAATAAACTAACTAATACTCTAGTGCCGAGCCATTCCCAATTACTCGTCACGGCAGCTATCAAGTCTTCGGTCCTCCTATGAGGCCTGAGATATCTTCCTTTTGCTTCGGCCGCCTCTTCTCAGTGAGCAATAACGTTCACAATTGCTTTTGTACCACGCTCATCATTTCCTGTTTCTCCTCGATGTTCATTTGTGCAAAGCTTTTCCCGAGTAGCTTGAAGTAACGTCGCTGTATCTTTTCCAATGCAATGTCCTCGTCATCTTCAAAGTGGACGGCTTTCGAGTTGTCTGCTGTAGGCGATCTTGTTGCTCGATCTGATGGTGCGGGGCTAAGTTGAGGTCCAGGAGTTGCCGACACATCTTTGCCTTGTCTTTCTCCGTTCCTCCAAGCCCAGTGTTTTTCTTCCTGGGCTTTGGCCGCCGAGTAAATTCCTCTGTCAGCCTTTTCACTTCCCCAGTAACCTCGGGCTGTGGTTCTGGTTTCCCAGACCTTCGACTTTTCCCCATCGATCTCGTATCGGATCTGCACGAGACAATCGACTGCCTTCATATACTTGGTCACTCTGCCGTCCTGGACAATGATAGGATAATCAGTAGCACATTTCCTCGGAAAGAGCAACTCCGCCTCTGTCGGAAACTCTTTCGGGAATTTCTCCATCAGCTCTTGATCGACATACCACGCGACACCTGTGATCTCCTTCGCCATCTTCTTGTACTTCATCGTCTGTTTGCCGTTTGTGTCCGTCACTTTACAATCTCCAAGTCGATTTTTCATCAAATCAAGTGCGTCTGGATTGGTATATCCTTCCATATCCCTTCCCCTACAGATTCTGTACTTCACAGAGTTCTTCGGGCCATCCGCCATGACGAACATCTCTGTTCGCCAACGTCGAAGTGTGCCTATGTGTCGAATATCGAAGTCCTTGAGGCCTTGTTTCTTGCGATTGACAGTAGGACTCCACAGCACTTCCTTCTCATCGTCATCCTCGTCATCATCAACCTCAACCTCAACATCCTCCTGGTCGTGACCTTCCTGTTTGATGCGAATTTCAGGATCTTCAATCGTGGGCGTGGGCTTGGGGTCAGCGGGAAAGTTTGGGTTTGGGGGAGGCCCGAGAGGAGGGATTGATGGTGATCCTTTCGTCAAGGGGAGCTGAGGCGCGTCCGTTCTTTCCGCATCCTAGATGTTCGTTAGTAAACTATAAATGAAGGTTATTCAAGACGTACCCTTGTATTAGCTAATTCTTCTTCAATGAGGTTGATAAATGCCTGATCTTTCTTAGAAGTTTGAGGGTCTTTATCTTGGTCCATTCCGGTCTGTTCGACTTCTTTGGCATGTTTGGCTACTTCTATGTCCCTTTTTGCATTTTCTGCTGCTTTGGCGGCCAATAATACATCCTTTGGATCCTTTGGGTCTTTTCTAGCTTTGCTAATACCCGCACTAGATTTTCCTATCTTGGGCTCCTCTTTCTTAGTCTCGTTTTTGGTCTGAAAAGATGGCGCCATCAGGATAATTGCTTATGTTGGGCAGGAGAGTAAGAACTCTTCTTCCCTTTTATACTCAAGACCACGGAATTTGGTCAACTACCAAGTACGGCCCTACGTTTGATTAAAGCTCGCAACATACGGCAGCCTTACACAATTAGGAGGCCGATGAATTTGCATACAAAACAAGCATATCGCCTGATCCTTGTGCAGTCTTGTGACTGAAATTGCCTTGTATCTCGACGGACTGCCCATTTTCTATATATTGGATGCCAGATTATTCTTTAGACGGCCACAATATGAAATTCAACTTCGACATCAAAGTTTCCGGCAATGAAAGCTTCAATCTCGGCAGCAATGGCCATGATACTGGCGATTCTGTCGCTGTATTCGTCTCAGACGGAATCACGCAAGCGGCGTCACCATCGAGGTAGCTTACTCTGCAGCATCTCCGCCAAACAAAAATACTGACATTAACAAGGCGAGCCCATCAGACACAGGAGATCTCATCAGGACAGGAGTCGGACAAGAAGTTACGAGAGGAGGATCTATCGGAGTCACGAGACGCATTGACAACGGGGACGCTAACAATCCAAATTCCGAGTAACTTGCCATCTGCAATTGTTGCTGACACGAGCACTTCGCCGTCTGTATCTCCGCCATCTCCACTCCCAGCAACCACCAGCTCTGCATATGGGTTGCAGCTCATGGCACCCATCTACCCAGCTATGGCGGGCCCTGTTTTTGCGATGTTCCCTCATTTAGATATCTAGAAAATATTTTTGAAACTGAATCATTGATTATATTACTATCTCAGGCTCTAATCTAGACTTTCCCTGAAGAATTCTCCGAAGGTTGGAATTACGTGGAGAAATGGAGGCGGAGGAATGTATCTTGGCTCGTCAATATTCTCAGGAAAATCGGCGGGTGTCTTGGTGTTTTCATGAATAAGGCCGTTCTAGCTTGGGTCAGGGTTTCCAATATCTTTCCAAAAGGGAGCTGACTAACAACTGTTGCCTTGCTTGGCGGCCAAGCCGTATCATCTGAAGCACTGAAGTCAAAGTACCGTTCATTTCTTTTAATCAAAATGTAGACCTCTGCTTTACAAAGTCGTCTGAGATTGGATGCCTGTCGGTAGAGGGTCAATTTCCGTCGGCGGAATATCTCGCTCTGGTAACGTCTCGTTGTTTGGTCTGCAAAGTGAGCGAGAGAGGGGGACGCATGCCGGGCCATTGTTGCAGTACCAGTATGTGAGTAAGGCCAGCTGTGTCCGTCTCTGGCCTTATAAAGTCAAGGAGAGGCCTTGGCCATACTCAGTAAAACTTAAATCATCCCAGGACCATCTCAGCTGACAGGTTCGGCCTGACGATATGAGTCCGCGGAAAAGTGGAGCTGTTTCATACTTGACTGCCTGCAAGAAGATCCTCTCTTTCTCCTTGTACCGTGAGCAGTCTCCATCTACCATTTGGCCACGAATATGGAGATTTCTAAATGGTACGCATCGCTAAGAGCTGCGAAGATGGGCTTGCCGATCTGGTATGCTGTTATAACAGCAGCCATTCTGGGCTCCTGGCTGCTCTTTCGAGTGCTACTACGAATTTTCCACGCTCTCATGGCGTTTCTCACGTTCAGATTTCTTAAACATCTTATCTATCCTCACGTTTCCGATAGGATTCCGACATTAGGCACGAGATATCAATTACTGATTATCAGCGCGTATATTGCTATCAATGTTGCGTGCATGACAATTGGCACCTCCTTGAGTGCGGACATAATAAGCGCACGTTCTGCGACAATGGCCTTGATCAATGTCATTCCTCTTCTTTGCGGACCTCGACTTGTGTTGATGGCAGAGCTCCTAGGACTTACTCTACGAGGGCAGCATTTTTCCCATAGCTGGTTCGGCCTGACCGCCATTGCACAGGCCTTGGTACACTCTGTCCTTGAAGCAGCCCAGAACACCCCTTTCCGGTGGACAAGGCTCGATGTTTCGGGCGTTGTGGTTTGTTTTTCACTCCTTATTTCCATTTACAACCGATGTTGATGAGAATGATAGGGTAGTTCAGCACTCGGGCTGATCCTTGTGCTATGTTTGCGTATCTTCCGCCGACTTATATATGAGTGGTTCCTTCGGTCGCATTTTCTCTTCACGGTTGCTGCGCTTGTGGCGATATTCCTACACCTTGCCCCAAGGAAGTCAGTAGGGAAGGTATTTCTAGGGCTGGGGATAATACTATGGACAGCAGTGACAGTGATCCATGGCGGTACGTTCGTGCTGAGGAATTTGGCACGAGGTAGGTCTCTAGCTGTGGCGGAAGTATCGAGCCTGCCACGAGCGCTCCATGTCTCTATCAAAATCCCAAGACCATGGAAGGTCAAAGCAGGACAGTTTATCTTTCTCTCAATCCCAGCATCAGGCGTCAGGTCGGCTATCCAGTCTCATCCGTTCATGATTGCTTGGTGGGAGCATAGTGGGGATGGCCTTACAATATATCTTCTCGTGAAACCTCGACGAGGGTTTACAAGCAGACTAGCAAGACTCTCGGATCGCAGCCTAATGGCCTTTGTAGATGGCCCATATGGTGTCGATTACGGCTTCGGTCGATATGGGACAGTGTTGATGTTTGCAACTGGAATTGGGATTGCCGGCCAGCTACCACACATCAAGGAAATAATCTCGGGATACAATGACTGCACGGTGTGCACAAGACGGATCATGCTCGTTTGGCAGCTCGATAAAGAAGGTCTGGCATCTCGTAGCGGTAAGACAAGAAGCTGACAGCGGGGAACAGTCCATGAGCAGTGGGTAAAGCAGTGGATGGATGCTGCGATCGACTTGGACACCGGGCATGTGAGTCTGACCATCTCCCAGTATCAGCAGCACATTTACATTCATGGTTAAGATCCTCGAAATGGAATTGTATGTACTAGAGAGGTCCGCTCTGGCCAAATCGCCGAAAGCGGACGAGTTCGCAGTTCGGCCGCACCTTGTAGATCAGAGTACAAGGATCATCCCATACGGCACGCACCGGATGCTGGATAAAATTTTTGGCAGACCCAACATCAATGCAATTATCAAAGCAGAATTTGCAGCAAGGAAAGGAAGCATGGTGGTCTCGGGTACGCATTTCTGGCGGTGGCGTGGGCCCTACTTCGTTAACAATTCGTAGTCTGCGCCAATAGCGCATTTGCCTCTAAAGTGCGCAGTAGTGTTCAGCAGGGCATGGACAAGGAGGTGCGGTTTGTGCAATTGGACTTTGAGCCATCACTGCGTAGCTCTGGCAAAGAAACGGGAAAAGAGGATGATACGATTGAGATGGATTTTCAATGTCGAGGTGATATGTAAGGCTTGAAGCACATGACCCAAATTTGATGCCGGGTCTTTAGCGTTGTTGGTCGTGCTCGTAGAGTAATTGGATGCGAGAACTTGAACCCCGCTTTTCAATACGCGAACCGCTGATCCAATTCCCTCTGGGCCCTTGCGAAGATCAATGCATCAGAGACGCCCAGGTTCCTGCAGCGGAACGTTGTCTGGCTATTGAGCGAGTTTTAGCGACTTAGTCGCGCTAGCCGACACTAAGTAAGTAAAAGTTATCATGCTAACTAGAATGAGCTGTCTAACCGCTCAGATTAACTCCCCTCTCATCTCTTCCACATCCATGCCGAGACCCCAGAAGGATTTCCACTCTCGCTCGGCTTCCACTTCGCGACGCATTGAATCCTCTAATCCCCGATGTAGTTGTATTGTCAGCTCATGCATACGCTCCTTGGTTGCAGGAAAATAAGATGCCAAGAAGAGCTGTTGATATACGTCATATGCAGTCTCGCGGAGTCGTTGTAGAATCTCAAAGCATTCCCTGTAAAACTTGACTTCTTGCCGAAGATATCCCATCTCCCGCGTAAGCTCCTCAATCTGGGTTCGTACGTCGGCAGCCGGTTCATATTTGGAAGATTGGAGGCGCAGCGGGGTAAGTTCAAGCGCTACAGTGACACCATGTTGACGTGCAATAGAGTGATCGATCGCATTGACCCTCGGGAGGCGCGTCCCCCTGCTTCTCGGAGCCGAATGTGGACTTTGCAGCGCCGAAACTGATTTCGATCTGGGCCTGAGTGCATGCGGTTTGGACATGATTGATTTAGGTTGAAGATCAAGAACCACCTTTGATTTCGGCGCACAAGTCTATATCAGGACAAGTTAATTCTGTGATAGCCATGAGGCCTCACATTATAGTGGCTGCTTTGGGAGGCTTCGGCCTGTCGATTTCCTATTCTGAAACGCTAGTCGCTCAACTCTCGGCTGTTCCGATGATCTATTTGGTTGTGCACCTGCACGTTGAACCACGGCATGTTCTTTCGATTTGGCTCGCATCAGACAGTAGTGATTCATTGCAGAAAGAACATTACACCCATGCTAATTACCCTGCTCGGGCTTGACCTTCCCATTGGAGCGACTCTGGGACCGAGTGAATCTCCCAACCTGGGAACTACGATGGGAGCGCGGTAATTTTCTCTGCTTTGCAGGTCTAGCCTGCTCTTCGAGCAACGCAACCTCTTGGTTCGCCCTCTCAAGCCTACCTTCAAGAAGAGTGACCACCTCTACCCTCTGGCGATTTACGTACTCAATCTGAGTCTCTAGCTCCGCGTTTCTAGTCGCATGTCTATTGGCTTCTTCGAGCAAGATCTCCAGCTCAGTGACACGCGCACTACGGGGGACTGCGATCCGGAGTGATCCCTCCAACTCCTCCACCCGTTCCTGAAGCTTGTCGGCTTCCCCCATGGACTGGCAGGCACTATGATATGCCTCGTCGAAATGGCCTTTCAGCCGTGTGAAGTCTTCTCTTTCACCTTCAAGCTCGGCATGTATGGCGGTGATCTGAAGACGCTGTTCGTCGATAGTCTCGCGGAGACGCATGTTATCGATTTGCTCATTTTCGTACTGACTTCGGAGCTCGACTATCTGATCATGGAATGCCACGGCTCTGTTGTCGCAGTCGAACTGCATGGCGTCGCGTGCGACATTGGAATAGCGTCGACTCTCTTCTGCCATCGCATCCATCTGCAAGAGTCGTTCTTGGCAGGCTCTTAAGGAGAGATTGCTCTCGTGTTCCGCAGCCCTCACGCGCTGGAGCTCCAATTCCAAACCGCCTGCGTAGTTGGAGGTGGCTTCCACCCTCCTATAAAATTCTGCTAGGAACTCCCAGTGGGATCGCTGATGGCACAACTCACATGGATCCAATCCATGATTGCTCTGGGTCTTGTAGAAATTAGTGAGGTTCGACTAGATAAGTTTGTACTGACCACTTGTGGACGAGCAGCCTGAGACATAGCTGGGGCAATTTCCTCTGGCGATGACATTGTGAGAGGAATGTGAGATGGTGAGAAATAATTCATGAAACTATGAATGAAACTATGAGTCTGAGTATCTATGTCAAGAGACTCGTCTGATTTATACAATCTATGAGGCATGACAAACTGGAAATCCTGGCCGACTCTGTCCTGTGATTTCCTCCCTCAATCCTTGGGCCCCACCTGTCCTGCGACCTTATCTTTGTCCCAGCTCGCCAAAGCGTCTCAATCGTGGAGGGGGTGGGACGTAAACTTGCTGAGGGCTGGACGTAGATCCTTTTGTTCGTGAGCTCAAGTTCACCAACTGCCCTGGGAGATTAGAGAGTGACGTACGGGACGATCTATACAAGCGAGACATCATACACCTACAGGCATCGGCGGTTCGATAGCAGTGATTTTGTGTGTTGAATATCTTTGTAAGCTCTGTCCACCTCATTGTTGGGAATGCAGTCCTGAGTACATAGAGAAGTTGCTTCTCGAGTGGCGTCCATGGACCAACAGATTTGCAATTGTCGCAGGGGACTGAGCACTCGCGGCATGTGCATATGACAGATGGTAGTTGTTCCATGTCGCCGTGTCTTGAAAAGTGGGAGAGGAACTTTGAAGTCTGACAAGGCGTCGTCTCGGTGGTGATCGGAGTCAGTCTCAAGTAGGGATAGCACATTTGAAGGATGCAGCACCCGTCAAATACTCGATAGCATACGGCGATATCTTAACCGTGAGATACTAGAGTCTTAAGTATTCATCAGGCCTCGAGAAAGCCGAAGTCAAGAACCAAAAACCAACAAAAACTAGCAAGAACCAACAAGAACTAACAAGAACCAACAAGCACGCCTACAATTCCAATCATTTCCTTGCATCCTCTTGCCAAAGTGGGCCCAAAGACTTTGCCGCCGGACCCGCCTTGGGGGATGTACAATCAGCAGGCAGCACAGCACACATTGGCCATTCCAGCTATTGAAACATAGATCTTCTGCCTTTCGAGTCTTCGCCAGGGTTTGTCTCATCAAGACACCAAGAAATCATATAAAGAGGACAATTAACCTTCTCATATTCATCAAATTCTACCACTTCGTTCTAAACCTCAGCCACTTGGCCCACCCTTAGAGAAGTCCCCGATAATGCTGCCATCTCCAAGTACGCCGACGAGTCCTTTGCTTGATCGAAATCCAGGGCCAAGCAAGGACCACAATGTGAACTTGACCTCAACACGACCCCGCATACCATACCCACACCTCTCAGAGTTGGAGCCACCATTAAGCGGTGGGTACTACCCTCAGCAAGACGCAAGCATATTTTCCGAAAACTTCTTTCTCCCTACGAGCTCCGAAGGAGAAAATACACATTATCAAGAGAACTTTCTCGACCATGTTCAAATTCCGCAGGCCGAGCTTGACATCGGTCTGAACGCGGGATTTACGTCACCCGAACTCGATGCTACTCCGTTCGACGAACAAGATTTCGAATACAACAGCTTCAACTTGTTTGACAAATTTGAAAGTGCTGATATACTGCAGCCACCAATGCTTCCCAGCATGCCAACCAATGATACAACGTTCTTGCGGAGGGACCTTCACACCATCGAAGAGAGAGTTGAGACGTACAAGAACCGGTAAGTAGCCAACACTCCAAGAATTGCACCTGCTGACCTATTCCCTCAGCGTGAGCAAGCTGAATGCAGAGAATGAGAAGATCATTAAAGATCATGCCCAAGATCTTTACCTAGCCTTGAAGAGTCTTCAAACCCGAGTTGAGAAGTTCGAGAAGGGAGAGACAAAGCATGCAAAGGCAAAGCGAGGACGTGGAGTCATAAAGCGTTAAGAAGCGAGGACTGCTGTGAGGAGGAGGCCAGGGGGTCGAGGTGACGGGAGCTGTTATAGGGCGCGCAGGCAGGTCGAGCGTCAGTCATTACCATATATAGTTCGTTATTGCAACTTAAGAATCTTACCTTTTGCAAAATGTCTTCTTCCTCTCTCGAACTGAATCAAGGGGCCTCTTGGGAAACATTGCTTGCCTCGATCACTTCATCGGTCATTGTTTGCGTACTCACTGTTGCGCTCTCGATCGTCGTGCGAACAAGATTCCCTAAATCAAAGTAAGCGTAAGCATACCCTCCTCACAAAGAGAAGCACTGACTTTGGAGTGGTTCTCGCCTCTACCTCCGCACGGCTCTGGAATCCCAGACAAAGGCTATATGGCCACGTATGATGCTCTTCCCAATGCCGGACCCAAGTATAACCAGCATCACCAGCATCGCCAGCGTCGACAATTATCTTTTCGATCGGTATATCCACACCCTCTTCCGGGTCTTCCTCGAGCTGTCTTTGATACTACTGCCCATACTTGTACCGCTGAACTTGATCGACGGCAAAAATGAGGCAGGCGGTGTTCGAGGGTTGGACAAGCTAAGCTTCTCAAATGTTGGGTTTTCGCACTGTGACCGTTATTGGGTGCATCTCCTGCTCGCCATATTCGCAATCGTCAAAATTGGATTGACCCTTCGACTTGAGCTGGCTGAATACCGTAGATTGCGCGAGGCTTTCGAGCTTGACTCGTCGTGGCAGACGCACACGATCATGATCACGTCAGCGGGGCAAGTCGACGCAGAAGATATTCGCCATCGTTTAAGACCTGCGGAAGGAGGAATCCGTTTTATTGAAGCGAGTCACGATTTTGGAGAGTTGCACGCTGCGGCCCGCCTGCGTAACGACATCGTGTTGAAACTTGAGGATGCTGAAACCGCACTGATCAGGAAGGCAAACTCTATGAGGCGGAGAGTGGTTAGCCGGGTGCATGAAAGGGACAACATGGGATGGAAGAGGTTTCTACAGCCTGGCGAGAGGCCGCACATCCGACTCCCAATCATTATTGGGCGTAGAGCAATCCCCTTCCTGGGATCCAGAGTTGACGCGATCAATCACTATCGCTCCGAGGTCGTTCGGCTCAATCACGTGATCAATCGCTGTCGTTATACTCGGTCTTCGAATGGATTGGCGTTCGTGACCTTCCAGCGGGAGATCAAGCCTACCTTTAGGAAGGAAATACCCAGGTCTTGGTCTGTAGCGCCTGCACCGGCTTTTGAAGACATCCTCTGGGAGAATCTTCGCTCTAGTCCTCGGGAGCTAATACTCCGGCGGATAACGGTCCAGGCTCTTACAACGATCCTGATCGTGGGCATCTCGCTGCCGGTCAGTGTTTCGCAGATCACATATATCGCTAGCTCGATCTCCTTAGTTGCTGGTATTGACTCCCTACCAACCTCAGTCATTGCCCTTCTGCAGGGGGTGGTTTTGCCCTCCCTAGTTATCTTGTTCGTGTCTTGTATTGTGCCTCCAAGCTTGCGCATGATCGTCCAGTTCAGACATTATCGCTCGCGGCAAGATGTCGGTGAGTTTGTTCAGCGGAACTATTTTGTCTTCCTGTTTATCCAGATTTTCATAATCTCGTCTACTTCGATCAGTACTGCTGCTGTAGTCACAGGCTTGCGGAATAGAAATGCATCCCTTATAGAGGTTCTTGCTCGAGTCCTTCCTGGCGCTAGCAATTATTTCTTTTCCCACATCATTATTACTACGACGTCGATGATTTATGCGATGATCATCAAAGTGGCATTTTTACGCAACTTCTTCTTCTCCCCTAGAACGCCACGGAAAAAGTGGGAGCAAGAGGAAAGCATGTTCTCGAAAGAGTGGGACAGCTTTATGCCCATTTTCGCAAATATTGCTTGCATAGGTAATACGCAATACCCACTTCTTGAAAATATTTCTGAACTTTCCTAGGCATTATATACTCGGTGGTTGCTCCACTTATCCTGCCTTTCTGCACGTTCAGTTTTGGGGCATTCTGGTTACTATATCGACATTACCCCCCCCAGCTCTCGCGACCTGGACTTAGCCCAAGGGGCATCTTCTATCCCATTGCTATAAGACAGCTTTTTACTGGCCTTTACATTATGGAAGGCTGTTTGGCAGCCTTGTTTTTTATCGTAAGGGATGATCAGGGTCGCGCCGCATGCCTGCCTCATGGAATCATCATGAGTGTTTTCATGCCAGTTACCGCTATGTTTCAGCACGTTTATTGCTCCAACCATATCATATACCACGAAAGCACCAGATCCCGTCCAGTGAAGCATCCAAAAATTTCGCCGCTGCTCGCCGCCCCTATGATTTGGCTCCCTCGTGACAGGCTCGGGCTGGCGGAGAATGAGATATTTCAAGCAAGGCGGTATAACAAGAGCCTCAAAATGAGCTGCAAAGGCGCCAGCCTGGATGTAGATGCTGGAATCGTTTTACATAGTCATCCGTTTAATTAGAAGTGAAACGAGGTAGTTGCTAAGAATAGGTGGATCAAGATTGAGGGGCAAGTATGCGCTGAACAGCAGTCGTTCAAGAGGGCTATGATGAAACCAACCCAAGAATTCAGGGCTTATATTGTGAGGGTTTCCTCCGTAGAAGATTCTCATATAGATTATAATCAAGCTGATCTTGAACATGTATGTTTTACAAGCTCTTGTATTTGGGGTGCTCTCTTCGGCGGTTGGCGCGTGGGAAAATCTGCTTGAAGGGAAACGAGAGGTCGAGCAATGCAACAATTATCGCGCCGTAGCATACTATGGAAACTGGTGCGTCTGACCTCTGAAGTTTGAGAGGATGCTAACTGTTCTAGGGATATATACCAAAGGAAGTTCGTTCCCGCAGATATGCCGGTCGCCCACTTGACTCATGTCATGTACGCATTTGCTCAAATCAATGGGGATACTGGTCAAGTGTAAGGATTGTCATCAATGTTATTTCCTTCTCTAATTACTCCCAGGTATCTCTCTGACGAAACGGCCGACACTACCACCCAGCTTGACGGCGAGCCAACCAATAATGCGGCGAACGTTTTACATGGCTGTCTCGGACAGTTATATGCTCTTAAAACCCAGAACAGAAACTTAAAGGTCCTTCTTTCCGTTGGAGGTGCGACATACTCGGCCAACTTCTCTAGTACGGTTAGCACAGAGTCAGGCCGAGCGTTGTTCGCATCTTCAGCTCTGTCCCTTGTCAAGAGCTTTGGATTCGACGGGATCGACGTCAATTGGGAGTATCCAGAAGATTCGGATCAAGCAGCAAATCTCACCTCGTTGCTTGGGGAGGTCAGAGCCAGTCTGGATAAATATGGGAATGGTCTCGCCAAGAAGTATCACTTCCAGCTCACCTTTGCGACTGCTGCCGGGCCTACGAACTACGAACTTATTCAGATATCGGCCATGGATCAGTACCTTGACTTCTGGAGTCTCATGGCTTATGATTATACAGGATCTTGGAGCAATGCGACGGGGCATCAAGCCAATCTTTTTGCTGCCGGCAATGTCTCTACTCCATTCGATACCTCAACGGCTGTCGCTTACTACATATCGAAGGGTGCTTCATCTACCAAGCTTGTTTTGGGTATGCCGATCTATGGCCGGTCTTTTACTCAAACAGCGGGACTCGGAGAAGGGTTCGATGGTGTCGGACAAGGCACCTGGGAAAAGGGCGTCTACGATTTCAAATCATTGCCCATGGTTGGTGCCGAGGAGTTCTACGACGAGGCAGTAGGTGCGAGCTACAGCTGGGATGGGGAAAAGCAAGAGCTAGTCAGCTACGACAACGTTGCATCAGCTAGACAGAAAGCGGCTTGGATTCAAGAACAGAAACTGGGCGGTGGGATGTGGTGGGAAAGTAGCGCCGACAAGAATGGAAGTGAGAGCCTCATCGAAAATGTGGTTGAAGTTTTCGGAGACTGTGTTCAACAGTCAACCAACAACTTGAACTATCCAGATTCACCCTATGCAAACGTCGGGGAATTCACCACATCGTCCAGTTCGGCGTCCAGTATGGAAATTTCCTGCTTGATCTCTACCGTGTCATCGGAGATTGTGCCTTCCCAAATTTCCTCTTCATCGACACTGGCGTCCCCTGCCATGTCCTCTAATCGAACAAGAACAGACACTGTAATGAATATCGTTACATCATGTACCCCCTTCGAAACATCAACAATGAGTCCGACTATTGAATCATCTACTAGCGTACCTTCAGAGTCGCTCTCTACAAGTTCGTCTATACCTCCAGCTACGTCATCTGTCACATTCTCTTCTACCAGCTTTACCGGCTCTACAAGCACTACCATTTTGCCGGTCACCTCGTGCGAGAACACGTTCAAGGGCACGTCTACCTTGTCGGCTGGGTCATTTTCGCCAAGTACGTCCCTCATCTTCTACCTCTACCCCATCAACACCAGCCACCACCCACCACCCACCTGCTAACCTACAATGTGTGATTAGTGTCGATGACAACGAGTTCGGTTTCGACATACATTGTGCGAACCGTCACCAGCGTGAGTATCGTGGAATGTGGAGGTATCGATCAAACTCCATGCCCTACTTCATTAGGTAAAGACTGAATTGGGACGTTGATTGAAATCAATTTAGATTATTTGATTGTAGATCGACTTGGGATATTAATTGCATTGGAATTCAGCTCGTTTTGTAATCTTCTTCCCATATATATGTGAGCTCCCAATTTTCAGTATCCACTCCCAGAAGGGTCGACGGAACGCCGGGACTATCCAAGTTCTGATCCATGAGTCCAGATGCTAGAATTGAGTCAGCTATCATCCTTGAAACTAACGGCATGGCCTCACAAAGACCGGCAAGGAGGGGGATGATCTTCAGACTGAACAAACATTCCCTATTGTATTCGGGAAACAAGAAAGAGTGTCGTTCCAAATGCTCCCATCCCCTCTTCTCCCCGCAGAGGAAGTTCCACCACTGCAGGATGACTTCATCAACAAAGACCCCATCATCGACTTGGGCCTGGATTCCTTGATTGATACCATGCCAAGAGTAATTCCTCCCTTCAATGATCTTTTGTAATTCTGTCAAGACTTCATAATCAGTCAAAGATTCAATGTATGTAAGCACACCCTCGGGCGAGCAAGCGGAGTTTTCAGGAAGCATTACGGCGGTCGTAATTCGCAGCAGATTTCAGATCTCATCAATGTGCTGCTTCTTGAATCTTGTAGAAAATCCGAACGATATCTAATTTTACGTTCAGAGCGATGGCCTGTAGTACCGTTGACGCAAAAAGCGTCACTGTTGACGCTTCCGCGTGTCAGAATTCGCATCACATGCGACCATCGATCGACACTGGAATTGCGCCGATTGCGATAAAAGCACCAGACATCCTTCTTCTATCGGATGGCAATAGCAACCACACTCAGAGCTATGCATTTCCTCATTGCCACTCTGCTGTCATGTCTTGGTGCGGATGCGGTATCTTTGATGAGGCAAAGTAGGTGACCCTGCGCAAACCGGGAATACACACTAACCCCTCAGATTATCTGAAGCCATCCATGGATGTGCCTGAAATACCTGCTACCTATAGTTTACCATTCATCAATGCTCCCAGCGGAACAATCCTCATGGGGCACGAAGACGACGTCGTCCCTGTGACCTTTGCTGTATCTGGAGTCTGTCCACCACTCTCCGCTGACTACTCCGAATTCAACAAATACGTTGGCCATAGCCTGATTGGCTCTCATCAAGATTGCCTCCACAACGCTAGGTTCTGCCCACAGTTTCAAGAAAGTGCCACGATGTTTCTTGAAGGAGTTGAATACCGGGCAAATTTAGATTTGAACATAGAGTACGAGTTACACCATGACTTCTTGAAGCTTGCGGGCCTCCTGGTGAGCACAGTACAGGTATTATTTGAGGTTGTCGGAGGGAAAGCATTCGAGATGGTCATCCTGTCTGGGCAAATCGACGGTTCCCGATTCGACGCCTCTTGGACATGGTACAAGTATGAGAGTGGATCAGATGCCGAGAGATCTGAGAGAGTCAGGCAATGGTGATAAGATGGCAGGAGTGACGATGAAATCTATTGCTCAACCCTTCCCAATATATACTATATTAGGCCAATTCGAAGACCACCTTCATCCGTCTCGTCCAGGCCACGACAGTAGAAATGATATGGGCTGAACAATCCAGACTATCAGCTGATTCCCATCACGAAGGATTGCTTCACTGAGCTAGGAGATGCTAGCAAACATAGACGGCAACGAGTATTAAATGCGGCGAAGTATTCCGAGGACTCGATAGTAATTTTTTTTCCGAATTTCTGTACATAGGAAAGTGCAAATAACTGTATAGCGAAGGCAGCCAATCCCCAATGTCTATAATATGGACGAGACAGGAGTTATGCTATGCATGCTCAACTCTGTCAAGGTCCTTGTAAGTAGAGACGATCGGCGAGACTACAGAGGGGCAGGCGTCAAGCGAACGACGGTGACTGCCATAGAGTGTATCAGTACAAACGGTAGGTCTTTGTTACCAATGATTATTTGGCCGGCTACTACCCATCGAAGCAACTGGACTAACGTCTATCCGTGCGTGCCGAAAAACCCGGTGTGCCGAAAAAAATAGTAGGTACTTCGACTTAAAGCATCTCAAAATCTATTCATACCTTAATATTTCTTATAATATACTATGATTCATATTCTATGGCCGCTCCCGGACACCCCTAAAGCTCTCCTATTCAAAAATTATTTTTATGTCGTCGCTCTTGTGCCTGATTTGTAAAGAGTCTCTTTTTATAGTGAAATGGAGCTCCTGTATTGCAGCTCAACCACTAATCTTGTATTCTCTCTAATATATATAAAGGGGCCGTATCTATGACCTAGAAACTTCACCACGGGAAATTGTCTTTAGCCTTATCGCGGCATGCAGCTAAGAGTGGCTTAAGGTATGTGGCGCGACATCCAACTTAGTAATGACTTCTCGTATCATGTGATCAGGCACCTGATCTCAAGTACTCTGTACAGTGGAGAGTGGGGTTCTTTCTTCACAGGCCAACAGGGCCGTGGATAATCGTTACAGCAGCATCTTAAGCCGAAAGGAAGCGCTTTCTAATGGGATCATATTCGAAAGCAGGCTAAAGAACTTACCCGGAGCCTATGGCTACGCGACACGTTACAAGGCCCTGATACTTCGATTCTCCAAGGTTAAGTTAGAGCAGTGATAATAAGAACTGATTACGGCGCGAATGAACAGCCTACGTCGATAAGATTTAGTCCCACAGGAGTACCTTCCAACACAAAATCACCTATTGCTAGCCACCTGTGAAGCTCTTATTTCAGAATCTCAATGTAAGTTATTGTACATTTTCACTCTGGAGATTCGCTTGTGATCCTAATCATGATATAGATGTGCGACGACGGACTCGCAGAGTACGCTTGTGCTGATCGCCACGAGGCAAGAGGAGAAGATCGAGCGAGGCTCAAGGAAATTAAGAGATGTTTGAATGTACAGAACAACAATCTGCCAGTTTGTGCAGTGAGAGACCGCGCTCATGATTGGCAAGACGACGATGACACCCAGGACTGCCCCGAGTGCAGAGGAGAAACTCCACCAGAGACACCTTAGGTTAGGCATAGGTAGACAACAGGACCTTTCACTATCATACTTCGAAAAATAACCTCGCCTTACAACCTAACTATACTGCTTGCCTTGATTTACCCAGATCCAAATTCATTCGTCACGATTGTAGATAATTGGCGCCCCACTTATACATTGAGCAGTATCTTCTTGCCTTATCAACCCACTCCTTACGCAAAGTAAAAATCCTAGTATTTATTAGATATAGCTTGTCTTTAGCTAACAGAACCTACCAAGAATCTCCTTGCCGTGTCGCGAGATAAACCTCATGAGGTAGCGCTAATATCTCTTCCTTACTCAACGAACGAGTGACATTGAAGTCAATAATAAACCATGCTCTCACAGCGTCATCCGAATCAAATCGAGGAAGAATATGCTCGGAGTCATGGCATTCAGCCTTTAGATTATTATTGAATGGCCGCTTTCGAACTTGCTCGCTGAAGTCCTGGGCGAGGCGGGTGGATCGTGCGAATTTGTTCCCTGGAATGTCTGTCACGCACGCGCGAATAATAACGCGGAGTGGATCGTCTGTCATAACTAAGAATATGTAGGAAAATGGAGTCACCGTCGTCCAGGTAGCTAGAAGTGGCAGTTTACGTTGGCGCTGTCCGGATTTCGTCACGTAGCGTTCAGCTGGTTGTCATTTTTCCGAGATTCGTGGCTGTCGATTATGTGAAACTCCGATCACGTGTATACTTGAAGGTCAACTCCGTCATCCGCTGTATCCCATAGGGATGATGAGCCCAGTCTTGCACGTGATCGGTTGCCTGCAAAAACGGTTCGAGCTGACAATCTCAAAGCATTAACAGCCTATTACCACCAAAGACAAGTCAGCTAAATATGTTCCGATTTAAATATTGTATTCCGTCATCAGTCATCCTCACCGGACAATCGCTAGTGCAAACAACTTCGTACTCGGAGACAAGATGTGTACGGCTTTCGAAAACCACTGCCCGTCCTGTTGTACGAACCATGGCGGAGTGTATCCCCGTTCCTGTCTCGTCCTGTACCAGTTACGTTCTCATCAACAGGGCTTTGTTCACATAAATCACCCTATTGATGAGCGGAACCCGAAGATATTACTAGTGACCTGCGACCGTTGCAAACGCAGAGAGCAAGAGCACTCATGGTTGAAGGGCAAGTTGGCCAGCCTCTCGCGGCCGTTCCGGATCAAGGCCTCAGAGAACACCCTTTGTGAGATATGCCAGAACTACCAAGTGGAAGAAGAATAGCCACTCAAGATTATTCTAGTAACTTATATTAGGTCAGTATCGATAAAGTCTCAGCGGAAGCAGATTTCTAACATTCACGCAACGGTGCAGCAATACCAGCTCTATCGAGTATCTCAATCCAACGCGTCTGATTGAAACTACGAAGCGATGCTTAATACTAAGCAACTTGACGGTGCCAATATCGTCCACGTCTCTGCCGACTTATCCACTCTCTTTGAACTACTTGACAAAAAGCGACAACGACGCGGCATAATGTTGGCTTGGGTAGCGCCCGTCGGTGGGCATAGTACTACAAGGACCCCGCGAATAACAAGTACAAAGGACGGCCCGAGCAGTAATATTAGAAGGGAAATAGAGTCATAGATAAGTTTGAGAACTAGTGGCATCGAAATAAATTATGATTATAATACTGCAACCCTAACAAGCGGTAATTTATCCCTTCTATTTGCGCCGATGATGCAATGACTGACTATAATCCAGTAGTCAGTTGCGAGGCCTGCGCAAGCCTGCCTCAAGAAATCCACCTCGATCTATTCTTCTTCTAGCGATCTAGTTCTCCGCGATCTGCGTTTCAATACATACGTGCCACTGGTGCTCTCCATGGCTCTGGCGCATCGACGGTCTGTGCCACTTCCTGCTCTGGCTCTTCGATCATCTCTGCCACTTCTTGCTCTGGCTTTTGCTCTTGCTCTGGCTCAGGCTCATCTGCCTCTTGTACAGCCCTCCTACGCTTCCGCCCACGTTTCCCCTTGCCCGTTCTGACCTCTTCGGCAGCATGTGCTACTTCTGGCTGGGCCCCCACCTCTATCTCTGGCTCATCTGCCTCGAACGCAGCACTCTTACCCTTCCGACCACGTTTGTCCTTGCCATTTGTGACACCTTTCGCAGCACGCGCAACTTCTGGCTCCGGCTCCGGCTCCGCCTCATCTGCCTCGAGCTCGTCTCCATCTGGCTCATCGTCCTCTATTTCAGTACTCTTACGCTTCCGACCACGTCTTCCCTTGCCCTTCGTGGCATCCTTTGCTATACGCGCTGCTCGTGCCACCTCGATGTCCTCAAAGCTCATCACCTTCGCCTTTCCCACCACGATTGACCTGGTTGATCGGCGAACTTTGGCTTCGTTATTCAATTTGGTTAACATCTGATTTCGATTATCGAGAAGGGCACATTTGGCATCGAGGAAGGAGCGTCTGGCAAAGGATGCCTGGGAGGCATGTACAGAAGCTTGCAGAGTTACGAGGACATCGAGGAGGCACGAGCAAAACGTGCTGAGAAAGATGCCATGAAGGGCAAAGGGAGACGTGGTCGGAAGCGTAAAAGTACTGCGATCGAGGCGGATGAGCCAGATACGGAGGCAGATGCGAGCCAGAGCCAGAGCCAGAGCCAGACGTGGCACAGACGATCGTGGCAGCATCAGTACCTTGGAGAGCACCAGTGGCACATATGTATTGAAACGCAGATCGCGAAGACCTGGATCGCTGGAAGAATAGAATTCGAGGTAGGTTTCTCGAGGCAAGCTTACGCAGGCCTCGCAACTAATCATTGTAAGGCACTGACTTAGTGTCCGTCATTACATTATCGGCGCAAATAGAAGGGATGAGTTACCGCTTATTAGGGTCGCAATATCATAATGGTAATTGCTTTCGATGCCACTGATTGATTCTCCCTCTGTGACTCCATTTTCCTTCTGAATGCCCATCGACAGGTGTTGCCCAAGTTAATATTATCTCCCGTCGTTGTCACTACTTGTCGAGTGGTTCGATGAGAGTGGGTAAGTCGGTAGAGACGAAGTCGAGTGGCTCTGTCGAGGACATCGCCTGATAGTTATAATCAGATGTATTGAATTGCCATGCCCGATTGAGCTGGTATTGCTGTGGCGGCTTCGGTTAAAGCATTTTGCCTAAAACCCGATCACATGCGTGCTTGAGCTAAAAGCTGTCATCGTGCCAGCACAACAATCGTGCTGCGCAATATTCGGTCATCCACCTCCTCCTTCTTCTTCCTGCTATTGTCAGTCCTACGAATATACAGTATCAAACAGCTGCCATAAACAAAATTGATAATGGCCGATGACGGAACTGGATGGAGTCATTCCTCAGGGGAGGAGAGAGAATTAAACGTGCGTATCTAGAAGACCAAGTACTGTATCTAATAATACTAACTGCTTTCCAGAAGTTGACTGCGAATTATGAATTGATGAAATCATCATCCGAAAGCTTTAAGAGGGGTAAAGCGGAGAGAAAGAAGCAGAGAGAGGAGAGAGAGAAGAGAGAAAAGGAGGAGCAGGGGGCAAAAGAGAAAGAGGCAAGAGAGAAAGAGGCAAGAGAGAAAGAGGCAAGAGAGAAAGAGGCAAGAGAGAAGGGCCAGGGAAAATAGTAGGGAAAAGAGTCCAAGCTGGTTCTCGAGTCAACTCTAGCTTCCATTATTCCTAGTTTGTTTGTTTGCTGAATAGGATTTCTAATTCCTTTTTATACACTTCATAGTCAGTGACTTTCCTCTCCACAACCTCAGCAGAACCTTGGCACCAATACTGAGAGAGAATTTCCTCAGCCTTAGAAGACAGACGAGAAAATCTAGGACAGATATGGTCTTCTACAAGAGAAATCATGGCATTTGTAGATGTGAGACAACGCCAAAACCATACTCCATCGAACTCCCAACTTTTATACATAATACTCGCCAGCACAGGCATTTGCTTCGAGGCCATATCAATCTCTTCTTTCTCAAATATTTTCATGAATTCCTGTCGAACATCGTCGAATTCGCGGAGGTTATCGCCCACTATCTCATCGATACCATGTCCCGTAAGCCAGTAAGGTACAGCAAGCATCTCTGGAGGTAAAGCACAGACCCACTCGAGATCCATTACACAAGTAATATTCCAGTGTTCGTCGACAAATATGTTGCTTTCATGGAAGTCGGTAAACTGGAGATAGTAGGGTCCGTTACGGTATTTCTGCTCGATATAATGATGCGACAGCATTCTAAGTAATGCCCCAACCGCCATTTGACCTCGGCAGTCTTTAGCATCATAAACCGCAGTTGGATTGTTAAGAAAGCTGTTCTCATGAAGTCTAAGCATATCTGCAACAAACGGCTCAGTACAGGTATATGTTTCGTTTTTCTGAATCGTTCTCAGCGCACCATCATTTTCCAAGATAATGACAGAGCAAGGGAGCGGTCGGTTTGTCAACGATATCGTTCCGTTAGTATGGAACTGGAATGAGCCAATTCGAGGCTGAGGAATATTGGCCAAGGAAAGCATCAAGCGAGCCATGCCTCGAAAGAGGTTCTGCCTGCGGAATGGGTCATCTCGGTGCCTTCCCCAGCTGTTGGAGAGCATCTGGCCCGTATTAGGACCGATATGCTCAAGTATCATATATGCAGTAGAAAGTCGTTGGCTCGTTGGATGGGCGGTATAGGGCGAGAGAGTATGGCATCGGAGAAGATTGCGGAGACGGCGTTGGAACATGCGCCAAAGGCGAATGTAGAAAGGTGTTTGTTCCTCATGGACGAACTGTACACAGCAGCATGGTTAGCACGGAAAAGTCTTAGGCAGTACGTTGAGTAGCTTACATGGCGATGGTCAGTGAAGCCAAAGCCGTATAAATGTGGGATGCGGATACCGGGGCATTGATGTTGTATCCAGGCATACGTTCCTACCTCAGAGCTCAACTTCTCATCCACTGTTCCAGGGTACTTGATTTCAGCAAGCTTGTGTGGCATAGGACAACGAAAGATGAGCTTCTTGTGGCAGCGCGTCGATCGTACCTCGATAGGTATACAGACATTGAAGCTGCCACGAATCCAATGAGCCTTTGCATTGACAATACAGGTGTCTCGATTGCTAAGCCTCAAGTGGTGCCTAACAAGTGCTTGAATGGTTTGTCTCTGGTCCCAGAGAGACTGATAGAGCTCTGTCGCTGCCTCGAGATGTGCTACTTGGCTGATGATATTTGCGTCTTTCTTCAGTGCCGACTCGTATGTGATGGATTTCCGGTGATCTAGCTTGATGGTAGTAGGCATGATACGAGCCGGGCTAGCCACCACATAGCAGTATGCTTAGGGATCTAGCATGCAATAATTTGGCTGATGCGAAACGAGGAAGTCGATGCTGACTTGAAGGCGACTTTGGATACAAGCTGACAAGGTCTTGCATTGCGATTTTCGTGCCTGATGAGGCATCAAAGTTATTACTAAGCTGATCGTGGCGCACCACCATGCCAGCCGATTTTGTTCAGGGTGTGCGGGGCTGCTTAAAATCTTTACTCGCCTTGATCCGAGGTACTGAACCGCGTGGCGATCTTACATGAATTTACACGCCACTACAGCCATAAGGCTGAGGATAATCTCCCGTACAAGTATGAGGTCTTAGAGCTTCCATATAACCAATTCATATATATCATACATGATAAGATGTTAGTAGTAAAGCTACAGTAGAGGAATTCTATTGCACTATTAAAAGACACTCTTTATAAACCAGACGCAGGAGCAACAATACAGATATGATTTTCCAATGAGAGGGGTCTAGGATGTCCGAGAGTAGTCATAAAACATAAGTTTTAAAACATTTTAAAAAATGTTAAAATGTAAAGAGACTTTGAATTTTCTAAAGTCAAAGTACCTGTGATTTTTTCCGGCACGCAGTGATAGACGTTAGTAGTTCTTTAAGCCATTGACAGACTACTTCCAGGCTTAGCTAGAGAACACTAGGAACTTAGTGATCTCCTTCATAATCTTATCCTCGATGCTCCTTCGCTCAGCCTGCAGACCCGACTCAGCCCGTTCCCATTGGAAGTAGTGGTAAGAAGCTCTGACAGTGTTGGCAGCCAAGCGGAGTATGGGTTGACTTCGCCCAATTGTCTGGTCAATACGTTGTACAAGATTGCAGAAGTCTGAATTAAAGGTGGCGACTTCTCCAGTGATGAGCTTGTCGATGTTGATATATGTTCCGTTGATGCGCACTTTCATCCCATGAAGGACTGCTTCCCGGTTTGGAGGGAGCGGACTTCGGAGCGTAGGAGGTAGGAGGGCTACAAATTCCTCAGAAATGCCTGGAGGGTCGTCCGACTTAGCTAAGTACTGAGTAAGCGGATGTGAATACATGATGGAGTGGATAGATCAAAAGGCGCTGACTGATTGCTAAGGAGAAAGAGCTGGTGGAGCAAGGGATTCGCGTTACAAGATGAGATGTGCTGGAAGGCCACGTCGGCAGTAGCTCCCTTCTGATAATGCTCTCGGACCTTCCTTGTCCTCGAACGGTGCTTTGTCCGCAGTGCCTGCAGGAAGTTGACCTTCCCAAACAGACTCAGAGCTGCATCTGCACCCTGTGCTAGAGATGACCTTCCGGCAGCTGGAGCTATCCATACGGCCCTGGTAACGGAGCCCAATATATTCTTACCAGTACGGAAGGTGAACTCGATCCATAGCTTACAGTGAAGACCATCCATCTTACCCTCTGTCTCCACCCATTCCGTCTCCTTCCAATCTTCATCCATGCCATCTTCCTCCATGCTGTCTCACTCTTCCATGATCCTCATGTTCATCACAGATCACCGTCTTTCTCGGATGTATTTCCACGGCCGCAGAGTCGAAGATGTGCCAGAGTCACCCATTACTCTCGGCAGGTAAGGCGAGCTCGATCCATAGCTTGCAGAGAAAGCATGCTGACCCGCCATGGTCCATGCTCATGGTCTCTTCAACTATGCTGTCTCCCTCCTCCATGATCCCCATCCTCGTAACAATTTACAGTCTGTCTCTGGTAGATCATGGCTACAGGTAGACTGTTGCCTCCGATATCTGTCCATGTCCCATGATCACCGAGTCTCATACACTTTCCATCCGTCATAATGTGCTAGATGCTTGGACAAGTGGCGCCTCGCTCTCAGTTGCTCATGGCGAAGCAATGTCAGTTAAGGGGATGATTCATTGATATCGCAACGTACAGTGGCAGACGGTATCTGGCATCAAATAGTGTGCTCTTCTATTCTGGGACTGATACCTCCGAGGCCTGGCCGTCACCGCGTCTGAGTGAAGCTGATGAGAAAGGAGGCGCATGGTCCGTATCATGACATATATGTGGCGATCTGTGAGAAGAGTGGATGGATGCATGTCGTATATGCACCTTCGCTGTTCCTGATCATCGAGGAAGCTGGCTGGCGGATCACGTGTCACCCCTTTTCTAACCGAAGGCATAAGTGGAGCCGAATCCCCTCGACGACCCTGCCTGACATACGATCGACTCGAGGCCTGCTATCCAAAGAACGAGTAAAAGCATCAACGTATGATGTACGATAGGTCGCCAAGATGGATTGAATCTGCAGTTCAAGACCATGATATCCAAACCAGTCGGAGATGTCGAAGTTAAGAATAGCATGACGGGCGAGGAGTATGACTGAGCTACTCGTCAAGGATTTTGCCTTCAGAGCCTTGGACGATGGACGATGATCCGCCAATGGCACCGCAAGATGGCAGAATCTGGTGAAGGCCGAAAACACGGCCGAGCTGCATATCAAGGCAGAGCTGATGCTTTCTGAGATCAAGCTCGAGTGGTGCTGGCACCTGTAGGTGCGATCAAACATCGAGTTAGGCTGCCCTCAGACCGACCCTGGTTTGCATTTGCGTCTGCACGCTTTGGGCTAAATCTTTGGCGAACCCTTCCATAGGATGAAAGAGACTTCAGGACCGAGGAAAAGCATGTGAGAGAGAGTCCAACATAAAGGAGGCCCCATCCCCACCTCGAGCTGTCGATTGCCATCTTCTTTCATCTTTCACTTTTTGAATCTTCAGTCCCAGTTTGAGAACACAAGATGCTGGTTCAAGCGAGCTCCCAGTCCTATGAGACTTCACCAGCTTCTGTGGTTGTATCTCCAACCACACCAGAATCAACAGCCAATGCGATCCTCCCTACCCGGGAATCTTTGGCCCATCAGAACAGACTTTCACCACCACTAGCGAAAACTTCAGCTCAAGTGATACTATCGACACTCGATACCTCGATGCAGGATCCTCCAGCAGCACTGCAGCTACAATCGCCATCCAAAGAGAAGGTGCCGCATCAAAATGTAGGGCCTGCAGAAACAACGCCAAGTGAGGTTCTGAGCCCTCAGGAACTCACGATAACGAACGATGGTCTCCTAGCGACTGATCTTTCTACCAAGACTCCTGTCCAAAAGCTGGCTGCTGTGCCGACTACCAGCGACTCCCCTCCCCCGTCTATCAGGGCATTGTCGGAGGGTCTCTTGACCCAAGGAGAAGCCGAACCCATGGGGGAGCGACAGGTACGTTGAACATCAGATATGAGAGGCACGCCGCTAGAATCGTCGCAGAAATCACTCCTTTGCCTTCGAGCTCGGTTGCAGAAGAGTCTTGTAGACCCTCCCCAGCTGGAAGCGCGAAACATGAAAGAGATGTCAAGTTACTTGACGGAACTTGAGCGGATGGCAGAATCCTCATTCCACCAAATTATGAAGAGTAAAACGGACAGAGTCATCACCCATATCAGCAAGCGGAATGATATCCCGGGAGGTGACGAGTATGGTCTGAAGAAGCGGGCAAGAGCTTTGGTCGGGCAATGGAACGCAATCGATAGCGCTAAAAAGATCGTTGTGGGCACATCCACATCACTTGACACGGAAGTCGACGCGTCAATCCCCGTAGAGGCCGACAAAGCGAAACCCAAGCTTTTAATTCCGCGAGAGCAGAGGGAGCCCATTGATCTAACACAAGACTCTGAGGAAGAATCTCGTCGTGCAGATCAGCAGCCACATCTGCGGACGGAATGTAAGCTAAGTGAGTTCAATGCCATTCCGAATCTTGTGGTTGGGGTGCGTCGGGTGCGCTGACAGCAGTAGGGCACTCCTCTCCCTTAGATCCTACGTCAACACGTAAGCGCAAACGTGTAGATACCGCAACAAGTTCTAGAAATACTAGACCGAAGGCTAGGGTTCAATATTATAAGTTGTTTGAGAATAAATGCTTGAACGGGTCTAAGGACAAGATGAGGGAGCTGAGCGTTATGGAAGAGATCGAAACGAGATTGATAGAGGAGAAGGAAAGTATTCTCGAGCAAATGGGTGCTCGATCTGGCTGGCAGGACGACTTTGCAAGGATGATGCAAAGCGTGATTCAAGGGATGAGCCTTCGTTTCGCCGAGGTGTACAGTAAAAAGACCGAGCTATTGGCGACACAGCTGGGGGAGAAGAATAAGGCACTAGAAGAGGCCAAAAGCAAGAGGAAAATCCTTTTGGATAGCTGGAGTGAGGAGATCGATGAATGGGTTCTGCAGGACGCTACAGTGACCGAAGCAGTGGAGCGCATGAAATGATCGTCGACAATGGGGCGGTGTGAAAAAATGCGCGTCAGCCTCAAGAAAGAAGACTCAAATGCTACCTACAGGTAAGAGATAGAAAGCCCTAAAATTAAATCAGTCCGCTTCTACTCTCCATTTCTGCGCAAAACAACATGTTCTCTGCAGTCTCGGCCCTGAAAAGAATGTTGCGACTACAGGTTACCTTGGGGAATACTGGGAGGGAGGGGTTTCATATTCAGGTATGCTCACAGCTTTGGAGCATTGATACAAGCCCTCGGTATTGGGATTCGGTACAAAGGTGATGGTTATAAGATTATGGATGCAGAGAGCACAGAAGAAATGAAATCTTAATAAAAGTACTTAATAAACAGCTCTGTTACTGATGGATACTGAATTTGGTAGTAATGAGGTATGAGATCAGAGTTTGTACGGGCGACGAGAACTCCCAGGTACCTTGCGGAACGTTTAATTTTTGCGAAAATCATAAATCAGACCTTGAAAACTTACATGACCCATATAATGTCTTATCCTAGTTTAATAATATATGAAAGTAGTAATTACTTATATTCTTAAAGATTGTACAAATCAGAATTTAGACTATATGTTCGATGAATCGTTTCAAGTCAGAATCAATGCCATACAGTCCGTCATGATACACCCAGCTTGGGTAAAACGACGGAACTGCTCTTCCTATTGGGCCTGAAAAGCTGACGTCAATTAAGACCAGACGGCCACGGTCGTTCTGCATGATGTTGCTGGGGCCAAGATCTCCGTGGCTGAAGCCTGCAGAATGAAACTGATCAAGCGCTTGCTTAACCTCATCACAACGCAAACGCAGCTCGGACGGTGCGACTTTGGATAGCTCTTCCATTCGGTATCCAATAATAACCCCATTGTCCAAGATAGGCTTCCGGTCAAATTCTACAACAGGCAGTCCGAGCTTAGGTAACTTGATGAGCAGGTTATATTCGTGTTGAATGAGCTTGATAGATAGCTCGTTCGAGTGAGCAAGCTTAAGAATGGGCAATCTACCGTGCTTGGTGATTCGAATAGATGCGTATGAACCATAATCAACTGTGTCTGAGTCTCTCCAGACGGTAGCTATTGCTAAACTTTGATCTACCGAAGAGACTTCGACGTCTTTGCCAAGGATAGGAAAGCTTGTAAGGTCGGGATACTCGGGCGATCCAGACCATGTAATCAAAAATGGCTCGCGACTATAGTCGACAAGGCATTGGTACGATCTACGCCGTCCAGCGCTTTGTGGTGGTGTTATCGGTATGGCCTGACGGACTTGAACTTTTTGAGTACGCTGTGGAAGACTCGAGGTGGTCGTCGGTTGGGAAGGACGCCTGCGGCGGGATATCATTCGCTGGGGGTTTTCACGCAATATCATTCTGCGGAGGTGCTTCCCTAATACCACTTAGTCGATATTATAACCAGTATATCATGACATCCTTACCTTGGCCTCTTTGCGCTCGAGTACGAGAGCTGCGAGCCATATTGCACAACGAGTGTCCGTTGCGCAGAGCTTCTCCCGTCGTAACCAGATCAAGGGAATCGATTTGGCGGGACGATACCGCACAACAATCGAGGCCCAGCAGACTGGTTAGTCAAACTCGGAGAGGGAGTAGTCACCACAGAACGAGCAGTGTCTCGGGACACAGGGATAGACCGTAGTTGTGATAATACAAGCCATCTCTGAGAGAGATGACTTGCTGCATGTAAATATAGCACGACCCGTATCGGATTTCTTATCAATATTGTGTTTTATCTCTGCTAAAGTTAATAGGTGGCCTCGTTCTTATATAATTTATCTAGAGATCTGTATGAAGTATTCTTATTCGAATTCTACGTCGTCTGCACTCTCTTCATCCACAATTTCACCTCCATCATCGTCAAATTCGGAGTCATCTTCGTAAGCCGAGTCTTCGGTCTCTTCAGATATCGACGACGAATCCTCGTTTGCGAGCTCTCTTATTTCCCTTAGCTTTGATACAACTTCCCATTTGTCAGGATCAACCCATAAGTCGTCGGCCGACAGATTCGGCTCGTCTATATTGGCAGTTACAAGCCGCTGTCCTGGTCCCTGGTCAGCCATTAGTACTTGATATTGATCCTAGCCTACCATTATGTACAATGCCTCCTTTGAATGGCATAATCTTTAGGTTGATTAAGCAGTCTCTGTTGAACTCGTTACTGTCGATAATAGAGAGGCACCCATGCTTCTCCCAGTGCTTCTTCTCATCACAAAGGTTATTCCATTCGAAGAGCACATCTCCATCATCAAGGGTGAACTCAAGAGCATGACTATCAAGCTGTCCTTGAAGCACTTTCCTAATAGCGTGCCATGAGTAGCCTTTTCCTTTCATTATATCCTGTAATTCTGCCAGAACTTCTCCGTCCAGTAAGGCTTCAATCCTCAGTACCTCTTGGATTAGCCAAGCTGAGGAATCTTCCATTATAATTCTCTTTAAGGTTGTTTCGGTTAAGGTAGCAATTGTTAAAACAAAACGAATATGCAAAGATTTCGAAAGATTTCTTGTACCTGCGATAAGGAATAGGAATGAAATCACGTGATTAAGCCCATCAGTGATGAGGCCAATGTTTTTTAAGGCCTCATGGGGAAAGTCCACCCTGG
The DNA here is from genome assembly GCA_003988895.1 of Hyphodiscus sp. D1413. Taxonomy (NCBI): domain Eukaryota; kingdom Fungi; phylum Ascomycota; class Leotiomycetes; order Helotiales; family Hyphodiscaceae; genus Hyphodiscus; species Hyphodiscus sp. D1413. The sequence goes on along the minus strand of QYAO01000073.1, from coordinate 15,524 downwards.
ATGTTGAGGCCACTATTTTCAAAATGGCACACCCTCTTTTATCCATGGAATACGCCAAAATCAATCCAGCTCTTCAGAAGCCTCTAAATGACTATGTGCTAGTAGAGAATAACGCGAATCGAAAGCGAAGTAATTCCACAATATCCCAATTCAACACCTGCATATTTCGGCGGGAGAATTACATGCGACTAAAGCGCTGCAATTACACAGCCAACCAAACCAGCTTCTGTAGGGGTAATATTCTTGCCACATCTGTTGGGTCCGTGGCGAATCTGCGTCTGCCCACGGCTTTCTAGCCGCGTAAGATTAGAAAGGCTAGGGAGTGGTCAGGGAATGTGTCTTACTCGTGGTCATTGAAAGCTCCAAACCCACTACTAATCATTAGAGCAGGACATGATTTTCTCACGCTCGAAGGCCATGCAAGTGTTGGATATTTCGGGGATGTGTATATTCGTTAATGAGACTGGCGGACGATGGCGGATCGTCTTTGTAGATCATACTAGCTGCAGTTTGATTCCTTTTCGAGCGGTTTGTGAATTCAAGGCAAACGATAGGAGGAAATAATGCTGGGTACCCTCGGGCAAAGGTACTTACTTTCACAGGTACCCATGATCGAAGGCGCTTTTCTGAGCAGGTACCCTCTAAATTTTGGGTACCTTTCTCTAAGGGCAGCTTAAGTGAAAGGTACATCATCGTATTGGTGCCCGCGAAGAAAGGTACCCCACTGTGTGCGATCAATTGCGCTTTCTATGTAATAAGTACTGGCGATCTCCGATCACGCCGCCTCTTTTAGTGGGTTCTGGGGGGCTAACAACAACTAGGGTGTGACTTTCGGTATCTACTAATGCCCTATAACAATCGTCCCACAGCCAATATCGTCCACGCTCATCCATGAGTGAGAAACCGCTCCCTCCATACCTCTTTGCCTCGGCTTCTACGGCATGCTCCGAAAATACTACAGACGAAAGCACGGCACCGTCTACATCAACAAAATCGACTCGAACATGCGTAAGCCTTGCTGTCCGACGCTCTTCAGCGGGTACGGAGTCCCCTTCCTCCTCATACACAGCAGGTGACGATCCATTGTTTATGAGATCTTCAGTGGGTGCAGATGCTGGTACGTTCTGGTTGCCATCTCCATCTGTGTCCATCCTGTTGAAATTATCGACGGCACCGAAGAACGCAAAGTAGATTGACCGCTTTACAAAGAAAGAGCTAATATCAAAGCCGCTTCCCTTCATATTACTTATCGGCTCGTGCATTTTACGCAAGAAGAGATGAAGGTGGTCGTTGTTGGTGAGTGCATCCGTGTCCTGGGCTTGTGTGAAACAAGATTGGCCACATCGACGAAGTAAAGGCTCCCCTGGAGTAGAGGTGATACTCGGTCGCAGAGCATCTTCAGCGACTACGGTAGAGCTTGAGAGATACTCTTCAAAGGACCTCAGAAGCGTCAATGGGATTTGGTTCTTGAAAACGAAGAGATCCTTGGGCAAGGAGTTGAGCATATCGGTCAGAAGCCGTTCACTTGGATCTAGGAGCTCTCCATCGAACTTTGGAACGACAAACCCCAATCGTCTACTTAGTTCTACTAGCCTAAACCCAAAGAACCTTTTCGTGGGGTTGATCGTCTGCTCGATAGGATTCATGTTCTTCTTAGTTGAGAGGTTTGATGGGTCGATGAAATACCTGATAGCGCAAAGGAAGAGCTGTCGGTAGGCGATATCGAAAAGGTAATCTGGACTGCCGTAGATTGTCGAGAATGAAGTCTCACTATCCTGTATATCAAGGGACTCTATATTCTCGGAGAAAATGCGCCTAAGACTTTCTCGTAAGGTACCTTTACCACGGTCTGGCACCAGAGCCCTGAGAGCCTTGCCCGCGGGTTGTAAGCATCTGAGGTCCTTGAACAAGGTGGAGATACTAGGGATCAAGGTTGGGATCTCAAGTAGACGGACTTGGAGTGCTGAGCGACGCGCCGGATCTCTGAGACCGGGAAACAATATTCCAGCCGCCTGACGTAGGTATTCCTTATCGGCCATCGATATGCCGGGAGAACGAAGTTGGATAAGGTTCACTGTCTGCTCATCTACGTATGGGATAAGTGACGATTCGGAGCCGAGAATGAAATCCAGAGTACTCTTTATAAGAGCGATGTACCTGGCAATCTCCTGGTAGAATTTAGCTGAGAATCAGAACAAATGAATAGCTAACCTCATCACATCGTAGCGAAAGAAACATGTCCATGGAGCCGACATAGAACGCCCCCCAAAGACCCCGATATGGTAAGATAGAGTCTAGTGCTTCCACCAGTAGTGGTCTCTCTAAAAGCCTATCCAATTCGCGCTCTTGGTTCGCGGTTAGGCATGCACGCCATCGATCCTCGCCAATCTTGTCACATTTAAACTGGCAGAGCCGGATCTGGCGATAGATTTCGCCGCCGGTATAGTTCGTAGAATACGAATGTCCCTCTCTCAATATACGCCTGGCTTGGGGTTCAAGTTCTATATGAAAGTCAGTGTGTGCTTCGGGAGCTGAACCAAACGGTCCTTACTATTGCTGTACAAATCTACTAGCCACCAACGGTCTTTGATAGGAAGGTACTTGGATGCGGCATGTACCCTGTGGCGTCCATGAAGACACTGTAACTGGATGTCATCTGGGAGCTCAAAATGAGCGGGGTGACGTGTACTGGTGGTTCTGAAGTTATCTGGATCAAGGTTCAATCGTTGTAAAATATGAGAGTACCCATGATCATCAATGATAGCCGGTACACTGTAGTCGTGTTCATGCTGGAGACAACCTTCGGCCTTGAAGTCTCTTATGAGCCTAGAAACGACTTTTAGGTCCAGTTCTCGGATTGGGTCCGGAAACTCAAGTTGCGAGACGCGAACACGTGCCGTGCCTTGAAAATTGCGAGATTTACTGTCGGCGAATTCTACCTCTAACTTGGCGAGGAGTTTGAGCCCGGAAGACGCCATGATGCCGCAGTATCGCTGCCATCGCTGTGGGATCTGGCTCCTTTACGTCGCGCAACGCTGATGCCTGGGCCTCATGAATGGGGCGGCCTCACGCCGGAACCAACCTCCTGAAACAGGCTAACTAGAAAATTTCTGTGCTCGAGATCACATATTCAAAAGGTCTCCATCTCTATGGTACCAGTAGCATATGATGGCTTCATCCAAGAGGATGACTCGCTTTCCCGGGAATCAGACGTCTGTTGCACCATCTGAACCCGTAACCCCGGCAAAAAAGAGAGCGAGACGGATGACTCGTTTTCCTGGTGGTACAGAAGCGGGAATAGCCTTTTTGACTGCAGCGAGTTTGATCAAGCCTCCAATCGAAAGTCAACAAGTGCGAACTAGACATGTCCTACAGCAGCTCCCTCTCAGAGAGAAGAAAATATCGCGTGTCACTCCGTCTGAGGTATACAGAAGGCTTGAGCTACATCCCAGGCCAGAATCCGTCTTAGAGCAATCAGAACTTGATGTCCATCATCAAAGTCCATGGGACACATACAGGTTAGTAAGAGAAATCGGTCGCAGTGGGACAACCAAAGCAGCTTGCACAAGGCGGATCCCGACCACAATGGTCGTAGTAAAGGAATTCAACAGAGCAGTGCCTTCGACGAGACCGGTTTATCGACATCGGAACCTGGTGGATTTAATCGCGGTCTATAAATTTCACGAAAAAACCCTTCTTGTCTCCGAATACGCTCAGGTATCACTTAAGCAGGTGATTGCTGTTCCGCTTGATCTTGAAGAGATTCATATTTCCACTATTTGTGGTCAGGTAAAGACCCATGTGCCCGCGCCTGTTAAGCAGAAGATGACTTAATAGATTTTCGATGGCATGGAACACTTGGCAACGCATGACTTGTCTTACGACAATTTAAGCACGTCCAATATATTGTGTTTCTCAGATGGTACTATCAAAATTGGTAAGCGATCATTCGATCTTCACTGTTTCCGTACACTGAATTTTCTCAGCGTATTTCGAGCATTGTAAGGATGCCGGCTTTACAAGTGGGCGCGTTCTTGGACTGCTCGCGATTGAGGTAATGCAAAAAGGATTGATTCATCGGGAGTTCCAGATTGATCAAAAGATCACCTTACAGCACCCCCAAGATTGGTCAGCAGAGGCGAGGAACTTCTTGGAAAATACATCTTTCCGTTCTTTGAGTGAGATAAAAATGGTAATGCCTGGCCCAACGATCCACTTAGCCGAACTAATAATTACAGCACTATTTCCTGACACAGAGGGTTTCCCCATCGGTGATCCTTCCTTTCATGAGTTATGCTCAACTAGAAGCAAGTCTCCCACGATTGAGATCAAAGCCAAAGGCTTGAGGCGGCACCTGCTCCAATGGTCGCCTGGGTTAAAGTTTTAGGGCATCATGTAATTGCAATGAAAACAAAAGTGGGGCATCTCAACTCAGCACCTTGACATATGGCCTTCATTCTTCAAGGCCTCATGTTTTTGACAATGTGAAATCTCAAACATAGAGTAAGCTAGGGACCAAAGTCGTTCTTCTAACTTCACAAGTCCTGTTTCCCAATGAACACCTTCTCTTCGACACGCAGACTACGCTATTGGATACAGTTATGACGACCAAGAGGAACATAAGAGAAAGACTTCGAAGACGAATCCAAACTCTTGTCAGGAAGGGCTTTGAGGTAGGAGAATTTGATGGCGTCGAAGTCGCCATAATCATCTTTCATCATGGTCGATTTACAATATATCGATCTACTGAGAAAGATTCTTGGCCACCTTCGCTGAGTGATATTGTAGGTCTTATAGAGCCACTTACTCCTCGATAGAGCCTGACCTCACTAGAACAAATCATTCCCGGTACCAATTCACTTAAAGGCTAAAGAAGTCAAGAAAAGGATCGCAAGCATGAAACCTTGGGATAAGTCATCAACTACGCCTAAGCCACAGACTCAGAAGATTGAGTCCTGGGCTGAATATGAAGACCTCTCGAAACGACATGAAATGGCAAAAGGTAGCCCAGAAGATCCTAATTATAAAGAGCATGATATCAAAGAGATTGACGTCGACACGGAAATGATGGCCCTTGCTGGCGAGGCTTCTGAGGTTGAATCTGAGGAGGGATAGCCTTGGCAAGGAACTGAAGGAAGCAGATGCGGCATAGCTGGCAGACAGTACTCATCACTTAAAGGCGAAGCAGATTTCCTAGTAAGAAAAAATGAATTACTATGATATTGAACAGCTTGGATCAGAAAGAGACTGGGATAGGATATTCCCCAGACCCATACCAGCCAACAAACCACTGCCATGCATTTCAGCCACGACAAATCCATGATCATCTAAGGATGTTGACGATGCTTACGCTTGTAAATAGGTGACGTCCTAAACTCCTATTTCTATTTATATCTAGCGCTGAAAATTTTCTCTCGACCGCGCTCGATCTTCATCGCGGACATTCTTCGAATCCTGCCTCCTTTGCTAGCCAAACCCACTGTATAATTCCATCTCTCCCAGCTTGTATATCTAGCCCAATCTTCTGCCATCAGGGAGTTTCCGAATCTGTGTGCTGACTTTCTTCGACGCCGTCTCCACAATTGCAACGTCTTATTCTGATCATGAGTGAGGGCTAACGAGGGATATGGAATAGTTCTCAATTGTGAGTGGGGAGAAGCTTGAAGTGGAGGCTGGATTCGATACCGAGAGCAGGCTATAATAGACTTGCGACGCGAAGTGGAGATTCGAGTACATCAAGGAGAGCAAGGGATAATGTCTCTGAAATAGCTCTGAAATCTAGGCAATTAATCTTTCTGCTGGACCCCGTGAAACGATTCCATGAAACTTTTCTGCATGAATCAGTAACTGCACTCGGTCCTCCAGCCTAACGCTACAAATTTGACAATCAACGTATCCTCCTCCTTGTAGCTTGCTTACATGTTTCCTGAGAAAATGTCTACTCAAAGAACCCGAGGTCGCATACGAGGCAACCCTCTCACGCAATGGTAGAGACGGATTTCCGAGACAGAGAAAGCATATAGTCAGCCGCTTGTCTCCTTTGATAGAGCGTATCGCTTGGCTTATAGCCTTAGACTCTTCCACTTTGATAGCCAAAGGATTGCCGTCCTTTGCTAGACGTCCACACTAGTTTCGACGGAGGACTGGTCCTTCCTCTACGCCACAGTATAATGTTATAGCATTGATCGCCGCGATTCTCCGTCGAGTCTCGTTCTCGAGAGATGTCTCCGGGAGCGTCAAGATGGCATCAATTAAAAGTAGGTGTTCTGGTGTTAAGTGGTCTGATTGCTCTAGTGCATCTCGCGTGTCCTCGTCGACCACCTTTCCAGATAACTGTCGCTCGCTATCAATAATTGGCTGCTCCTTCTTAAACCGATCTACAAGGTCGACTAAGAGGAGCCTACGCTGTCGCTGCTTTTCGCTCCCAAGGCGACGAATAGCCTGCTGATACTTTTCCTCTCCCCTAGAGCGTCCTCGGACTTTGAACAGCCTCGCGATTCGGGTTTCTAGTTTGAGAATATATGGAAAACGATTGATTAACGCAGATTGCTGAGTGGTTAACTTCCGTGGCCGGCGGGGATCGATCGAGCGGCTCATAGAACATGCGAATCTCATCAGGTCTTTCTGAGGCGCTTTGCCGCGATAGATATTCTGCACATCAACGTTGATATTTCGATCGAGATAATGTTTGAGAAATGTGTCGATGCTTGAATGTTGAAGTATAAGATTCTGCATTGAGTCGCTAACATCCGCTATATAACATTTGATATTAGTCAAAGGTATATAAGGCTTGGAGTCAATACTTACAACTCTCGTTCAGCGCCTTAGCAGCCCCGTCGCGGAGAACATATGGCTTCGTTACTTGTGCAAAGCCGGTGATCTGGCCGCCTATCTTCATCCTATAGCGGACTGAACTAGAGGATAGTTGTAATCGCGGTGCCAATGCAACGCCACAGGCCGTTTCTGTAGTTTGACAAAATACAAAGTCATCGCTCAATTCGTCCTTCAGTGGGAGCTGTTGCTCATTTAATCCATCAAGAATGTTTAAACTATATACTTGTTCAGGGGAAACTATGCTAGGAGATTTGAAGGCTTGGGCTTTAAAGAGCATGCCAAGCAAGAAGGTATGAGGGCTAAGCACAAGTGTCGGGTCGTAGATGATCTCTGGGATCTTGAATTCATTACTAAAGGTATTTAGTTGAGACGACGGATAGGGAGGATAGGGAGAGCAACGTACACATCCTTCATTCCCAGAAACCCCTTTGTAAACTCGGCCGTCAGCTCAATAAAGAGTCGCGGGCGGGAGCTATTGTGATCCCGGATCAAAGCCAACTTGAGGTGGCGGTATCGAAGTTGGACCAAAGCCTCTGGGCGGTTACCAGTGATGCCTGCAAGCTGGCAAAAGAGAATCAACTGGATCCGAAGCCAACCAAGCTTAAAGGTCATCTCTCTTGTAGCCAATAGTACACGGGCATATTCGGCTAAATCCTCGACATACATTGTGGCGCTCTCCCGCTTTGTATTGTCGAGGTTTTTGTCAATAGCCACAGTCTTGACTACCTAAGATCTGTTAGCTAAAGACTCTACTATAAGTGGCGAGCCAAAATGCATGAGGCATCTCACATCAAAACCTTGTACTTGAACCATACCATCAATCTTTTTGCCAGTCTCGATTCGATGGACTATAAGGTACCATTTCCAAAATGTCTGTAGCGAGCTTGTATGCTTAATTCCAGGCCGTCTCCGTCCCCCTTTACCTCGCCGTTGATCGCAGACCCAATATAAAAAGCCATAGAGAAAGTTGGCCGAGACTTCGTGAAAGCACTGGGCGGGTTGCTGTCTAATGAAGGTACAGTATCTAAGCGCAGAATAAAGTTAGCGGAATATTCTAAGCAAGGTGATTCTCTATGTGCCACGTACTGCTCATGATGCTCCTTAACCCAATTAAGACGGTCTTGAGTATTTGGACTGTAACGCTTTTGCCGGAGTCGTCCTACATCGAGATTGTCGGATTTGGCTATGTAGTACTCAGGTGAGTGTTGTATTTCGTCGTCAAAGAGATCATCGTCGTCATTAGGATTGTTGTCGACCTCCTCCAAAAGACTATCTAGATCGGTGTCGCTTGATGACTTCGCCTCATCATCACTATCGAAAAGATTGTCCTGGTCAGAATCGCTAGAGCTATCGAACTCGTAATCGATGTCTTCATCGTATTGAGGCTGGTGCATAATCTGATCGGGCGTCAGAGAGGGTAAGAGAGGCAAAGGCATTAAGATAGCTGCGAGCCAGATCAACGAGGTCGAAAGGATGGCAGTAATCGAGGAGAAGGGACCGTTGATACCACGAGAGGTCTGCTAACAAAAGAGGAGGTGAATAGACAGAAATAGAGAATGAAGAGGCAGGTGGGTGAATGATGGATGTAGAGTCAGGATGGGAGACGAGGGCACCCTTTAAACACATCTTCAGGATCGTGTGGCCGAGGAGTGATGATCGCAAAGCCGGCGAATGGGTGCATGGTGCCTGGCAGGAGGGCAGAGGGTGCGCGGTTAGCCGAGAACTGGTTAGCTGGCCCCTAAAAGCAGCAACTAAACCCGCTGAAAATAGCAGCTCATTAACCATTATACTATGTATATAAGTAATACATGGTACTGACACTCTTGAAGGCGCGTGCGGATTTTGAAATTGGATAACTGTATTTGAAAATACTTGAACGACTAGTAGAAGTCTATCAGTACAAAAGTACTGGTGCGGATTCTGAAAATGGATAAGAAAATAACTTGAACGGCCAGTAGAAGTCTACCAGTACAAAAGTACTGGTGCGGATTCTGAAAATGGATAAGAAAATTACTTGAACGGCTAGTAGAAGTCTACCAGTACAAAAGTACTGGTACTCTTGAAGGCGCGTGCGGATTCTGAAAATGGAAAACGGTATCTTAAAGATACTTCAACGGCTAGTAGAAGTCTACTAGTACAAAAGTACTGGTACTCTTGAAGGCGCGTGCGGATTCTGAAAATGGATAACGGTATTTTAAAATTAGATTTCGCCTGAGTGGCTAGCCAGTAGAAGGTACTCTCGAAGGCGCGTGCAGTGGCCCCTATAATAAACTTCAGACTGTTTGTGGGGCCTAAATCATTTTACCCCAACTTTGGATCAGAGTCAAAAGGAGCTCCATAATCGAATTTTGGACTTCAACTTTCCTTCTTAGAAAATAGGAAATCAAAACTGCAAAATTCTACACAGAATCTTCGTGATCAGCTTAAGTAGACAATAACTATGCATTTAATCTCTAGGAAACCCGAAACAATCCCTCCCAAACAATGGCGCACATTTCCAAGAGGCGAAGCGAGAGGCTAAGCAGACGAAAGGATACCGTCTTAAAGAAGTCACACGAGATAGCTACTTTCTGCGGGGTCGACGTGGCCTTGTTTATCCGTATTCGGAAAAGTGGTCGTCTTATCATCTATAAATCTCTTGATCATGAGTCGTGGCCACCGTCAAGGGAGCAAATTGTAAGTGCTTGTATGCTAGTCTAAAGATTATACGCTAAAAGTACAGCAGCGAACTACGTACCCGCTTCCAGTGAACCTTCTTCCTCAAGACGTTGAAGCCAGGTATGGGAAACGAAGGAACAAAGGAACAGACGGCTTGAAGAGCGTTTGAAGTGCTGATCTTAAATGTGCAAACATGAATGCGGAGATACTAGTATGGTACAGTGTCAATTGGCTGAGAATGGAGGTTGGCTAGACATAAACTAGTCTTTCGCAATCTTGTTTCTTGAGCCCAGAACAGTCATTTCATCGGCGTGTACTTATATCTTTGCAAAAACATTTTCGGGGACATGAAAGAACAATTGAGGGCAGGCGCAGCAACTTTCTGTCATTGCGTGGACCGCCGCTTCCACTAAGTTAGCTGCTTCGTGAAAGTTGCGCTCGTACTTAGAATCGTCCATATTGACTTAATGATCTCGTTGCGTGAGAATCCTGATCTACTTACCTGCGCTGGTGAAGGAGGGGCACGGAGGTTTTCAGTTGTTGGAGAACTGACAGTGCCTGGAGCGTCCATCTCTCGATCAAGAATCTCATTGCTGGTGATAGCATGCAGCGCTCCTTGCATAAATAAAAAGTCTCTCAGAAATGACGACGACCATGGCTGATGCGTGCGGGCAGCGACAGACAGCATCCAAGAAGCTCGTTCAATAAGAGATGAGCTTACGATTCAATTACAAAATGGTCAAAAGGGCTAGTATGCTTTGAATTTGCGTGGCTTCAGCGCGAACTTGAGAGGGAAGAGGCGAAGGATGAGTAAACGACGGCGGGGATTGAGCATAGTACAAAAGTAAGGCAGCGTTGGAATTGAAGTTCAGGGTATAACTTATGATCCCACTTTTGATGAGATTGTCCCTCCCGTGTCAAGACGAGCGGGTAAAACCCACGCCAACTGATCGTCTTTGGCTCCAGGGTAGCGAAACCAAATACCCGACACCCAGCAAAAGAGTTGACTCGGATGCAGCAGCTCCATATACTAGCGGAGAAAGAGAAGACACAGCTCACAGCAGTGGCTTCCTGCGCCAGAGACAGGTCTTCAGTCCGCATATCTTGGCTCCCGAAGTGTGATTTTATGAACTATTGCCACGTGATTCTTGAAAAGACTGATGCTGTTGAAAGGCACCTCAGACCTGCACTTAGGATGTTGACAGATGATCTCATCAGGGGCAACGTATCTCAAGTGAACGTCCTCCACGTGGTCCATCATATGGGAGACGCGGCGGAAGGTGCGCAGCCGCTTCTCGTATGAGTATCTTTCGTTGCCAATGCAAAATATGCACTGCGTCTTTTTGCAGATGAGGGGAATCCCCACTAGCGTAGGGGATGGGTCCGGACTTGGACTTTCTTCCTTGATCTCTGCCTCGTATGCCTTAGATGGCCGCTGCTTCTGAGTCTCTTGCTTCGAAGCAAGTGCAACGAAGAGGTTGACGGCACGGATCTTGCGGCCGATAATATCCTTCAGGGCGAGATCCGTGGAGAAGTCGCAGAGGATCCGTTGCAGAAGAGTCCGCTCTTCGAGCTGATGTTGGACAGCTGGTTCGGCGTAGACGTCAGCCACACTTGTCTTGTCCAGCTGCCTCTTCATCTGCTCATTGTGAGAACGGTAGATGTAGTCTCGCTTGAATTCCCGGGTGATCTCCTCCCTCAAGCTCTTCCTCGCATTGGCCAGCTGCCGGCCGAGCTCCTGGTACTCCTGCAACGGCGTTGGCGGAGCTCGCTTGACGAACTTGTATCTGTGCCGCAGCTGCTGGAACATCGCTGCCTGTCGTGACTCAAGAGCGATAATATCAGGGTCAGGAGGGAGCGCCTGGAGAACCGCGTCGGGGACAACCTTGGGGATACCAGGGTTACATCGAATGCTCATATGCGCAAAGGCACGCGTAAGCCCGTCATCAGATACATCTCTCTCCAGAAAGGCATCCTGCGTGTTGAACTTCACTCGGTGGTTGATATACGCGCCACTGAAGACGCCAGTCATGGGATCGTGCCGCATCACTTGATCGCGAATCGCATCGTCCGCAACACCTACCCAATTGTCAGTGAGTGTACAGGCGTAGAAGCATCTCGAGGCACCTACCATTGATGGCGTTTGCAAGGCCGCGGCGGAGACAGTAGCTTGTCAGCTTCTCCTCGAGCCCCGTGTCTTCCCCGAGACGTTTCAGGTAGAAGGCGTACGTCGAGTATGGCATCGGCTCGGTCGTGGACTTGTGGCATCCCATGGCCGACTGCTGGACAGACCTACGGAAGATTGGGATCTTCAACATCGACGGCTTCCAGTGTACTTTGAGGGCCTTATACGGATCCTGAAGATGGGTGGCGAAGAATGGCTCAGCTGTCGTATAACCGTCGACCAGGATCGCATCATCACGAAGGGCCCGAGCCAGGATGTGGCTGAGAGGACATAGGATGGGCAGTGGGTGCTCACGGAACAAGAAGGTGGTCCTGTCAGAATGTGTTAGCTCGAGCAACGGACGGAGGCAAGCTTGACGTACGGTTTCGGCTTATTGTCTACACCTTTGTGGTTACGAAGACTGACCTCCATCGCAAGGAGGTCTCGATCGCCTCCCTTCGGATCCTTTACGATCCACAAGCAGATATCCTCATAGCAGAGCGCCTTGAACTCTCGTACCGGCTCTCTGAGTACGTCAGGATCGTGCGTGAGCTGTACTGTGGTAGACGACCGTACAGGCGCTCCAGAGTCATTGACCGTACTGATGTAGCAGGTGGCGTTGTCCTCGGTCGCCGTATCATCCGTCCCGTCAGAGTTGCACTCAAAGTCGTCGTCGTCGTCGCTATCGAAGATCAGGTCGCCGTCCTCGCAACCCAAGACATCGCCACTGTCATCACCGTAATCGCTCTCGTCGTCGTACGCAGTCTCGTCTGTCTCCGGAGGGAGGTTGGTCTTATGAGGTTTCTCGTCGTCGAGAGGATCGTGGAGGCCTCTCCCCCGTGGTGCGTGAACGAGCTCGGCTGGCCTGCAGCCGGTGTAGGACTGGAAGAGCATGATCGTGGCGAGGTCAAGGCGATCATCCTCGGTAGGGAAGATGGATTCATCACGGGCCCAGTGCTGAACAAGCAAGAGCAGTAGGTCGTCAGGACCAGTAACAGGCTTTGGGTTCGCCGACGTGTCGAGGTCGAACCGGACTCTCAGCGTGGTATTGATGTACTAAGGTCTTGTAAGTATGACTACAGAAAGGAGAGCAAGGACCTGCAATACCTTGACGACCTCAGCAGAATCATTGGCGTCTACACGCTCGCCGTTAGCCCGACGAAACAGCATCTTGAAATCACGCCAGTATTGGTTGACGGATTTCCTCTTTCCCTTCTTCCGCCTCTTCGCCAGATAGGTGTCGCAGATCCAGTAAAGGAAAGACATCATCATCCCCTTATCACAGTTCTGTGGCCCGAGTGCCATTCGCCATTCTCCCCACTTCAGCTCGTCGCAGGACCTGTTTCCTGTCAGCTCTTCCAATCCAGTCGCTCAACCTAGGACCTGCCTTACCTGATAAACTTCTGTTTGATGTAATAGATACTAGCCTTGGTGTTCTCCGAGTCTAACGGCAAGATGAACTGCTGCTTATTCAAATCGATCCGCATTTGTCGATAATCTTCGCAGGTGAGTCTGGAATTCTGCTTCTCCTTCAGGACACGGTTGTGTTCGACACGTCGTTTGACGACACTTGTAAGGGCGTCGAGGGCGTCTAGCGGGGGAAGTTCGTGGATGGGAGCCATCGTAGCAGCCAACGTAATGTGAAAGGGAAGAGACTCAGCAGGTTATGTTCGAAGGAGAGGAAGCCGGGTCGAGAGGTCGTAGAAACAAGGCGTTGGTGATAGAGAATTAGGACGCAAAGGGGTCAGAGGAGGGATCAGCGGATGTGAATATAATGTATGATATACGTGTCGATATTTGAAGGAGCGTAGTGCACGAAAGTGTGCGAAAGTTGCGATAATGTCTGTCGGAGTGGAATGATTGACGCTACCTTTGTATAAGACAGGTGGTGAAGAATAGAATGGAATGGGGGGTGGCAGGTAGGCAAGTGTGTCTGAGTGATACATACAAATGGTCTGAACATCTGACAGTTGGAGAAGCGTACTGCAAGTGCCGTGAAATGAGGATGTTGGCGTGAAGAAGGAAGTGAACAGGTGGGAGAGCGCGGCATTTGGAGGAGGGGGAGAAGGGAGCGAGAGCGCAGTATTTGTAGGGGGAGAGGGGGAATGAGGGTCATCGCCGCAGACGAAGAGAGCGATGGCCATGGCGATTGACAGAAGATGAGCGTCAGAAATGGCTCTCGAGGTGATCTGGTGGGTCGTTACAAGAGTGGAAATAGCTTTGGAGAGCAAGGAACAGCAGTAGATTAACCGCGCAGGGTGACCAGGGGCTGGTGCAGCGCCCAGGCAGCAAGGCACCCGGTCGAGGCAGCATAAAACAGCGACCAAACCAGCCGAATTCAGGGGCCAGGACCGCCCGACTTGGTTTTATTATATTAATAAAGTATAAGGATTATTATTAATATTATTTCCTTTTCTAATTATTCTTAGATATCTCTCTAATAAAATAGTTAATACTATTACCTAACTTAATAATAAGCTAATCAATAATATAATAAACGTTTTATATAACTATCTTAGATAGTTATATATATTTAAAATCTAAAATAGAAATCTAAAGGTCCTTCTTTCTATTAGAGATATAATATACTTAACTAACTTCTCTAGTATAATTAATATAGAATTAGACTAAGTATTATTCATATCTTTAGTTCTATTCCTTATTAAGAGCTTTAGATTTAATAGGATTAATATCTTTTTTTCCTTTTTCCTTTTAATATACTATATTAATTTAAAACTATATAGTATAACTATTCCTAGCTTTTCTATATTAAATCTATAATTAAACTCTAACTCATTATAACTAGTCCTTTTAGGATATATCCCTATTAAGAAAACAAAGGAAATAAAGAAAATATAGGCTTAGTTTATAGGAAGAGAGTAGTCCTCTTCTCCTCCCTCTTCTCCCCCCTCTTTTCCCCCCTCTTCTCCTCCCTCTTCTCTCTCCTCTTCAATAGGCTTATCAATCTACTTTTTAGTATATATATTAGTTTCTTTTAAGAATACTAATGCTTATTCTATTCCTGGTTTTATATAGAGTAAAATTGATAGGATTACCTCTTTTACTCCTATCTTGTCTCTTATTCTCTTATATAGGGCCTTTCGTTTGGCTCTATATAAGGAATAGTCTCGAATTAAGTGTTTAATAGTTTATATCAAACCATACTTATACCTATTATCATCTATTATACCTAGTCTATATAAATAAGACTTTAGATAGCTATGACTTATTTTAAGCTAGTAAAAGGAGCTGGCTAGCTCTCTTTTAGTGCCTATAGGYATAAGAATCTTCTTTTGAATTTTCCATAGGTATATATAGCTATACGATTCTAGGGATTTAGACTTCTTAATAGTATTAGCGACCTCAAGGGTCTCTAGCTTCTTAAGTTAGTTTATCTTAATCCCTAAAAATATAAAAGAGGTATTTGATGATATATTTAAATGGATTTTTATACCTAGCTTAGCTAAGCGATCGGCTTCTTTATTCCCTATTATATCTATATGACTAGGGACCTATTTTAGATTAATAGTAGCCCCTTTCTTGATGATAGTATTAGAGGCTAGTATTAATCTAATTTATTAGTCTTGACCTAGCTTATCTAATGAGGTTCTTAGTCTTAATAAGCCTGCTTGATTATCGRAAAAGATATTAATAGTATATCCCTCTTCTRCTATAGTACTAGCGTATTCTAAAGCTTGTATTATAGCCTCTAGCTCTCTATTATAAACTATAGCTTGGTCTCCTATATTTTRRCTACTAGTAAATATARGTAAATTTGAATTTAAGCGATTATAGTTATAAGCAGTAAAGCCTAGGCCTATTCCTTCTCCCTCTTGAGTTTGAGAGCCATCTATATAAATAGAGATCG
>QYAO01000072.1:0-149496 GCA_003988895.1 Hyphodiscus sp. D1413 | reverse complement strand
CCCCCCCCCCCAATCCCTGCCTCTCCAGTGTGGACCACCAGCAGCCAGTGAAGAACGCTAAACCCACCACCACTTACCTCCTCCTGCAGCCGTCAAGTCGCAGCTCCCCAATCCCTTCTTCCACCAGAAGTCGCCAGACCTCATCGCACTCGAAAAGTTGAATCCTCCCATCTAATCGACCACCTCCCGATCCCTCCAGATCAACCCACGCAGGACGCCGCCATTGTAGCCAGAATCTTCACATTCATCAGCTTGTGCTCGCAGTCTCCGGATCCAGGTAGTCTCGCGACACCCGCCCCTTCCCCGCATTATTCAACGTTGCGCCTCACAAAGACCACTTCCTCGAGTCCTTCCCCCACCACCGCAGTCATACCACCCCATCATCCTCCCTTCCCAGACCAACGAGGACCGACACAAATACATCCCAAAACACCACTTCCACACAATTACTTCCCAGGCAATCGTATCCCAACAATTACACATCCTCTGCGACGGAATCGTCGCCTTCCCGGAGAGCTCGACAATGGGCCACGCATAAGCCAGGCGTCCTGAGCCTCGCATCCAAACCCCAACCTTTTTCATCCCATCCTCGCCACAAGCGCTGAGGACGCTCTCCCATTTCTCTGTCACTCTGTCACTCTGCCACTCTGTCACTCCGTCCCTCTGTCTTCTCATTCGGCTTCCATCTCGACCAGCACACTGGGTAAAAAAAAAAAAGGCGAAAACGAAATAGATTGGTTCTGCGGATTTGGATTCTGATCCTTCCTGTTATATACCTGAGAAAAGCGACTTGGAGAGAGAGAGAGAGAGAGAGAGAGAGAGAGATTAGAACGGCTTACGATTTTTGTTCTTTGCGGTAATTGCGGTCATTTGAGGTACGACGGTGTCGATGGGTTTGGATTTCCACTGAAACGCCCTGCAACATTCATGTCTCATGCATGGAGGCTGACTGCATATTCCAGATACCAGATCCTAATTTCCACTTCGAATCCGAGTTTTCGGGCATAATACTTGTACGGTGGTGAGTGGTGTGGTTTCTTACAGGCTTTCAGGAATCTCCGCAATGGGAATCCTGGTCAGATATACGTGGCAAAGACAACTCTCCCCTCGTTGAATTATTGTCAAAGGAGCAGCTCGTGAGTTGATACCAGGCAAGCAGCCAGACGGAAGAGTAAATTCAATCAGTTTTTGTTCTCTTTCGTGGGGTTGCCATTGTCGCAGCACCCGAGCTGAGAGCTTGATAATACAAAGCTTTGTCCGACATCCTAAGAGCATCTAATTGTCGTCATCCAACGGTTTTTGCGGATTGGAGAGCTGCTTGAAGTTTGTCATAGAAGGGAGAGACTTTTTGAGCTAGACCCTAGATTACAGAGGTCTCCATAGACTAATGCGTTCGTGTGTCTAGACTTTGAAACCATCATAATCAGATACCCCTCCGCACTATACCGTCTACGAAACCAACTAGAATCGTCTTTCACTCTTACGCATAGCTCCTTCTCAACGATTGCGATCTCTCCCAATTTACAAAATCCGATCCTGGATCTTGCAAACCGCACTTGACCCTAGAGTTTTCACTTCACTCGAGTCTCGGCTACCCAAATTCACTAGCCTCCATCTCCCGTCATTGGATATCCGGTCAACTCTTGGAGTTTCGCCTGACATCACTTTTGCTCCCAAGTTCTACACATCTACACCCCCAAATCCCACTGGAGATCAGCTTTCACGATCCCCTGACAACGCCGAATTCTCACAAATATTGTAAAACGGAATCTTTTGCACCCGAATTTAAAGCTTGTGGCCTTTCGAAGAGACCGCTTTTTTACTCGATTCACAAAGCTTTGGGTTTCAAAACTTCACATCTACAACACTTCAGTCTCTCAGTTTCGCTCAACACTTAATCGATTGACGAAGTTCAACTCTCCTCAAAGCAGGATTCTGAGTCTGGAACCAGAAGCCCGTTCTCAACACCTTGGCATTCACTACGTTCTGTAGCGTCAAACTTGTCATCAGCATCTCGACCCAACGTTACAGAGTTGATCTTCAGGTAAGTTCATAATTTATAAACACGCTTCGAGTCGAGTCGAGTCCCGTAATCAGGTGTTTAACATCACCTTTCGTTACAAAATTCCCTTCACATCGAAATTTCGACTCCGTCATACTGCCATGACGATGACAACATCTCCACCGTCTGCTCAAGACCTACGCTCGCTAAATTGCCTTTTCTTCGATCTCCAAATTGACCACCTTCTGTTTGTCGCATAATCTTCTCAGCTATGAACTGAAACATACGGTCTCGTCAAACCACCCAACCTCTCATCTTCACTTCTACCAGACTCCCTTAAAGCACGAAAACTTCTGAGGCATTCAGAGGAAAGATTAACCACGCTAACACATCTACTTCTAGAATCATCCTACAAAGGAAGAAGCAGTGTAGGTATTCTCGAGTACCTGTCTCCTCGCAACCATCACCTTCCCAATTAGTTACCCAGAAAATCGAACCTTGCCAAATTCTCCAACCCCGCACCTGCAAAGCCACGCCACTTGTCTCATCAGAAAACTTTCAACTAGTTCCATCTTATAACTCAGTCATATTGACGATCCTAGTTTTCAAACCTGAAGTTCACTTACGAGTGAAATAAGTAAGTCATTTCTACTCCCTTCCAATACCACAAAACACCTGTGGTTGCATATTCTAGACCCTAGCCTGCCCTCAACCTCTGAATCGCTCAAAACCTCTGGACAGTCGCGACTCTGGGGTCCATCGGGAGCGGGAAAGGATCCTATTCGATGAAAGACTTTGGCTAATTTTCATGCATTCTTTGCTGACAATATTTTCTCGCAGCTCCATTGTCCAAGACCTGAACCATGAGTTCAGGCAACAAGACCCTGCCTGGTGGAAAGGCGGGTCAATCGAATCCCATCCTCCTTGACAAGTTCAATGGAAGACGGTCAACACCTGACTCCGAGGCCTTAGCGAGCTCAGATGATGAAGCAGAGAGACTCGACCATCACCAGCCTGTCGTTCCTCCTCAAAAGCCAACCCGAAGGGCATCATGGCTGAATGATACGACACAGTCTGGCCCTCAACCACGCAAAGGTTCTTTTGCATCGAGCTCAATGTCTCCAACGACATCTCACCCAACTACGCCGTCGGCAGAGTCAGGCAATTGGGGCTCTCACCCGCAGGGCGGAACTGCAGCGACTGGTGTGGGCCGTGGACATCCTGGTCCGAGCTCTTTCCCATGGGGAAGTGGAATTTGGAACGAGACGAGAAAAGAGCCTCCTTCCCGGATGACTGAAATTCTACCCTCCCCAACGTCTATTCATCCTCCTGGGGCTGGAAATGGGTACTACGGTGGCGATCCAACGTTTTCTCAACGCGAGCAGCCTGCAAACCCAACAATCCCTTTCGCAATTCCGCTTCATCCAACTCCCAAGACATATCGCTCTCAATCATACTCAGTTGGACAGCTTGACCCAGACTCCCCAGCAGGCTCTTCGACGTCGACCGGGCCGGCTGGTGCGTTCAGCGGAAGAGGTCGAGCTCTTCAGCATTCCGGCTTACAACATCGACCTTCTAGGCCAAGCATGCTCAGTGAGATGTCAAATGAAGGCGGCTTGAGCAAGCTGAAGGAGGTCGACGATGACGATGATGAAAGCACCAATGGATCGGCACAAGGTGTTCAACTTCAGCAGTCAAACGAGGCGAAGACCATTGAGATTCTGGCAAGAGAAAATGCAATCTTGCGACAGCAGCAATACCAAAACTCCCGAATTCGACCCCGATCATCGACCACCAACGCCTACAATGGTTACATCCTTCAAGAGGCAGTTCCAGAGGAAAGCGACTACGCAATCGATGAACTTGACGAGATGAACGATCTTCAAGATATGGCGAACAAAGGCCTGCTAGGACGGAGAATGAGCGAGTATGGACCAGGCCAAAGAGTACCACCCTACGGTTCGCTTGAAAATAGAAAACTCGAGAACGTCAAGAAGGCTTACTGGCAAAGTTCGCTTGGTTTTGGTGGTCTGGCGGACATTCCGCAGAGTAGACGCCACTCCTTTGCTGATGTTCCTACTCGTCAAGGTTCTGTCAGCTCTGTAGGAGATCCACTTTCTGCCCATGAAAGCAATCTTCAGGAGAATCTGTCGCCGACAAATCGTTACCAAGAAGCTTCTGGGTTCGATCATGGTGAGCTTTCCCACATTTTTGATGCGTACCCTGCGCAGATACAGACACAGCCACATCGATCCGCTGCAGTCTCTATGTCTGTTCCCTCGTACTCTACTTATTCGACGTCTCCTCCTGCTCATGTCTTCCCAAATACCCTATCCTATCCTGCTTCTTCGACTCCCCCTCCCCCCTCTTCTTTCCCAAACCCCTACTTCTTCAATTCTTCGCCTTTATTTGCCCAGCCTGCCGCTCTTACTCTCAATACCGCTTCTTACAAAGATAAATATTCACACCAATCAGCAGCATCATACTTCGGCGGACCTTCCAGTCTTGCTCGAAATGTCGACCCCTACACCGCATACCCCTCAACTTATCAGTCCTACGGTATTCCCAGTCAGTATTCTGGTGGCAGACCTTCGTCGCCTCATCGCAATATGTACGGTGTTCCTCAACCACGCCAAAACCAGTTGCTCTATATTGTGCTCTTCAAATGCTCGAGAGCCGATGTCTTCTACGTTCAAGAAGGCACTGGGCTTTCTGTCAAGCCTGGAGATCTGGTAATTGTGGAAGCTGATAGAGGCACCGATCTTGGAACTGTCGCTCGAGACAATGTTGATTGGGCAACTGCGAAGGAGCTAAAGGAACACTATGCTGAAGAGCATTACAAATGGTTGATGATGTACAGCCAAGGTGCGGCCGGAAACTCTGACGGAACTGGAGCAGGGTTGATGGCAGCTTCGAACGGTCTTCAAGGAAGTGCAGTTGGCGGAATGGGTCCTCCAAGTCAACATGGCATGCAGGAACCGAACCCAGGAGAAATCAAGCCGAAGATCATTAAGCGACTGGCGCAGAATCACGAGATCCAGGCCCTACGCGACAAAGAAGGAAACGAAGCGAAGGCTAAGCGCGTTTGCATGCAGAAGGTCAAGGAACATGGTTTGCACATGGAGATTCTTGATGCAGAATTTCAAATGTGAGTTTTCTCCTGTCGACAGCGTCCTATCTCTCGACATCGACATCGACAGACCTGTCGACAGCCACATATCTCTCGACATTGACATACCTATGAACATCCACATACCTGTCGACAATGACAGACCTTTTTGACACACCCTCATAACAGTTTAGTGGACTTGTGACTAACAAATGTACAGGGACTGGAAGAAGCTTACATTCTACTACTTTGCTGACGCCTACATCAACTTCAACTCACTCGTCACCGATCTCTTCAAGGTTTACAAGACTCGAATCTGGATGTCTGCTATCAACCCGGCTTCTTTCGCCAGCCCATCCCTTGGCCTTCAAGCTCCTAGCGGTATTGGTCCTGGTGCAGTGGGAGTGAGCAGACCAACACAGAGTGAGCGACGCCCTCCGCCAGAGCAGCCTTCATATGCACTTCCGCCTGCAGGTCGTGGTAGCTATCAAGGAGGTTTCGCCCAACCATTCACTTCCGCTCTCGATCGACAATCGATACCACCTACAGCTTTCCAACCCTCGGGATATACTTATGGCTATTCTCCATTTGCTGCAGCTCCTCGAAATATCGCCGTCTCTCCAAGTGGTTACATCCCTGGTATGGTTGACCCATTTGCTGGATTTACACCTACAGCGGATTACCAAGGTTTGCCTGCCAGATTCCCTTCGCCTCATGCAAATACACCAAATGATAGCAGTGAATACGGTCGTCAGTCGAGTGGCATGGGAACTCCCAATGCGGATTGGATTTCTAGCTTCCAGGGTCTCTCGATGAATACCCGCTAAAGATACCTGCCTAAGCCGTCGGTCTATTTTGATCGATTTGGGCTTCATCTTCTGCCGACTTCATCCTTCATCCTCCAAGACTACTCATTCAACATTTCATGAACATTCTGGCCTATGTCTGATTCGGCCTTCAAATTCTACCTATCTGCCCAACCGTTCAACCGTTCTGAACGATTTGGGCTATACTACATCTGATCTTCGGGAGGCTCAGCTGGACATCTCACCTGGATAGTTGGCCTTTCTATCTTGTCCAAGGTGCCTCACAACCCTTCAAATATCGCCATGTCACCAAAACCCTCCTTCATAAGACAATCTCAGTTGTACGCTAGCCGTCAAAACCGATATACATTGTCAGATCTGGAGCATGTTGCTTCTGTTATTGGATAGATGGCTCACGCTATTTGTTGTAACAGTTTCAAAGAGTAACAACTTCATCATACAACGCCGACCGATCTGGCAGACACTCTGATACATTAAATTTCTTTAGTCATTCATTCACTCGTTCGAAGATTTCGTCATTTTTCGCTAAAGGGAGGATTTCCCAGCGTTGCTTTTCACGATTCATGATGCACAGCAAGGATGGGACAACAACAAAACGCCGATAGATAGATTTTCCCGTCCTTTTGCATCTCGTCTTTCGCGTTGATCTTGCACACATACGGTGTCTGGCAATGGGTGAATTCTAAAAGGAGATTGGGTATGCGAGATAGGCTGGATAATGAAACCTTTTTTTTTCTTCGTTGTCGTTTTCGTTCTCTCTTCGATTCGTGGTCCTGCTTGATTTAAGTAGGCATGGGTTCGAGTTGAGTTGGGATTCTTCTTTGCATTGCTTTGAGCCGTGGATGCTGATGGGATGAGACAAATGGCGAGGGGACGGGCTGTGTACTATGCGTCGCAATGACATTTACACAGGTTTAGGAATGCGAAAATTTCAAAAAACGAGTTTTTGTTGAGCTTTTATACTAGCGAGTACTCGCGAGTAACGAGGTGGGTTATCATGCTTGAAGGTGTTTCATATGATCACCTACTAGTTCTTCTAAACTGAAAATCAGGAGGTGAGTGAGTGTGCTCGAGTGTTTCCGATTTTCTATCGGTCGTTTTCGAGTTGCTCCAAGACTGTGAATGATGGAATTCTGGAGTCGATCATGTGATCGATAATACCCCGAAAGCGCAGGGAGATTTCAATGGCTGGGTCCAGAAGAGATTTTGATAGGCATTTCCTTAAGCGCTGTGTTACTTTTAACGGTCGGGTGTTGTTGAGTCAAAGGGGGGCTGCGGAAGTAGATCGCCTTGCACACCTTCGATGACCCCGTGATTCCTTCTCAACATCCAACCCCAACCTCAATATCAACTTCACCAACATCCCAAAAATGGCGAAGACAGCCACCAAGCGCAACTCTGACGGCGGTGAGCACTCTCACCTTCTTCAAGAAATCATCTCATTTCACCCCATCTCTCTCCATTGCAAAGAACCACGAACTAACCCTCCTAGGCGCCCTCCCAACCGCCAAACACCGCAAAACGGACCTCTCGTCCTCCCCCCACGCCAACGAAGACCCCGAGCACCAAAGCGACGGCTTCTCCGTCAACCAGCAAGTCGCGGCAAAACACGTCAAGAAACAAGCGCGGAAGTCCGAACCTGTCCCGAGAACCAAGCGCGCCCTCGTCTCTCAGCCCGGAGACCCCCAAGCTCGCCGCGATTCCGAGTACGATGAAGATGCGGGCCGCACCGAGAGCAGCACTTTCCTAGCGCTCGTGCAGTTCGAGACGGAGAAGAAGCGCAGGGCGAGCAGGGAGAATAGGGTGTTCATGGAGAGCTTCGAGAGGGGCGTCGTGGAGAGGCGGGAGGAGCTCGTGGCGTTGCTGGCGGAGGGGGAAGTGGCTTCGTATGTTCCCTTTCTTGGTGCTGATGCCCGAGGCATGCGAGTGAGCTCGCGTTTGAGAAGAGAGGTGAAGGCTGCTGATCGTGTGAGCACAGATCGAAGCGCGAGGCTCAATTCCTCGGGGCCTTCAAGACCGCGTGCAGTGCGTCTCGAGGTGGAGCGACGGCGGACTCCGCGCTGGGATTCGAGGGCAAGTATCAGGAGGGTCTGAAGGTTGTCGCTGCGGCGTTCGCGCTGGCTTCTCGGTTCGAGGATGTCGCTGCGCGCGTCGACCGCGTGGATGCTGCAGCGCTGGTGGAGAACGAGTGGGGTGTCCTCGACGAGAACGTCGCGGACATTCTGCTGGCGGGCAAGAATCTCGGCGTTGCGAGATACAGACGTATGCTTAGGGCGAGCAAGGGGAGAATTGTTCTTGAAGGAGAGGCGAGCCGGGCGGCGGATGGACTGTTTGGTGCTGCTGGGGAGGATGCAGCGCAGGGTGGATGGGGCAAGGCTGTGAAGAAGCAGGAGAAGGCTTTGAAGAAGCTGGCTATGACCGTTGAGGCTTGATTGTAGAGAAGGAGGTATGAGTATCACCCTGGAGATTGAGATTGCTACGATCAAGGTACATACATCTGAAGCTTTCGGGACAACGGCGTGGGATCTGAGGATGCTTGATTTGCTGAGAATGGGATTCGGAGTATGGCTGGCTGTTCTTTTACTATATCCCTCGCTACATGGAGATGATACGTTTTTACAGATTATAGTAGCTTCAATCAAATTTGCTGCAACTTCCACCTTGATAGCAACCGTCGGTCGTGCTGTAAGTCTCGTCCGTCTTGATATTTGAGCGTCGAGATCTCTGCTGAGATATGGCGATCAGTGGTAGACGCTATGTAGTATTGCTTTAGAAACACCCTCCCAGTGCCTTGCAACGTGTAATTAATTGATCAGTCCCCTGCATCAAGGGCATGCGTGGAGGGGTGGGGCTTCTAGTTTCGAAGGGCGTTTTCTCCTTTGGGAGGACTGTCGTTGGTATTGGCATCGGGGTCCGTTCTTTACTTAAGGAAGTCAATCCAATGACTACCAGCTCCATTCGCTGGATATTTGGTTGGTCTAGAGGGTAGCGAAGTCGAAAATGATCAACGACCATTGACCACGCATGTCCATTATCTTTTTCGACCAACGATATGAAGGGATGAATTATTCGGTTATATAAATGGACTGTTGGTCACTTGCATAGATCTTATTTTCATGACAGTGTTTCGAGAGAACACTTGTAGTCCCATATCAATACCTGTCGGTCCCGTGTATCCCACAGCAGCCTCCACCACCGACCTTTCTCTTCTCCAAGTCGTCCGGCTGGCCATCTCTACAATTCGAAAGCCCGTGACCAGTCAGCACAGCAATAGAAGGTAAATAGAGAAGACTGATGAGCGTTCTGTCCAGGAAGCTTTTCCCATCTGGGTGACAAGTGCAGGGGCCATTTTCCAGAATCTCGATCGCCCATAACATCCGAATACTTCGCAGTCTGGTAGTTACTTTCCCAACCTCATGTCCCTCGGAGTTTTTGTGTGATCAGAACCTCGCGACCCGATCAATGCAGTATTATGTGTGATTCCTAGCGATTAACAGCTCGAGGTATGAAATAATTCGACAAACATCATGGGTAGTCACTGGTCTGCCCTTTCATCTAGGGAGCTGATTCTGACTCTGATTCACCGGGCGAGACGACGGAGATTTGAGAGCATTTTGCCAAAGGACGAAAGATTATTTTCGTTTGAAGAGAATAAGTCGAGAGAGGTTTCGATGCCATTTACGGTTAGCGGTAAACGGTAGACGGCCTAGGGAAGCTAGTTGCTGCCTTAGAGCCTGACTTACCTTTCGGCAAATTTGGCGCTAAGATTAACCCACACTCTCGCAAATTCAAAGGAAAAGTTCGAGATCAAACTTCAATCAACGACAACGCCAATCGACAACACATCCCTTCGTCAACATGGGTGCCCTCAAATATGGTTCGTAATGATCGACTTCTATTACGTCCTATATCGCGCCATTATATTGTGTACCAATTCCTACCCCAGAGCAATGCTAATATTTCTCTCCAAATAGTCGAAGAGCTTCAGAAGAAGAAGCAGTCCGATGTCCTGCGCTTCCTTCTCCGTGTCCGATGCTGGGAGGTAAGATACCACGATCCTTAAATCGACCGCGAACCCAATACTTCGAATCTGGTCCTCGGGACTTACATGGAGAGAATATTGTGGAACGTTGGACGTGGACATCTTCATTGATGATCCTGCTATACACTCGTTGAACTTAGCTGAGAGTGCAAAATATAGCTCCGACAATTGAACGTCATTCACCGCGCTTCCCGCCCATCTCGTCCCGATAAGGCTCGCCGTCTTGGTTACAAGGCCAAGCAGGGCTATGTTATCTACCGTGTTCGAGTTCGTCGTGGTGGTCGCAAGCGTCCTGTGCCCAAGGGTGCTACCTATGGTATGGATATCCCCGGAGGAGAATGCGGGAAGATTTACGTCGGATTTATGCTGATTCAAATTGTACCGTCTAGGCAAACCCACCAACCAGGGTGTCAACCAACTTAAGTACCAACGATCTCTGAAATCAACCGCCGAGGAGCGTGTCGGACGTCGTTGTGCCAACTTGCGTGTCCTGAACTCATACTGGATCAACCAGGACTCCACCTACAAGTACTTCGAGATCATTCTCGTTGACCCTCAACACAAGGCCATCCGCCGCGACCCCCGCATCAACTGGATCGTCAACCCAGTTCACAAGCATCGCGAATCCCGTGGTCTCACTGCAACTGGCAAGAAGTCTCGTGGTTTGGGCAAAGGTCATGGATACAACAAGACAACTGCTGGACGAAGAAAGACCTGGAAGAGGCACAACACCCTCAACCTCCAACGATACAGATAGATGTCTTAGCGGGAGTTTTATGCGGTGTGTGCTTCGTTGTGCAAAGGATGGTTTCTGGGGTCTAGGTTATAGCCTAGAAAACGTATGCAGCATGTTCTGCTCATATTATACGCTGATGAATTGAATCAATTGAACGGCAACCTTTCTCCCAATTGTGACTTGACTTTGGTGAAATCTTTCTTTCTATTCTTTATTCTAGAGTCTAGGTATAGAAACCAATTAGATCATCCGTTCATTCAGGGCTCGTATTAACTCTGAAAATGCATCTCTTGGAGTCTTGGCAGATCTGCCGCTTGCTGAAACTGGGGTAGGGTTGAGAAACTGCTTAGATCTCATCATGCACCAACGAAGCTCCTTTCTACAATACAAGGCTTTTCCTATAGCCAACCTTTTCCTGGCTTGTACCTACTTGGATCAGGGCCGCTGGTGAGTTGTGGATCGTCGCTGCTGAAGAAGAAGAAGACTGTTGCTGATGCGGAAAGCAATGAAGAGTGCAACTGCCAACTCCCTCAAACATTCAATTGAGCGCTCGCAGATTATTGGCAGACTAAATTCAGGTCTCTAAAAGTCCACCATCGTTCAAACCGGTTCAATGACCCATCTACAACCTCTCCGCGACTTGCAACGAGCCGCCTGCGATCGAGAGCACAGCAATGGGTCCCTGGTCCAATAGACTGCTTTCACCAAGCTCTCGCAATGAATCGGGTCCCTCCCCTCAGAGCGCCGCATCGCCTGCGCAGCCAAGAGGACGAAGCACAAGAGTTACAGAGGCGGACATACTCGAGAACGCCTACGGCATCCCGACCTTGCCTGGCCCCTCTCCCTCTAAACGTCATAATCGATCTGTGAGCCACCCCTTCCCCTCGATATTCTCTGGGCGAAAGAAGAAGAATGGCGATATAGCTGGGAACGGAGGATTTGAATCTACGGATGACGAGAAGGTTTCTCCTGCGCTGGCTCGCAATACTGCACTGAATCCTACGGCAAAACGAGCGAAGGTCCCAGACAAGGATTTGATGACGGGGAAATGCACGACATGTGATGCTATGGTGCGATGGCCGAAAGAGTTGAAGGTCTTCAGATGTACGGTATGCTTGATGATCAACGACCTGAAACCTGTAGTACTGGAGGCTAGACGTGGGGATGGGCAGAGGACCCTCGTCGTTGCAAATGGGGGTACATTCCCTGGGGCTGCGCTTGTTTCCAAGGGTGAGTTACATTGTTCATGCGCAGAAAGGATTGGGACCTAACGTCTGAGTAGTTGTGCCTCTGTCTGTGGAGAGGACTAAAAAGATCATTGATCAGTGTATTACTACATATCTTTTGGCCCGCCTCCATCATGAAAATGCAGACGCCGCTGGTTCTGTACCACACTCGCCTGTCATTGAAGTCCAAGATGCAGACAGGAACAACAGTTTTGATAAGTATGATCCAACGCTACAGCAAACACCGCCGATACACCTCTCTGGCCGGCCAATTGAGCCAGCAGGTGAAGGGAATCACAGCCCACAAATTCGCGCGCAAGATATAGATCATACTAAATCAGTCCCTTACTCAACGTCTTCGCCTGGAAGCTTTTTTGCATCGCAAATGGAGGAACACGATCGAAGCCGCTCCCGGAGTCCATCGAAGGGTCCTCCGCAAGGAGAAGGTAGCTTACAAGCAGGACTATCTAATGATCAGATTAGAGTGAAAGAAACCCAGGGTCAAAACCAACAGCCACGAGTTGATATGGCCAGAACCATCTTCAAGCCGCTGCAAGAATACATTGTCACGTCTTTCGGATCTTTCGAATGCATCAATACTTCATTCAGCACTTTTCGGCCCAGTGTGACCCCGCGAACCGCTAGTGAGGGCAACAGTAGGAGCCAAGTCCAGCCGCCGCGTCACGACCGTCGTGGGCAAACTGCTGAGACAATGTCTGAAATGGATGCGAAAACACTACTTCTTGGGAACTTTGCAGAGAATGGTTCATGGTGGACTGGTGAACGATCAAAATATAAGAGTCCGGAACGATCACACACCCATCGGCATACGGAGTCCATCCATGACGACTTTGTCACTATCAAATCACCACGACTTGACTGGGGTAGTATGAACGAATGGTACTTCGCGGTTTTGAATGCAAGCAGATTGTGGCGCCCAAAGCTCGATGAGCTCATAGGCTCTGACCCTCAAATTCCACCTTTGTCTGAGCAAGAGATGCAAGAAATCGATGAGCAGATTATGGAGGCTCAATCGCATGCACAACGTGTTTTGCTCAAAGCTGTTGAGAGTCTGTTGAAGCGCCCAGGTC
This sequence comes from Hyphodiscus sp. D1413, assembly GCA_003988895.1. Taxonomy (NCBI): domain Eukaryota; kingdom Fungi; phylum Ascomycota; class Leotiomycetes; order Helotiales; family Hyphodiscaceae; genus Hyphodiscus; species Hyphodiscus sp. D1413. The sequence goes on along the minus strand of QYAO01000072.1, from coordinate 136,463 downwards.
GTCCATTGAAGGAGCCAAGCGATATAAGGTTTTTATTGATCATTCTAGCGAATCCACTCCTATATCCTTCCCCTGGTGGAGTGAGACCAAGAGAACGAAGTCGATCTAGATCAAACGAGCGTAAACTCTCAAGAGCTCTGCTCGGCGTATTAACGGAAAGCAAACAACCCACTTCTTCGAGTTCCCCTAACACGAATAAAGGGAGCTCAGGTCAGCACTCCGGCATCATCAAGCGAATACTTGGGCTGCTGTCCAATGTTCCAAATGAATGCCATCATCATCTTGTTTCCTGGTTTGCGAAATACTCCGATGGCCAATTCCAAAGAACTACGGACTTGATCGGAAGCTTCGTCACCTATAGGCTCACGAGACAGCATGGCAAAAAGCGAGAGGTCGAAAGGGACCCTACAGCTGGCTTAGTCCCAAGTATGAGTAGTAGGAGCACGTCGGCAGCTCTGTATGCTGCACTAGGTGCCACCAATCAAACGCCAAAGAAGAGTGACGGCAAGGCTCAGCCGGTCGTGTACCATGACGATTGGCAAATCAGAGCTGCAGCGAGGGTAATGGCATTGTTCTTTGCTGCTAATAATAGCGGTCTGGCAAGACGTGGAGAGGTGCGACCTCCACCGCCATTGGAAATAGGGTATAGTGCGGGTTTGGCTGCGCGTGAGAGAGCTCACATCCATGGCCAAATCATCCCTACGAGCGACTTCTACAACACTCTCCTTGACTACTCGGATCTTATTGCAGATTTCGAGGCCTGGGAAGGAAGACGTGGCAAATTTGCCTTCTGTCAATACCCTTTCTTCTTGAGTATCTGGGCAAAAATTCAGATCATGGAACATGATGCGAGGAGACAGATGGAAGTTAAAGCCCGGGAGGCTTTCTTTGACAGCATCATGACCCACAAGAACGTCAATCAATATCTTGTCCTCCGAATCCGGAGAGATTGTCTAGTTGAGGATAGCTTGAAAAGCGTCAGTGAGGTCGTAGGTTCCGGGGGTGAGGAGATCAAGAAAGGATTGCGGATCGAGTTCAAAGGCGAAGAGGGCATCGATGCTGGCGGTCTGAGGAAGGAATGGTTTCTACTACTTGTCAGGGACGTGTTCAACCCGGAACATGGTGAGATCTACTAGGCTTCTATAACAGACAACCACTAATAATCTGCTAGGTATGTTTACTTATGATGAAGACTCTCAATTCTGCTATTTCAATCCAAACAGCTTTGAAACCACCGATCAGTTCTTCCTCGTGGGCGTGGTACTTGGGCTGGCAATATACAACTCGACCATCCTTGATGTCGCTTTTCCTCCTTTCGCGTTTCGGAAGCTGCTGGCTGCAGGGCCAACTGCAGCTCCAGGAGCGACATCACATGCGAAACCATCAATGACCTATTCTCTGGAAGATCTGGCTGAATTCAGACCCTCTTTGGCCAATGGTCTTCGACAGCTCCTGGAATACGAAGAGGATGTTGAGACTACCTTTTGCAGAAACTTCGTAGCAGGCAGTGATCGATATGGGCAGACAACTTATGTGCCGCTCTGCCCAGATGGCGAGAACAAGCCAGTGACGAATGCCAATCGAAAAGAGTTTGTCGATCTCTATGTTCGATATCTTCTCGATACTGCGGTGGCTCGGCAATTCGAACCCTTCAAACGGGGGTTCTTTAGTGTCTGTGGAGGTAACGCATTGTCTCTCTTCAGGCCGGAAGAGATTGAACTTCTTATCCGAGGATCAGATGAAGCGTTGGACATTGAATCCCTACGAGCTGTCTGTCTGTGTGAGAATTGGGGAGGCTTGAATCCGAAGGAGGCGCAGCCGGTGGTACAGTGGTTCTGGGAGTCCTTTCAGTCCGCTACTCCGAAGAATCAGCGAAAATTGCTAAGTTTTATCACTGGGAGTGATCGCATTCCTGCTATGGGAGCAACAAATCTAATCATCAAGCTTTCTTGCTTAGGTGAAGACTGTGACCGGTTTCCTGTAGCGAGGACCTGTTTTAACATGCTATCGTTGTGGCGTTATGGATCAAAGGAAAAGCTTGAAAATAAGCTTTGGATGGCGGTGAACGAAAGCGAAGGCTTTGGTTTAAAATAAGCATAATCGTCGAAGCGAAATGTTTGTCTAAACTGATGTTTGTGTGGATGAGGAACCTTGGAGAGGCTTTTGAGGGTGTTGTTTGCATTTTCCATGCGAACAAGGGCTTTGCCTGCATGATATGCATTTTGAGTTTGATGGGAAATCTTCAGGGGAGTGGAGACATGTTAGCTCTCCTGTGAAGAAAGCGTAATGTATAAATTGTCTTTCGCTTCTTCCTGCAATTAACTTGCACTTATGAGCCCTTTATTGGAATCAGTAGTTCGGACCTCGAACTGAGTAAGTTTGATATGGGAGCGTTGGACATTCCTACACATATTTTACAATCTTTCCCTACATTCTACAAGCAATATACAACAACCCTAACGCCCATCCATGCGTTCGGATCTCCTCCTAAACATCAACCAAATTCCTCGCCCGATCCATAATCTCCTTCTCCCTTTTCACCTTCACCAAATACTTGTTCTGAACCTCAGCATCTCTCGCCGCACGCTCTCTAAACTCCTCTAGCTCCGTAAGCTGTCTGTTCTCCTCCTCCGTAGGCAACACTTGCTTTGCCTTTGTCAACTCCATCAATGCGCCCAGGATCACTCCCTCATCCCTGCGCTTCATATTTATAATCTCCGTTCGTTCTGTAAGAGCACCTGATGTTGACGCTGCCACGGAAGCGCTGGACATTTGTGAGCTTGTAGTAGAGGAGGTGGGTGGTAAGGAGGAGGCTGGGGCGGCTGGCGAGGCGAAGTGTACTGTGAGAAGCGCAGGACCGGATTGATTCTTCGACCGCGAGACGGTCATAGGTACAGCCGGATTATGGTATTTCAGGCGGCGGAGACAAGTGCGCCAGAATATCCTGGGGAAGTGTCAGTGGATTGTGAGTGTAGTTTCCCAGGAGAGCGGGTACCGAGCGCCTGTGTGGCCATCTTCTTGCTTGACGGCAAATTCCAGATGTAACCTCGTTACTTCGGGTGGGAATATGGCGGCACCGGGTCCTAATTTCAGTCCAAGGAGCTGGGGAATGATCAATTGGGCGTCATTAATCTATGAAGGGTAAGGTGAGGTTCTTACCTTCTACAGAGAGCAAATCAAGTTAGCCTATGCTCAACACTTGGATATTTGGTAGGGGAAACATACTGTTCTTAGCTTTCGCATGCGCTTTATTATTGCCACCATATTGAGACCTTTTGGACGGGTTGGGCGGGATGTTAAGCTCGTCGGTCTCTCATCTGAGGTTGTATAAATTATTTAAGGTTTCGCACTAACCCGGACCCCTGCAATTCACGTTGTTGTCCCAAGACCTCGACGACTTCTCTAAATTTCTACTCTCAACGATCCCACCGAAATGGTCTTGAGCAATGGAGGCATAAAACTCGTTCGTAGAGTAGCATGGCAAATTGAGCTACCTACAGCTACTTTACCTACATTCCTGTGCCCTGCGATTCTCAAACTGGTACCTGGTCCAACGACTTACTCTCAACCTCGACGGCACCTTCATACCACTGTAACATCTCAAGTTAATGATGAACCTGAGTTTTTAACCTCTCATCATTTGGCTTCTATTCCAGAGCCACATCTGATCTCAAAGTTACCGGTACAATGTCCTGGGTGCGGCGCCCTTTCTCAAGTGGTCGAAAAAGACGATCCAGGGTTTTATACCTTGACCAGGAAATCCCTCAAAGGCCACTTCCAAAGAGATCCTACCACGAAAAGTAGCAGAGAGCGAGATATATTTGAAGATGCTGCGAACAAGCTGGGGAAACTGGATGCTGAGCAGGGTGTCACAGATGAGAACAAGAGAATTTGGAGAGAGCTAAGGTCAGCGCTCGCAGAGAGAGATGGTATGGGTAGACTTTGCCAGTATTACTGCATTATTAATTCCTCCATAGTACCCCAAATACAGCCTCTTGAACCCCCTGTATGCGATCGCTGTCATCAGCTCAGGCACCACCAGACTGGAGTCCCGATTGACCATCCCTCCATACAAGCTATTCAAGATACGATCTTCGAATCTCCTCATAAGTACAATCACATATATCATATCATCGATGCTGCAGACTTTCCCATGTCCTTAGTACCAGGACTGCATAAACTTTTACATCTCACGCCCCAAAGATCACTCAATCGACGTTCTCAAACAGGTAAATATTACCACGGCAGGAAGACGGAAGTTAGTTTCATCATCACACGATCTGATCTCTTGGCACCGACGAAAGAGCATGTTGATAAGTTGATGCCATATCTGCAAAGCGTGTTGAGGGACGCGCTGGGTAGAGCAGCCCAAGAAACTAGGCTAGGGAATGTGAGGTGCGTGAGTGCGAAGCGACAGTGGTGGACGAAGGAGTTGAAAGAGGAAATATGGCAGCGTGGTGGGGGTGGATGGATGGTTGGCAAAGTTAATGTCGGCAAGAGCCAATTATTCCAGGAGGTGTTTCCCAAGGGAAGAATGGGCGACTGGGGAAAACATACAACAATCAGTACGGCAATGGGGTTGAAAAATGGGTCATCGCCAGTAAACAATGCTGCGGATGTGAAAAAGCAGCTGCCCCTCGAAGTACAAGTTGAGCCGACAACAGCAGAAGGAGAGATACAGTCAGCTGATCCGATCGTGATGGAGCCCCACGAAAAGGAAAAGGATACTCTCGTCCAAGACTCAAGTCAGGCAGCCAAAGAAGTTTCGATTGCAGATCAGGATGATTTCCAGGTTATAAGAAACGAAGCTGTCGACAAGGAAGACTCCTTAAGCTCTGCTCTGGAAGAAATCGAAACTTCCACAGAAATCCTTGACACAAACTCACTCTTACCGCCACTACCAGTTGAAACTTCTTACCCAGCTATGCCCTTAGTCTCTTCACTTCCCGGCACGACCGCTTCTCCAATCCGTGTCCCATTTGGCAATGGGAAAGGAGAACTGATCGACCTTCCAGGACTTTCTCGCAGCGAGCTGGAAAACCATGTACTACCCCAATTTCGGGCATCGCTCGTCATGACCTCTCGTGTGGAACCGCAGCAATGTGTTCTGAAGCCTGGACAATCTCTGCTCCTCGGAGGGTTCATTCGAATAACCCCAACGACCCCCAATCTCCATGTCCTGGCCTACAATTTTACCCGACTCGTGGATCACCAGACATCAAATGTGAAAGCAATTGGGGTACAGACACGGACTATGGAGACAAATACCGAGAACATATCTCTTCCTGGTACAGAAGACAAGATTGCCTCAGCAGGAAAGTTCTACCTCAGACACGATGTCACAAAGGCACGTACCGGTCCGGTAACGCGGAACGATGCAGTTGGTATCAAGGTCGATCGACTACCATTCCGTGTGATGGGAACTGATATCTTGATTGAAGGTGTGGGATGGATTGAACTTGCAGCGCAGGTACGGAAACCTCGCGGCTATCTCGAACAGGAGATATTGGACTCGGATGCAATGGACAATCAAGGCTTGGTCGATTTTAATTGGCCTGAAGTCGAGATATTTACTCCCGAGGGCAAGTTCGTAGGAGAGCGAAAGCCGATGAATGCTTGGGTGATGATTGGGGATAAGATGAGAACGAGGAATACCAAGGCCCGGCCAAGGAAGGCAATGAAGGGGAAGAAGAAGGCAGATAAGATGAGGACGAAAACTTGATCCTCCATACCCTGTATAATTTGTAAGTTAGCGATACCATATTTTGAGTAATTTAGATATTCCAACCTACTAAGCGCATGTAAGTCGCAACTTCACACGCCTCCTCTCTGTTGGGATCGAGCTAGGTTGATTATTTTCTGTACCGAGCTTGAACAATTAAGATTGAGATAGATTCATCTGAACCATCCAACTCGTCCACACATCCGGAGCGACTCCTACGAAATATCCATAGTGATATTTTAGTCTCTAAAGCTGCATATCCCCGATCTCCCGAATGCTTCAACGATTAGGATTGTTCCTGCCGTTTTGGGTCGTAACTTCGCAATGAACCCCAAATTCCACGATGTGGCATGCTCAACTCGTGTTTCTCTCGACTCCAGCATCATTCCAATTCTTTACCCACGAATAGTCATTAGACAGACGACATAGCAATTATATTCCAAGCTACGATTATCAATTTGAGGACTTTCAACGTGCTACCATGCAGACCGCAGTCGCCGTACAGCAGCGTGACCTTGTCGCTCAGAAGAAAGCTTTACTCCAATATATAGGCCTTGGAGAATTTGATGAAGCGGTTAAGTCTTCTTCTTTCTCGCCAATCCCGCTTTACTTTATCGAACGCAATCCTAGTGACAGAAGTATATGCCGAGAGTGCCTGAAACCTATCCCAAGAAACACATATAGAGTCACTATATATTCCGACAAAGATCGAGAGGTTCCTGGTCGTAAAGTTGGTAGGTACCCAATGCAAATATGATCACAATTTGCGGGGAAATTGAATCATTCTTTAGTGTATAGCCATGCTCGCTGCTTTGAGAACACCGTAGACTTCTTCTCCCGACCCGATGATCTCAGGCGCATCATTCCCGTTACTCAGTCGACTTGGGCCGTTCGCAATATCGCGACCAAAAAGATGAATAATCACTTTTTCTGCGCAGGAGGTATCGAGAGACTGTTAGTTGAGTGGAAGATTCATAAACAGTCATGGCATGACATGATAGTGGGCAGAGAAGTGACCGGTGCAATGCGTAAACTCAGGGACATTTGGTATAATGCTGGGTCCTCGGAATCCAAAACACCCCATTACTGGTCCCTCATAGATGAGCAAGAGTGGAACTTGTGGCTCATAACGACACCGAGCAGTGGAATCTCTTTGAGACCTTCATCACTCAAGACAATGGTACTTTGCAATACCCTCGCACGCTAAGCGGGATGCTACAGAAATGAGAGGATTATGTCGTATGTGATTTGTCCCTATTCTTTGATCGCAGCTCCAAGCATCGAATCAACCCTCAAGCTAACGCTGCCTATACTTGTAGGGCGCTGCTTACGCCGAGGATTTTTTCCGCGTAACTGAATTGCAAAGAACGATCAGGGCTGAGTTAGGAACGAGGGGCATCAGAGCTATGAAAAGACTATCAGGAACCTACGACTCAATTATTCTAGGGATTAGTCTAGAGTAGCTGATGGCTGGAATGATGGTAGGTCGTTTGATCCAATTCGCCGGAATCATTTCCTGGGGTTGGGCTATCATCGTTGGACTCGGCGTTGCATAGCAACCATTTCATCGTGTAATTTATTAGCGGCAGGCTGCTTGGTTGTTGTACATCTTCCTCAAGGCATTATTAGCAATCAATCATCATCACCACAGTGTAGACTTAACGACAAGCGAAGGCTTAGCTTGTGAACAGAGGATACTTGCGCAAAGCCTGGCAAAGTTTAATCAAGATCATACTTAGGGAATAATTTGACATCGTCAGCTAATTCTTTTTAAGCCTACACGAGTACCGCTGGTTTCTTTGTGGCGAAGGTCGCATGGAGAAGTTCCTCGATCTTGATGTACAGATTTGTATAAATGTACATGTCGAGTGACCTGGTGTTAGGACATAATGATAGTTTAGCGTACACACTTGAAGGCCACGAATCTGGGCTGTATGAGATGGATATGGATTGTCCTCAGATTTGACGATGAATAAGATCAGGATATCATTACAGTCAAATAGCACGTGACCTTAGGATGTTTAATGTACCGCCAGGTGAGATCCGCACCAAACAGGTACATGTAAGACAGATATTGCTTTCTGTGTGGTGTTTTCCTTGTTTAGGCTCATTATACAAAGTGTGGCCTATCACTAGGTAGACATATCTCGTGCATGGCGGACGGAAGAACAACCTCATCCGTGCACCGCCTTCGAACCGACCTCCCTCCTCCACATCCTCCCAAACTTCTCTCGATCTTCTTCGAACGGAGCCAACAATCGGCCCAACTGTGACAAACGAATTCACCAACCATTAGTGGGACTGACGAGATCAACTGGGGTACGTGAGGTACTGCCAACGGTTGCAATACCAGCCCTCGCACGTGTAATTAGGTAAGTGGACCACGTGAGAGTCTTTTCGTCGTCACCTTAATTCAAACGCACCGTCACTGACCAATATATAGATATAACTAACCACGATGGACGCAAATATGCAGGAGAATAGTTCCATTCAGAATGAGCTTCGGCCCCCCACTGTCTTTGATGTACCGCAGCTTTCTCGAATGGCCTGTAGCTTCTGCCGTGTTCGGAAACTCAAATGCGACAAGAATCTCCCTACATGTGGTTCTTGTAGGAGATACCGACACCAATGCGTCTACGAGTCAATCCGGAAAGTCGGTCTCAGCAAATCTCGGAAGAAGGGCTATGTTTCTGCGTTACAGGAGCGTCTAGGTACGCTATGCTCGCCTCACGTGACCACCGGCGCTGCTAATGTGCAACTCAGCCAAGATTGAGACATCTCTCTTGAATCATGATGGTAGAGAACAGAATGAGGTGGTACATGCCGGACCCGAAACCTGTGTTTCGATGGGTTCGGATCCGGAATCTGACACGATAACTCAGGATGTAGTTCGAGAGCTGTGTGTCTGCCTATGAAATCTGAAAAGCCGCTGCTGATACTTTCTCAGGGAAGAGGTGTACTTTCAAAAGATGCATGATTCAATGCCCATGCTCCATCGGGCTCGCTATCTGGCTGCGACAGAACTTGAATTAGGGTTACAGCCTCCTATCTACTTGCGTCATGCAGTCCTTGCCTTAGGTGCCTGTGCATCACCGAAATATGCCGAGCTTCAGGAGCGGTTCTATCGAAGCTCACGAGAAGCGTTGGAATTTGTCGAGATGAATGACAATATCCTTGACATGGTTTCTGTTGAGCAGGCGCAGACATGGATTTTGATTGCAACTTACGAGTTCAGACGGATGCATTTTCACCGCTCTTGGATGAGCACTGGGAGAGCCGTCCGCTTAGTGCAAATGATGGGCTTGCATTCCATGGACAGGAATGAAATTAATACGTCGCCACTGCTCTCGGGTAAACCAAAGGACTGGACAGCACTAGAAGAGCGAAGACGCACTTTTTGGATGGCCTTCTGTTTGGATCGTTACGCATCTATTGGGCACGGCTGGCCGAGCACCGTGGATGACAAAGACGTGAGTATCTTTCTCAAGCAGTGCATAGCTCGTACTGATAAGTCCCGGCAGATCTATACTCGTTTACCTGCTCCAGAGGAAGCATTCCAGAGCTCCACCGAAACTTTGTCCCCGTTTCTCCAGGAAGCTATGACTTCAGAAGGAGCAGCAACTTTATCCCCCTTTGCCGGACTGGTGGCCATGACCGGCCTTTGTAGCCAAAGACTTACAAACATCCGACGGTTTGGCCTAGCGAACACTGACCAAAGAGACTTCTGGAGAACTGGTACACTGGACAGTAACCTCGTTCGGCCGTTCACAATTCCTATTCACTTGCGAGTGCCAGCTTCTAAATGGGATCCAAATCTATACTTTCTGAATATGGTTGGTCACGCTTCGACCATTGGTGTTCATCAGCAGACCTTGGCTATGGCAGGTACCGACTCGTTGCATCCCGATGCATTGAGAGATAGCGAGCGTGTACGTGTTGAATCGGCTGTCGAGATAGCAAACATCATGCGAGCAAGCTGTCATGTGGACCTCTCAGCTGTAAGCTTATTCAATATCTATTCCTCCTTCGTTTCACTAACCTCGTCTTCACTATAGATAAATCCATTTACTTCCTTTTGCTTATATGTAGCCGCGACAGCACTTAAACGAACAAAAATCATTGAGCTCGATGAACACCAGAAAAACTCCTTCCAATTCCTTCTCACGGCTATGGATTATTTGGAAGAAGTCAATCCTTTGACGACTGCATTTAAACGTGATCTCGAAACCGAGTTTCCAGGTTTGATAGCCAGTTTTTCGGGTCTCGACGTTGATAGTAAGATAGATATGGTACGTGAAAGTTCCCTGCGATCTCTCGTCTCCCAGGTTTACTAAAGTTTAGACAGGGTGGAATTTCTCCGAAGTCAAGCGAATATTCGCGAAGTAACGCGCCACGCCAGGCGTCCCTGGCGGTGAAATCGGAGACAGGGAGTAGTAGTAGAGAAGAAGTCATACCGGGATTCGTAACTCGAGATAGTATGTTCGGGCAAGAATGGCTTGAGCTCCCCGAGGAACAGATTGATGTTGAAGGCATCCAGGGCGTTGACTTCCACGCTTTGGACCCCTTCCTCGCTACACCAGGCGATGAATCATTAGGAGATATGTTTAGGCCTCCTGGAGGGCTTGGAACGCTTTGAAATGAGGATTAACCTGCACAATCTAGCAGGGCGCTTCTCTCCATACAGAGTGAGACCTTGTAGCCTGGAATACCTGCAATAATTGCTCGATCATTTCGAATAAGCGATTGAAAGATGGCAAATTCGAGAAAAAGACAGACTCAGAGACTCTTGCGATGCCATGCGCCGTCAGAGTCCTCTTGTCAGCAACTGTTATTCCGGCATTGCCATCATATCGAGTACAATCAAAAACTCAAAGATGTCGAAAATATAACCCAGATCATCAATGGGGATAAATTCGACAAACACGATTACATTCAAGCCAAGGCCTCGAACTTCAATTTCCCGCAAACAATCAAACCATAACCCCGACGCCAAACCCAGTCGCTGCCCAAGCTATAAAAACCACTCTTTTTGCCCCTTCGCAGCTAACGCCTCTGCACATGGCCACAAAACGGACCGCCCTGATACGTCCCATAATCTAATTCGCCAAACTTCCTTATGCGCTTCAACATCTCCTCCTCTGTCTCTGGCCCGACCCTCGCTGGTATTGGTTCTCGTGCCGGCTCGGGGATCTTTGCGAGTAGCTCCTTAGTCTTCTGCCAAGCCTTCGACCGCCTCGAGGCTGGCTTCTCAGAAGTAGTGGCGATGAGTATCGGTTTCTCGGAATATGTTGTGGAAGTGGAGTATGTGGATTCGGCGTAAGCCTTACTTTGCGTCTGTGAACTCATGTCGAGTTGATCGGAATGGAAGTTTGGTCTTGGGAGGTTTAATTAAATTGTCGAAGTGTGGGATATATCGAGTGAGGGTAGGAAGATAGTTTGGAAGCTTGGAAGACGTGTATGAATGATGCTCGGTGATGTTCTATGATTGATAGAATCGATCATCCGAGAATTCTCGAAGCACATCTATATATATATATATATATATATTATGTTTCTCTCTCTCTCTCTATATTCCTTCCTCTCATTCAATCAGTCATCCGGAGTAAAAGACTCTGCAGGTTATCCCGCCTTTATGACTGCCCACCGCGGGATCCCTCGTAAGCACCATAAGAACGGCGCTCATCAACCCCGACTTTTGGAACTCCGCTTCTTCGGAACAGACTACCAAACAATGCGCTTACCAAGCCATGATTTCAAGAGAAACCGTTCGCTGCCTAAGTTCCAACGCAATGGATTCGCAATCTTCCTAGGGCAGTAACGTCATTTGCTGTGCGGCATTCAACCCTCGCAGCTCGGCTGATGAACTGACTCACTGGCCGCGTCTGGTGTTTATTGGGGCGCTGCGGAGATCGTGTCATAGGCCGGAACTGGGGAAATTTTAATCGAAAATAGCTTTCTTTTTTCTTTTCGATTATCTTACTTGACTGTCTTGATTCGACGACTGGAATGAGTTTGAGCTATTCTAAGTTAATAAGGTGGTCCTTAATTCTCAATCTACTACGTAGGTTTGAGGGGACTGTTCCATGGCCTAACTTTCTCGCTCTGTAATCAAGGTCTCAGGGACTTCATCAATTACAGTAGCAAGTGTAATTATACAATTCGGACATCTTTGGAGCGCTTTTTTCTCAATGCATTTCGCCATCATTAGAAGAAGTAAATCAAACGGCCGAGCACTCACTTACCATACATTATTTAGACCTGCTTGTTTCAAAAGCCTCCTTAAGCAGAGCATCAAAACAAACTTTGACAAAACCATTTGAGAAGCAATCAGCACAATTAAGTTCCTCGAGTTCGTTCAGAGCGCATTCCAGGGAATCTGTAACTTTGATAGAACTCGTTCATAAAATATGTCGCAAGCTTTGCCTGTTTGAGAGTTCCTTCCTATGCTAATTAATATATGCTAATCAGTAGGAGCCTAGTTTCAACTCGTCAGCACAGCCTTGATCTACTACACAGTCTTGCGAAGCAGCCACGATAATAACGGTCCCGGCTCGAATTGATCATAACATTTATATGCATTTATATATCCGGTCTTATCTTCAATCTTTAATGCCTTTCGATCTACGATAGTGGTTTCATTAGCACCCTGCGACTCTTCTCATCAACCTCTGCGTTCTCAGACTATTCATACTTCTGGTCTCGCTGCCTGGATCCGCTGGTACGATAATTTGTCTCAGATTGTTCGCAGGTACTCGATATGGCCGCTGAGGAATATGCCAGTGCTGTCATCTCGAGCGCTTTCGGCCTGGACTCGCAGTTGGTCCTTCACCAGACGATTACAACATGGACCAGTCAGTATGAAAACCACTTATTAAGCTATATATGAGGCGTTCTATACGAGTGTAGGCCAGATCTAATCCTTCTATTATCTATCGCAAACCCCTCTTTGTTATGTCCAGCCCATTCCAGAGAAGTTCCTGCTCGCTGTCTAAAATATCGATCTAGCTCTGAGCAAATGTACTCTTCGATCGAAGGTATCCTCCATACTGCCACAGGAACCACATTCCCACTATTCCGAAGCAGCTCAGTCCAGCAAGTAGACTGACTCCTCCTCCAACGCCAAGGTTGATGAACATCGGCCTCGCGAACAGAATACACGCCGCCGCGAACAGCGATCGAGAGAGATCGTTCGCCGCGAACAATGACGCCGCATACTTCGGGTATGAGAGAGGAAGGTAGACGAAGACGGATTGGAAGATTAAGAAGTTGGCAGCGACCAAGATGACGACCCCGATCAAGCTAACTATCCAGTGAACGGCATGGCGAGACGTCCAGCCGAACATGAAATATCCGACCGGTAAGAAGACGACGCCTATTAGAGCTGGGACAAGGCGATGCTCGGGTGCTCTCAGCCCGTTCTTTTTGATGTCTGGAATCAGGTATTTGAATTGGTAGACCAGGAAGGAGGAGACTCCAATCAAGCAAGCGATGCCGATGGTGACGAAGCAGAGACCTGTCTCGCCAAGGTTGAAGTGATAGATGGGGGGATATACAAAGGTGAACACTTCAAAAAAACTGTAGTAGATCGCATATGTCAGGGAAGTCTTTTAATCAGGTCAGTAACACTTCCTCGATGGTTTCTATAAAATGACATCAACTTACATAGAGATTTGTGAAGGCCACCGCCGGGTCCTTGACCATGATTTCAATCGGCTTAATGATAGCATCCAAGAACACCTCCGAAGCCTTTAGGCTCTCCTGGTCGATTTCGCTCTTTGACTTGATGTTCTTGAGCCCAGTCAACTTGCGTAAACGCTGTGCTCTGCGTCGAAGAATGTTGTCTGCTGACGTCTCCGGGTATGCAAATAAGAAGACGATGAGGATCGGGGCCGTCAGCCAGACAATCTCCCAGAGACCCCATCTCCAACCCCGTGCTTGGACAGCAAATCCAGCAATGATGGGTCCGATCGCTGGGCCCCAGAAGCAGGCTGCGGTCCATCCCGAGAGATACACAGGAAGCATGATGAGAGAGTACTGTGATGTTCAGTATTGGCAGCTCGACGGGGAGAGAGATAGACTTACCATATCACCAACGGAGGCGCCTCCATTAGCAAGACATGGACTGCCGAAAAAGCCAGTCAGGAACCTCAGCACAAGCAATCCGGCATAGTTGTCAACCACAGCTGTCGGGATAGAGAGTATCACGAAGAGGAAGAACGTAGGTATATAAACCCAGTTCCTCCCAATCGAAGCGATCTCACTCAGGGGAGCCCAAAGCAACGGACCTACTCCATATCCAATGACATAAATCGCAAGCCCAAGGGCAGCCGGCGTGGCACCGACGTGGAACGTCTCCATGACGCCTTGCTCTCCAGGGACGTACATGCTTGACGATCCATAGACTGCTAGAGAGTACGCGCACAGCTGCAGAAGAACCCAACCCTTCTTCGAGGACGCCCAGTTTTGGGGATTGGCTGGATCGTCGGTAGTGTACCAATCGACCAAGATGGTTCCGTCTGCCGTCTTGGTGGGAGCTATGACTGCCGACTTCGTCTTCTCAACTGCGATGGCTTCCTCGACATCGAAGCGTTCGCGAGTATAAGGTTTGGTTGAAGTCCTGGTCAACACAGAATGGACTTCTGAAAGTCGAGTTCCCGAATGTGTGATTTCGTCGTCAGGAGCTGTAGCTAATCTTGCTAATGGGGATGGATCTCCGACATCGTTGTCTCCATCTTCATCGTTGCTACTATCGTCGCCAGACGCTCTCTTTTTCTCGGATCCCAGTGCACCGTTCACATTCCGAGCCTCAGTGGTCTTCTCTCCCGACTCATAGGGGTTTTCTTCTTGTGCTAGGAGGTTGTTCTAAATCTTGTGAGTAATTTGATCGATGATGAGATGAGTCAGGGACTATACCAAAGGTTCCCATGAGAAATCTGCTTTCTCCTCTGGATAGAGAAGGATCCTATTTCCGGTGATATATCTCAGTATTTGGCCTGTGGCCGACTCACGGAACAGCTCCATGTTTCGAAGGCTTGTCTAGATCTTTGTCTGGCAAATGTAGATTGCGAGTATGCCAAACCTTTAACAGGATTGCAGAAATAGTGAAGACCTCCATTCCTATGTCAGGAACCACTCAGAGACTTATACTTTCTCTTGATATGTAATAGTTTCACATTCAAGACCGATGGCTTACCGCATTAGGAAATATTTTCATTGGCCTGGCAGATTTGTCTGCGGCGCCGGAAAGATTAATTATCAAACTTACTCATCATGGCGGCAGTTCACTTGGCATCTCTCGACCAATGTAGGGAAGGAAGTGGCCGAAAAGTCGACGAGCTTCTGACTCATCGCCCGACTTGGGCAATGTCAAGTACTCTCTCCCTTTACAAACGGAGGCAATTGGTAAGTTGGCACGTGCAATCCTGGAGAAGTTATATTTATTCGAGGGGGAAGAGAGTATGTGGTGACTTTAGACTTCTGTTGATTTATAAGGAGTGGAGCAAGCGTCCACATACGGAGCTCTGGTCGAATGAATGCGGTAGATGCACTTTTTAAACATAAGAAACCTTATTTCGAAGTGCGTTGCCTCGTTTGGATATCCGGACTCACGTGATTGTAAACACCTGGATACGGGAAAATTTACAATATTTCCGAGCAGCGGATTTACAATACGATAAAGGACGGCGACGGCCTCGTACACCTCTGATGCCAGGCAGTTGCTGACGTATCTTCTCGTCCTTGGCGGAGAAGCTTACCCGTATCGCGATGTCTCTTGTAAATATATTCCGCTCCCGATTCCACTGCCGCTGCCGGCACTCGTAGTAGCATCTCACTCGCCACCTCGACACTCCTCAAATTTGCAGCACGCCGAAATGTCCACACGAACACCTGGAACCAGTCGTCAAGATTGAATTCAAAATTTAGATTTAATGGTGGAATAAAGATGAATGTATCAACTGAACAGAGAGGGATCCTCAGTGTCAGGGCTGACAGCGGGTCAGAGTCATGTTCAGCCCCACCGTCATCGACAATATCCGTGATTCGACCGAATGCTGTCGTGTATCCTGCAGCATGCAATAAAAAGCTCGACATCTGCATGATCGACCAATCCACGTCGAACACTCACAGATCATCGCGTGAAGCTCACCTCGGTGAAAATCCCTGGTAGAGGTGCGTAAGATGATATACAGAGGTTTTGATTTCGACTGATTGAACATGTACCCGCAAGAAACCCAAGATCGCCGATTTGTCTACCACCGAGACTGTCTATGCCGTCTATGCCGTCTACCATAACGCTCCCATGCCCAAACAAAGGAAAACATAAAATACAAGGGTATAACATATCAACAAGTTATCTGTACTCCTCATCATTCAACACCTTCATCTCAAACTCTCTGCCCGGCATCCATGACCAATCCATCGCCACTCCTCGACTCGCTTGGCAAGCTCTGCATCTTGAATCCATCCTGCACCTTCCCTGATCTGAAATGAAACACCGCCTCATGCCACGCTCCCTGGAAAGCCATAGCAGGATGCAAAAATGTCAAGCATGACGTCGCGAAGATAATCATCACGCCTTCCAAAACCATGAACAGCGGTTGGTCACTGATGAATAGGGTTCCGTTGAACCCACCAGATAGCTCGACAGTGCGGTAGACGGAACGTATAAATATGGTTACCGATGCCACGACGAGACCGAGGAGGAAGGATTTGAAGAGCCGGGAGGTTGTGAGGGCTATGTAACGTGGGTTATGGTTCCCCCTCGACTTCAGCACTCGGAGAGCGAATTCACCGGCTGCAATTCCGAAGAGGATTAAGGAGAACACTTGGAAGCCGAGACCTGCTAACAAGAGGTTCTTCCCGAGATTCGAAGCAGAAACCGTATCAGCGCCGGAAGCAATGGCGCCACCGATAGCCTGGAGGACGAGAGAGATGATGTCGCAGGTGCAGAAGACCAGTGTATAGGTCCGCGGCTTGAAACGGGACAGGTGCTCGCCGTACACTATGACAATGCGGGAAAGGCAGAGGTAGATTGCTGCTGTCAAAAACGCTGGTGCTATTGTGAGGGTGATGAGGTATATAAGGAAATCGTCATTGTCGAAGGGTGAGTTGTGGAGCTCTACTCGGGCTACATAGCCAATGACTTCGAGGACCTTTGACGGTGTTAACTCTTGTTCTTATTCGAGAGAATGGGAAGATGGGCATCGGGGACATACAAGGCCTAGAACCATGGCTACCATGTAGCCCCATGTTTTATATTTGATTCCGAGGAATATTTGGACGAGGGCATAGGCCCCAAATATGCCTGCGTAGAGTGAATTTCCCGCGACCGTAGGAAGGTAGAGGAATGATGCCAGCGACAGGTCGCAGGTTTGGAGAGTGCATAGTTCGGGATTTGCGAGTAGTGTTTTATTGCCGTACCCAGTGCCATGCCCGTAGCTGTGTGTGAGATTTGTTGGGTTCGACATTTTGAAGTTATGAAAAGGGAGAAGCGATTGGATTCAGGGGCAGAGCCGGACGTGACGGACAGTTTGGATGAGCTCCTTGGTGAAAACAAACAAGGTAAAAAATAATTTATTTTTGTTTCAACGAAAGAGAATTCTGAGTGATTGAAAGTACTGTACTGAACGAGCGAAAAGATGACTTAGGTTATCTTATATGAAAAAGGTCGATGGCCTGCCAAGGACTATCTAAACATAAGCCAGCCCTTGGGATATCTTGCGTATTCTCCGTCGGCAGATTCGCAGGTCTAAGCCTATCTCTTTGGGGGCTTCGCTTGGTGGGGCATGAGCTCTTGGAGGAAAAGTCGTTGCTGACACAGCACTTATCGACGATGCTGATTGGACAGCTCGCCAAACCAGAGTACTTCTCATGCCAAGGACTGCGGCGAGGCAGTGTTGCATAAATAACACGAGTCCACGAGTCCACGAGTCAACGAACCAAGGAGTTGCCTTTACGGGGACAAAGTGACAAAGGACAAAGGACAACTTACAAATACGGAGGAGCCAATCTCCTCGAGACCATGACGTGCGACGAGAGGGAGGCCAACTGGTGATATTCAATCCAACTCTGATACTCTGATACAATAGAGGGCGCTTGCTTGCTTGTCACTGGGAAAACACAGGATGGATTTTGGGACGAGTGCTCCGTAACAATAACAACAAGGACAACAACACCAATGAAAACAATGGAAACAACAACAGATTGGATAACTTCAGGCACACCTTGGCGCATACTAGTTACACCTCGTACACGAAAAGAGATCAATTGATGAAGTAATCATGTTTCTCGAAGTAAGACGGAGACACGGAGACACGAGGTGAGGCTGAAATACTTGTAAAGCGTAATCGGCAAGGCCCGTGCACAAAAACACATCGACATCGACCGTCAACTGAACTGAATAATGAGGACTTTCAGCCTGATCTCAACTTGACAGCAACCTCATTCAACAAGGATATCCCAACACACGCCAACCATTCACAAGGTGCTCGTCCCAACTCTTTGGTCTGCAGGAGGATAAGATTCATCTACAGAATCTTGCCGCATTCTCCTGTACAGCTACCCCGTACCCGTGAAGAACCTCCACCGCATTCTCTAAATGGCAGATACACCACTTGCCTCCCCAGAGCCCAGCACGCCTTCTTCGAATGCAGCAGACCAAGCACGCATCCGAAAGGAGCGACGCGAAGCCAAGATACGAGCTGGTGGTTCCGCGAGACTAGATAAAATATCTGGCTTGGGAGGTGGTATTAAACGTGGTATGCATATAGCTCATTGCCCTCTACTGCATCCACCCCAGCGCAACGAAGCATGCAATATATGCTCAGGTTCTGATAAAACTAACACTTGAATCCAGATCCTCTTCCACAGTTAAACGCCAGTGCCACAGAACATGATGACCCTGCCGAGGTCGACATCTCGAATCACTACTATGAACCTTCTCGCTCTCGTCCAGCATCCTCCCCAGCACCCCCATCCCAAATAAACGATGATGCCCTTCGCCAAATGATGCTCGGCTTCGACCCGACCGGCACTCCTCCAAATCCCAATGCAAACCCCTTCGCAGGCTTCCCCGGTATGGGTGGTATCCCCGGCATGGATCCAGGCATCGGAGGGCCAGGAGCAGACGATCCAATAATGAAGATAATGCAGCAAATGATGGGCGGTGGACTTGGTGAGGGACCCGGGGGCATGCCCACCTTCCCTGGTACGCCAGGTCAAGCTTCTCCTGCTGAGGCGGACCCCTATGCGTATCTTTGGCGAATTGTTCATGCTGTTTTCGCTTTAGGATTAGGTCTTTACATTGCGTGCACTACTCCGTTTACTGGATCCAAAGTCGCAAGGGCGATTCCGGCATATAACACAGAAGGAGAGATTGGATCGAGTCCAGCTTCCGTGCACTTCTTCTGGATCTTCGCCACGGCTGAAGTGCTGTTGCAGACAAGTCGATTCTTTATGGAAAAGGGACGGACTCAACCGGCTGGAATTATGGGCATGGTCATGGGGTTCTTGCCGGAGCCGTATAAGGGGTATTTGGCGATGGCGAGCCGGTACTTCCGTATTTGGACGACGGTCACTGGGGATGCCTTTGTTTGCGTGTTCGTCCTGGGTGTCTGTGCTTGGTTGAGAGGCTCATAGGTGGCGATCGAAGTAGAAATAAACTGATTCTCAAACCCCACGAACCCAATTGCTTGTCCGTCTTTGTATCTCTGTGTCCGTGGCCAAGTGATACCTGCTTTATATTCCGCTTTGTTCTTTGACCATGACCCTGCAATCTGCTCCCCATCCGTTCCGTGTACTCCGCATTCCTGTCTTAAGCACAGAAATGCCTCTTTGAGCGTAGCTAATGCCCGACTGGGCCCGGTCAAGATTCCTGGCTGGGTGCCTGCTGCACTAACAGCAGTTATCTCTCCTACCTGCTCCTTCACCAGCACAGTCAGTGCCTCCGCCAACTATTTCAGAACGTCTATGCGTCTTTCTCCAACTCCCCATTGACAAAAGTCCCACAGTCTTTGCAGCTAAGCCAGCAGACACCCTTCATCCCTTAATGCACCCACCCAGCAACAGTGGCCAACTCCCAAACTTCTGCAATCCTCAGCCTCGCTGTCTCTTCGCCCGGAAACTACGATGCAGGCTTGATATAGCTTGCTACTTTCTGAGAAATATCTTGGGAGAACGTAGATATGTCAGATGTACTGTAGGCTTTTTTAAAGAATCATGATTAGATCAGTTAACATATAGGAATTATCTCGGGTTCCTAGCTCAAGATTAAAGCGGGCAAGAAGTTATCTTCTTGAAGGGACGTTTCCTGTATTAATTACTGCTCGCTTTTGTTCGGAGGTGTCGTTGAGAATGGGACCGAGCGTATCACGGTTAAAGGGATTTGATGTAGGGAAGTATTTTTATATCATATGAACAATAAAACAAACTATAACGACGCCGTCAGAACACGGTTCATCGGCCTCAAAGTTCCAACGAAAGGTATGGCATTGACCCACTTGGTAGAACACCATAAGCCACATTGCGGGAATTCGCTGCATAAAACATGTACGGCTAGTCTCGAATATTATTTAACTTTTTTATTCTGCATGCAGACCTCGACGCTTCTAGAATATATACAAATCCACCGCTCCCACCATCTCGAGCGAAAACGCCCTCCATATCAAGATCAGGTCCTCGACGAAGAATGCAAAAGGAATCTTGTTGTAGTTCACCAACTAGATAGATCTCAAAGAATCCACTTTTGACCTTGCTTTTGATAGCCAGAACGATATGAGCCCCCTTATGCAAGAAATCTGTTCCAATCACCATGCCATAGATGGAATTCAGTTTATGCAGCTACCCCATTTCTCACCTTCTTAACAGGCGCTGCAACACCAGCTGCCTCATCTAGAGCTCTCTTCTCCGGAACCGCGATCTCCTTTTCTTTCTGAGCCAACAGAAGAAGCTCCTCTTCGGTCATGTTGGGCAGGAGATCGATCTCTTTTCCAAGCTTGAGGCTGCGGTGGAAAGCGCGAATGATCGAATCAGTGTCATCAATGTTGATCTGAGCGAGAGTAAATTAGCTTTTGTGATCATCTAGGTAGTTTTAGCTCTACATAGACTTACAGGTCTGATATCGGCAAGCTGCTTGATCTTGGCAGTGCAAGCTTTGTATTGTTCATCTGTCATATCCATATCAAGTTGAATTGCTCTTGACTTAATGGCATTCCACCCAGTGATTCGTGCTAATTCCATATCAGTACTTCTGTTAATCATGAAAGAGGCTCAGAGAAGGATTAGAACATACAAGCAAAGTGGATATATCTTGTCATGCCAAAATCTGCCGGATTGATGATCTCGTACGTTGATGGATTGTTCAGGATGGCCTTGGAGTGAATGCCGCTCTTATGCGTGAAGGCACAGAAGCCTGAGGCATGAGTCAGTTATGTAGGGATAGAATGTTCTTACAAAACTTACCAGTGATGTAGTTGTTGAATGGGATGTTGACTTCAACAGCTTGGGCAACCAGATCCTCAATATCCTTGAGCTTCTCGAGCTTGTACTTGCCCATAACGTATTCTCTGTCCGCAACAATCATGCGAGCCATGAGTCCACCAAGAGGAGTGATACCATTTCGCTCACCAATACCCAAAACCGAGGTATCAATGTGTGTAGCACCAGCCTCCAAAGCACAGTATGCGTTCGCAATGGCACATCCTGTATCGTTGTGGAAATGGGTCTCGATATCACAGCTAACAACACCTCTCAGGGTTCGAATTAGGTCATAGACTTGTCTTGGGGATGCGCATCCAACTGTGTCTGCAATACCAACTCGATTGACACCAATCTTGTCGACGGTGGAGTAAATAGAGAGAAGATCGACGAGGTTTGATCGGAAGGAATCTTCGGAAGAGAATCGGATTTCAATGTTGTGTGACTTGACGTAGTTGATGACTTCAATTGCGGTGTTTGTAATGTAGGTCATGTCCTTGCCGTGTGAGTGCTCCATTAGATAGGAAGAAGTGCCAATGACGACATCACTGAGGCAGTTAGAGGGTTTCATGAGATACCAGGGTTCAGGCTTACACTCCATCGACACCGGTTTGGACAGCAATTCTCGCATCGTCCATATGGCAGCGGATATGTGTGAGAATCTACTCGTGTCAGAGCGGGTGTAATGTGGGGGTGTATGGGTACAAACCTTGGCCTTCAATCCCAGCTTGCAGATAGCCTCACAATCAGCTCTTGATTGCTCGGATGCAGCAGGTGAGGTCAGTTCGATCTAAAATCTCCATCAGCATATATCCCAAGCACTGTATGCCGCATGTGACTCACATAGTCCACCCCGAAATCATCCAGAGCCTTGGCAATCTCAATCTTCTTCGCGGTATCGAAGAAGGCATTGGCGAATTGTTCACCCTCTCGCAGTGTGCTTTCAATGATCTTGAAATTCGAAACGTTGCTCAAGAAGTCGCCGACTGGTTGGTATGGATTCGAACGGACATGGTGGGGGTTTGACTTGGTCTCGACGGCGGTGAACCCAGGATGGCCTGCGTGAGCTGAGTCAATGAACAGCCGTCGACAGTGGAACGGAGCTCTCACCATTGGAATTACCATTGGAGGTGCCATTGGAGGTACCGTTAGTATTGCCATTGCCATTGGCAATTGCCTCAGGTTCGCACGAGGGGCACATTGTGATTAGAAGTATTTATCGAAGAGACTTTGGGGGATTGTAGGTAGGACGAGTGAAGAGACGAACAAAGAATCAAAGAATTCTGTGTTGAGGTTGGACAAACGGGTTGAGGTGGAAGATAAAATATTTGTATGTTTTGAGGGGGGGGAGGAGGGGAAGTAGTGCAGCAGTCAGTTATGCGATGACTCTGCTCAAAGTGAAGTGTGGGGATTGTGAAAAAGTTGCTAGGATTCCTAATGCAGACAGGTCAAAGTAGGACTGGACGTGCGAAATGGTCCCGACTTCGGCGGCCAATAATTGGCGAAGAATTGAATCTGCGTAAGACCCGAGTCACGTGTCAAGGTCGAGCGGCCAACTGGCGGTGAAAGGAGGAAGAAAGTTTTGCTACTCCACTCTACTGCACGCCCTCTGATCAATCATCCCAGACCGCAGGAAGGTTAGAATATTGACAGAAATATTGACAAGAACTTCCATCGGATGACTTAAGAATGCATCTACTATCGATATCCGCTATCTCTTTCACCTTTCATCCATGGACCAATGGACATTTGCCAATCCGCCATAGAAATTCTCAAAGATATCGAAATAGAGCTAAACGCCAAGACTAACAAGACTTGAGAGTTTCAATGGACAGAGTATTGTGCCTCTCTCTCCGTTTCGTTTCATTCAAATATGCCTTTTGCTTTGGATGTATTTTCTTATTTACTTATTGTGGCGCTGCGGCTCACATCCACTCAGTATCGTCTGAAGCGCACTTCAGACAGATCTGAAACTTCCCCCATCCCCATCCTTATCCTTCTCCCCTGTCGTCCTGCGGACGAGCTATATTATCGATGAAGCCCGCTCTCATCCTTATTATCCTCTCGATGTTTTGTTTAATTTTCCTGTACAAAATGCGCCTCTCTCTACATGCCATCTTGTTCCTGATCTCTGTTGCACAAGCTAGACAGCATCCACTAGCTTTCGATTCGGCCAACACTTTCTGCAGTGTAACGGAAAAGGACGACCTACTTGCTCTATCACAGCTAAACGATGCTCATGACTTCCAGAGGTGCAGCCCCAAAGCGGTCGTCACCACCAATCTCTGGACCGAAGAGGTAAAATGCATACCCAACATCACAGAAGCATACTGTATCTATACCAATGACAAATTTGCCAACGGTCGTGGGATTTCCTTCTTCACAACACCTTCTATCGCAAATAGAATAGCTTCCCTCCCAGCCTTTACCCAAAAGAAGCTCTATGACAGCACCAATACTTTCGCCAATCCCCCTTGGGAAGTCAAACAAGTCCCCGGCCGTGGCAGAGGGGTTTTCGCAATACGAACTCTCCACCGTGGTGACCCTATCATGGCAGCTACTCCAATAGGAGTCTACCACAGCGATGCCTTCCCGCATGACTTCCCCCTGGACTACATCTACCTCCACACAGCATTCATCCAGCTGCCGAAGCCGACTCAAAATCTATTTCTGAGCACCATGGCATACGCAGATGGAGATCCAATCATGGAGCGAATCAACACGAATGCCTTTTCCGGCGAGTTTGAAGGAGCACCCCATTTCCTACTGTATCCTGAGACGGCGAAGATGAACCATGACTGCAGGCCGAATGCAATGTATTACTACGACCCGAGAACTCTTATCCACGCCACGCAGGCCTCGCGAACCATCCATCCAGGGGAGGAAATTACTATTCCTTATATCAACATTCTGCAACCGCGGGAGGATCGACAGCACGTGCTATCAACTTCCTGGGGATTTGCCTGTACATGTTCACTCTGTTCCAGCTCAGCTACACATACCCATGCTTCAGACGCTAGAATCCGTCGAATTGTACATTTGCAAAATGCTCTGGCGGACTGGAGCGGAGAAAGTATGGGGACTCCGAGTACGGCCGAGAAGCTGATTGAACTTTATGGAGAAGAGGGTATACATGCGGCGAAAGGAACTGGTCACATGTTTGCTGCTTTGGCATACAATGCTGTTGGTGATACGACGATGGCGAGAGAGCATGCGGAGATAGCATTGGAGGCGGGACTGGTGAATAATGGGCACGCGAATGGAGAGGCGGCCGATGAGAATGAGATGAAAAGTCTGGTGGGCTGGCCGGAAGGCCATTGGAGCTTCATGGCGAGGAGAAGGTGAAAGTACGGAATTGGAGTTGGATTTGGATTTGAGCATTTTCAGCGAAGGAGTCAGGCGTTAAGACATGGTTGAAATTTCAAGTGACAGTAGAGGCAATGAAGTTAGTTGCACATGTTTCTTCAAATTTTTGGGACGCTCACCACCTCCCTGAGTATCCAACGACTTTCAGAGCGGGCCGATAAGTACGACAGAGAGATTGGACTTCAACACTTGCGGCACTTGCTTGTATATTGATCAGTTTCGCAGATAGGTCTGCAGAGTCAAGACGGGCACCAGGGGCTCTCATGTTTCGGCAGCACTTGCTGATGACGGGATCTCCGCCTTGATTTCTGAAGGACTGCAATTTTGAAGTGAAGTATTTCCTGCTTTTCTCAGTTCTGAAAACTTATCAAAAACCAGTGGCTATGCAATCTTTGTTAAGCCCAATAAGCTGATTTTTTTGCTATCAATTTCAGCTTCAAGATTCGCCTTTTCGCCATTTAGTGTCCCATCATTTGTCGACCTCCTCAACCGCTCCCTGCATGAAGAGCTCTATCCGTTTTCTCGAGAGCATCCTGCAGCCCTTCTATTCTCTGCATCAATTCCCTCCGCTCATCTCTTGTTTCTTCATTCTCTCCCGCAAGTTCAAGCAGCTCATGGTCTTCGAGTTCTACAACCCAGTTCCGATTGAACAGTTTCAGAGGTCCCTTGGATCCTAAAAGATGCCTCTCAATAACCTGGATTATGACGTTGTCAACGAATCTAGGATATGTGACTTGCCAGTACGCGTAGAGCCAGTCGTGTACTTCGTAAACCGTTTTGTTCACATTGTAAAACTGCTCGCGAGCTACCACTTCCTCTTCCGAAGGCCCGTCCGCAGACGTCTGTTCACCAGCGTTCTTCTTCTTCTGTAGTAGCCGCAGTCGAATTTCCTGTCTTTCTAGGCGAAAGCGCTGATAGTTCTTGATGAATTGCCCTAAGAGGGGGTTCCAGCTGTCGAGGAAGCTGCGATCTTGAAGAAGATTTTCAAGCTCCGCTTCGGCAGCTGCGAAGGCTTTTGTCTCCCTTTCCCTCAATTTTGTGCGGATCTTTCTGCGCAGTTCGACATCCGCGCATACTGACTCGAACAAACAGTCATTGCAGTCTCTGATCGCAACTTCGACCCGCTGTACATAGGCTTTTGTGTGTTTTTCCCATGACTCTGTTTGCTGCTTGACGAGCTCTTTTTTGAGATTTCGAGGAGGATCATGACGGGGCTCTGACCCGCGATGAGACAGCCATGTATTATCGATCCAGTGCAAAATTCCTGTTGTCTCATCATCTTCATCATCGTCTTCGTTCAGTTGCCACCGATACTTAGTGCACTTCTCTCGCATCTCAACTTCGAATTCGTCGCTAAGCGCTTTGATGTGGCAGCGGAGGCGGGATGGGTCCTTCTGATTTTTTGTATCTCGGTAGTCACCATTCAAGGAGCGTTCGATCTCGGCCTCATATAGAATCTGGATGTCCGAGAGAAAAGCCCTCTGCTTTCCTGATTTGTCTCTAGGCGCACCCATGCTGCGAAGTTTTGCATCATACGTATTCTTGAGCGAGATTATCTGGGCTTCGAGACGAGGAACGTTCTCTTTCACTCTGCTGTAAAGATGCTCCTGTACTTTGCGTTTCAGACATTGGGTGCCAAAAACGTCAGGGTCGACGGGATTTGAGGACGATAGGTCTGACCAGGCTTTCTTGAATTTTCCAGTCGCAAATAAGCCTTTTTCTTTCTTGTCTCGTTCATCAAATGATTCTTCGTCGAGTACCTCTTCGGGACTTCGATTCCGGACAGCGAACCATCCCAGTTTCAGGTGATGCTCATTCATAACGCTGTTGCGCAGGCGATCAAATAACTAGGATATCAACTACGTTAGGGATGAGCCCGACTGTCTTTCCTTTATGAAGCTTACCTTTCCTTCGTTCGTGTTCTCGATCAAGTCACACTTGGTGATGACTCCAATTGTTCGATCGAGCGCATCTTCAGCTTGCACCAAATTAAACCATTTCTGATTTTCAATAACGTAGTTTGCCGGGGTGATTGCCCTAGATTTGACATCGGATCAGTTGAGTTCAAGGTTGGGAGAGAAGGCAAAGTTTACAAGATTATCGCCTCTTTGTTCTTGATGTACTCGCGTGCCAGTTCCACAGAGAGTTGTATGTCTGCATCTGCTCCCGCTGTGGTCGAATAAGCCTCATTTCATGGAATAGAGCAGGAAGTCCAAGGCGTGGTCTAGAAAGAGGGATGTCTGGTTCGGACTTACTACTCACGAAGCCAGGGATGTCGACAATGCTAAAATGAGCTTGATCGGGCTTCCGCACATTGATCTCTAGCCTATGTCTCAATAATTGAGGTATAGATCTGATGCCTGCCACCCTCAGTTCAGCCTGTGACTGCTTCTTTGCCCTAGGCGAAGGCAGGTTGGCAGGACTCATCACGTCGAAGGCTTCAGCTATGTCATGCTTCAAATTCTGATATACTTGGGACCAATCATCGGATTCAAAAGTTTTGGGAGTGAACGGTGCGTTCTGGAATACTCCTGGGCCATCTCCTTTGACCACAATCTTGTATCCAGGTATTTCAGAGTTGGTACATCGGCGGATTGTGGTCTTTGTGACAAATCGAGTGCAGAGGTCGCTGGCAACGGGAAAAGGAAGGCGGGTGAGAGCTTGAAGTACCGAAGACTTGCCAGAGCTTGTGTCACCAACTACAACAATCTTCAAAAGTATCAGTAACCGCCTAATGCGTATTGGATCTCGAGGCTACCTGGGGCATATGCAGCTCAACGTCACGAAGCTTGTCAATCTGACGAATATCATCAACAAGGGCGAGCAGTTTTTCTCCATTGTCCCCCATCATTTTCCCCAGAGCAGCTTCATCTTTCCCATCACTAAACTCCGGAGATAACTTCTTTCTGGTTAGCCAGTTATTCGTTTCTGGATCATCGAAGATGGAGGTACCTTCGAATTCGTGGATGATTTAGAGCTCTTTTCGTCGTTCGTTTCATTTTTAACATTATTCGAGAGCCCGTTCATGGTTATGGTTGAAGTCTGGTAGAATATTGAATGATTGCTTGATTTATGCGTTGAATCTTGAAAAGCCCTGAATGTCAAATGGCTGTAGATGCAATCGTGGTCCAGGGCGCTATATATAGACATTCTCTCACTCGAAGGATGTATGTCAAGCTCTCAAAGTGTCAAACCAACAGGCGGTCGCCCTTGTTACTGTCCACTGATAGCAAATGCATAGAAACCTGTTTGAGACATATCCGGATTCAGGTCTGTCTAGGCCGAAATCACCTCGCAACTAGGATTCTGTCAGGCTGGACGCTTCTCCAGTGCTGAGTAGTGATCTTTCAGCTCACAACTTTCAGGTATCCAACACAGGAAAATGGCGCAGAATATGGCGTCACATAGTCATTCGTTTCATACGGGCGGGATCTGCCCGTATCTGCACGTAGCAAGCGTTCATGTAGGGATTATTGTTTCGAGAGAAGTTCGAAGAGAAGCAGGTCTGTCACATTGAACCATGTTTAATCACACCGTGCCATGCCGTGATGGGACACCACCCGTACTCTTGAGGGTCTTTTTTAATAACCTGTAACGTACTTAGAAATGCGCCCGCGGCTAAAAGGTGCAATCCCTGGAGAAGAGCTGTCCATTCAATTTGACTGGTCCGATGAATTCCCAACAGTCTGGTTCTGCGAAACGTATAGTCGCCCCTGCATAGGTGCGGCGAAAAAAGCTCAAACACCAACACTCCAGCCTCAGATACTCCAACACCCTTCAGCCTTCTCAATTATAGGGTAATACTCATACCTGGGAGAATCGTTGTGGTCGCTATGTTGTGATATCCAAATGCGGTTGTGGATTGAAGGAAGACCGTTGGCGTCTCTACCTTATCTTTCCAGTTGTTTAGTCTGAAGGTGCTCATAGGTAAGGTAGTACGTAAGTGCACGTATTTGAGGCCTATTGAACTGGGAGATCTCCTTGAGTGATGGATGTGATCTGATGACTATTTTACAAGTAAAATTACATAGGTTTCATGCCCAGCTCAATTATATAAGCTCCCATATTCTCAACACAGGTATCGGCATTCTCTGTATCACGTGATACAACCACTCTTGCGTTTTTGATGATAAAGAACGTATATGTGCAATTAAAAGTTCTTTTGGAGGCACAAGATCATAAAGAAGTCTGTTTATAATGGTTGTAATTGCATTTGCTCACTCCTGGTGCTCTGGTGATCGGCGTTATCAATTGTACTTTAAAAGACGCCAGCTGCAGGGATCTGATAATCTACTTCGCTTATGTACAGAAGAACCTCCGTCTAGCCGTCCTCCGACTGTATCTCTTCACAACTGCACGTCTTTGCCATCAGACTCTCGTGTGGTGCATCCTTACCGTTCAATATTATACTCTCTAATTCAAGATGTCTCATTCACACTCTCACGAAAACGGCAGCGGTCATTCCCATGATCATGCGGCTGCGGATCATGGACACACCCATGAGATCCTCGACGGCCCCGGCAGTTACATGGGTCGAGAGATGCCCATCATCGAAGGCAGAGACTGGTCAGAAAGAGCCTTTACTGTTGGAATTGGTGGGTATGTGGCATATCATTTCCTTCAACTCATTTCAAAAGTCTTATATGCCAATCTTGAAGCGCGGGGTGAAAAGTTCACGTGACTCAAATTCTGTCGCTTTCACTTGGCTACATTGAAATTGCAAAGGATCTTGAATTTCTGTTCTGGAACCATTTTAGAACCTCTGTGGGAGTTTACAGGGGTGGGAGAATACTTGAACCTCCTTCACCAGCCAAGCCGTTAAGGCATAGACCGATCATTGTTTGTTTGGCTTCTCTTATCACACGATACTGACCCATTTCTAGTCCCGTCGGATCAGGAAAAACCGCGTTAATGCTAGCACTTTGCAACGCTCTACGAGAGAAGTACTCCATCGCCGCCGTAACAAACGATATTTTCACTCGGGAAGATGCTGAGTTCCTTACCAAACACAAAGCCCTTCCAGCATCACGCATCCGTGCTATCGAGACTGGGGGCTGCCCCCACGCCGCTGTCCGTGAAGACATATCCGCCAATCTCGCAGCTCTGGAAGACCTCCATAGAGAGTTCCAATCCGATATCCTGCTCATCGAATCCGGCGGTGACAATTTAGCTGCCAATTACTCGAGAGAACTGGCTGACTACATCATCTATGTCATTGATGTCAGTGGAGGAGACAAGATTCCGCGGAAAGGAGGTCCCGGCATCACGCAGAGTGACTTACTAGTGGTAAATAAGACCGACCTAGCGGAGGCCGTCGGTGCGGATCTGGGAGTCATGGATCGAGATGCTCGAAAGATGAGGGAAGGCGGCCCTACGATCTTTGCACAAGTCAAGAAAGGAAAAGGAGTCGATCACATCGTCGGTCTGATTACGAGTGCTTGGAGAGGGAGTGGTGCTGAGGCGGTCTCCAAGAAACGAGGTGGCCCGAATCCAACTGCTGGATTGGAGGAGTTGAAATGAGGATCGCTACCCGAAGCTAAGGTTTGGCAGGAGGCTAGAGTCTTTAGTCACCCAAATCATAAGATGATATGGGCGTCGCTCTCACACGCACAGATTTGCTTCGATATATGACCTCCAAGCTTTATCGTAGATGGCATTTGGCTTGACAGTTCCCAAATTGTGATGTTGCTTCACGAGATGATCAAACACATATTTTCAACCCTCCCAGTTGTCTGATTCGGACGTTGTACCTTGCTCTTTGCTCTTTTTGTCTTTGGTTGCGTGGCATCTCCATCATTGTTTAGCGTGCCAGTTTGATCCAAGGTTGGGAAGTTGAGGTGCCTTTGCTGGTACATATCGTCACCGCAGCGTTCTGGGCTGAGCATCGTCATCTGACTCAAATATGCCACCTCAAAAGATGTTTTCAGTGAAGTTACTTACTCAGCTGCACAATTTCCAATTTCTTTAAAATATCTCCTTTCACATTGTCCCGCAAATAAAAATATTCAAAACCTGAGCGATGGATTCAAGGAAAAGTCGTCCCTCCACAGGTGATGAGCGCCCCACTTCTGCCACCCCGCAGCTTCCTGCTGGTGTATTGCGACAATCGTATGCTCTCAACTGTTCCTCCGCCATAGGCTCTGATTTCACGGAATCCAACAACAACGCTTCACATGGCATTACTATTGGCAACGGCTCCCGTGTCGTAATCTCTGATGATGGAGCAGTTGTCCCGGTGATAATGGCGCAACCCCCAATTAAAGATTCCCAAGGTCGAACCCTACACTTCCGCAAGAACAGGCACGAATTTGGGCCAGGTCTTGATCTTCAAATGCGTCTTCCAGGTCTCTGCCCACCTCCGCTTCGATCTGCAAAACCCCTACCAGCTCTTGTACGACAAAATGCGTGTCCGCCTAGGGAATCCTCGTCCATGGATTATCCCTCAGCCAATACGCGCACCGCTGTCTTTACTTCCACCGGACCTGTTCCGTATCCACCGGACCAACCAGTAATTCGCCCACAAGCTGTGCCATCTTATGCTCCCATCAAAGATGCATTACTTCCGTTCGGTACCGCACCAGGCAACATTTTCGTTCACGAGCGTCGCGCATTCGAGCTTCCCCCACCTCAAAGCCCAGTAGCAGCCCCTCTTAGAAATTGCTTACATGCAGATGATATCGGAGAAACTCTGCTTACATTCAAGGATGCCCAAGAAGAACGTAAACAAAAAGAGGACGATAAGCTTGAGGCGGACTACGATAGTAGGAAATACGCTTTTGCAATGCTTGCAAAAGAATTTACTGATAAGAAAGCGAATATTGCAAAGAGCACTCCTGATCAGGAGCCATCGAATTCTTCTGAGCAGCCCAATCAGATGGCAAGAGCCCAACGACAGGCAAATAAAGAGCCCACTCCAAAAGATGGAACGAAGGTAGCCAAGGTGGGAGCTAACCCACCGCCTCCTACAGTCGAAGACCATGAACGTAACAACAGGTGCCGACCGGAGGCTCAAACTGCCCTTCTTCCAGGAACTACTGAACATCATGAACCATGGATTATCGAGCGAAAACGACTTCACTTAGAGAAGCTCAACGCAGAGCATATTCAAGCTAAACAGAAGGAACGAGAAGAATCTAAAAAGGAGACTGTTGAGAATTCCACAGCAGAATTATCCGTCCCTCCGCAGAAGGAACGTAACTCAAATGCAGCATTACTTCGGCGCTTCAAGGAGATTGATCAGAAGCATGCTGCGCTCCGAGTTGCGGCTGTGAATAATCAGCGCTTAGGAGAAGAGAATATGGCAAAGAGAGATGATTCGTCTCTATGCAGCAGCTCATTCGAGGACTTCATGGATTCAGACAGCCCGTGTAAGCCGAGAACCTGCGCCTACAATTCTCAAGAGACTCCGATGCCGAATCCAGTTCACAAGAAGATACAGAACCAAAGTCTGCCTCGAAACGGACCAATCCCATTTAGAATTGTAAAGCCGGATACATCAGACTTTCGACGCAGCTGGAATTCTGCCAAACCAGATCAATCCAGGCCCCCTATCCAAGTTCCACTTCGAAGGACTGGATATTCTTGCCGACAGCTTCCTCTGTTGGATTACGACACATATTTATCTCATCCGTCTGGCCAAGAAACTCTTCGTCACTACGAACCACTAAACGACGCACCTGTCAAGGACATAATGAAGACTTTGGACCCACCTGTATTTCGTTTCAATGGCAACAGATCTTCCCCAAATCTAACATCTCCCGCCCGGATGAACCACAAGGCTCCCGTATCAGCCATTACCCAAGCGAATGAAACATCCGTTTCCTTGCCTCTAGTCAACGATGTAGCGTTTCTTGAGCAATCAGTAAAGGCAATGAAAATGGAGCTCAATATCCCAGTCAAATCGTACCAAAGGGATACTGCGCATGTAATGGCCAATATCAAGCCAGCTTATCGCGAACATCCGCAGCAACGACAGACGAGACGAAATACGTCAAAAAATGTCTTTCCCGAGGAGCTGGCACGGCGGGCTGGCGCAATGAGACTTGCATATGAAAAAGAAAAAGGAATTATCCACCAGTCAAAGTTACGGTTCGAGGCCCAAGGAACCGAGGTCGCCGACTTGAACATGCCAGTCCGTAAGCCGGGCTGTGTTCAAACACGGCGCTCAATTCCTGCTTGCAGAGATGATGGATACCAAGCTGGTAGTGACGGAGAAGACAATCTTATTGCTGACGAGAGATTTCCAAACAGGGAGAATGGTAGCAAGAGAAGACCGGAGAAGACCCTAGAATTTGAGCTGGAGCTGCCCGCTGGGGCAGATAAGAAAGAGAGAGGGAGACTGGTGCGTGACAGACCTGCTACGAAGGTCTCTGAACGCCCAGGCCGTATGGTGATCGAGAATTTGCCAGCCCGGAAAGGACCTCAGAGTTCCCAGCCACCGGAAAGCACCGCGGATGAATTGAATGGAGATAGCTTCGACCTTTCATGCGATGATTCTGATGCAGTTGAAGAGAAAAGAAAAGACGCCATCTCCGAGCGGGAGCATCGTATGGTATGGGATCACTTTAATGGCGTCTGGATCGAGTACAAGGCAGTCCAAAAGAGTTCGCAGAATTCAATCCCACTAAACACCACCAAAAATAATATCGTCGGTCTAATCCCTACCGCTTCTCTCGGAGAGAGTGGCGAATACCGGCCAGCTCAAAGTCAAGATAAGTGCTCTCCTCAAAGGCAGGTTAGAATCAACTTGATCAGAAATGATATCCGTATTACGAAGAAGCCGATCGGAAACGAAACACCGAGCTACTTGCCATCAGATGATACCGAGAGTGATCACTTTAGTGATATCCCGATATTGTCAAAGCCTTGCTCTGAAGACACTCGGTCCGTACTAGAGTCAGTGGAAGATTATGAGTTTGTAGAATATGAAGAGTTGGAGCAGTACGCTGAAGGTGGCTTTGTATAGTTTTTTGAGATTGTTTTTGGGTCTTCCTGTTGGGGTAGGGGGGTGAGGATATAAAAGGTGAGGCTGTTGACTATTCAAACTTTTGGATTGGATTTTTAGAAAATTATAAGTGACATTGGATAATTTTTTCTATTCACTTGTGTCAAAATTCCATTGTGGAAATGTCCAGATCGACGGAAATGTGGTCGTCTCGCAACGCTTCTCAAGTAGCCTGGCTCCCTGGTGACTTGAGCATGCAACAGCTTAAGCAGTGAATCTCCAGCCCTTTCAAAGAATGTCAAATTCACCAGAATAGAAACTCAAATCGAGCCAAAAACACGAGTTCAAAATATTTAAAAGGGATGGGTAAAGAATCCTCAAAGAAGACGCTAATATGTTGACGAGGCATTTGAGGAGATGAACGGTGAAACTCTGACAGTGAGGGCAACTTAATATGTCACTCACATATAAGCCCATGCCAAAGAGAATATAGATCATTCCCTTGATGCACCTCCTCTATGCCGCCGATGCTTTCCTTCCTAACGCCTGCGCTCAATGCTTCGATCGCCGTTTGTCAAGACAATATATCCCGCCCGATGCCACCCACCCCCTAGAGCAATTTTAAGCTTCTCGTAACCCTGTCAATAACACTCTTTGGTGCCGGTCCGATCCCCAAAACTGTGAGGCTACCAGGATCAATCTGTGTCCTTCCCGCATCTGCAATAACCTCT
Organism: Hyphodiscus sp. D1413; assembly: GCA_003988895.1. Classification (NCBI taxonomy): domain Eukaryota; kingdom Fungi; phylum Ascomycota; class Leotiomycetes; order Helotiales; family Hyphodiscaceae; genus Hyphodiscus; species Hyphodiscus sp. D1413. The sequence continues at coordinate 102,226 of QYAO01000072.1, read as the reverse complement.
GCCACCAGCCCCAAACTTCTTGCCGTGGCTTGCAGCGTCAATAATTCTTCTTCGCTCTTAACTTGCAGTGCAACTTTTGTCTGGCCGAAGTATTCCCATCTCTGGAGGATATTTGACTGGTCTACTCTGGAGATGGTCTTATAGCATGCCAGGGTCGCGTGTCCGCATTGTGCTCCGATCTTGCCTTTTTATTGTCAGTTGATATGATGGAAGAGAGACAGCATAACACACCTTTTGTCATGCCCAGATCTGTTCGGACTACAAGAACCATCTTGCATTCCTCATTAGCCGTACTGTCCTCCCAATCGTGCTTTGCTCTCGTCTCCTTTGCTTTCTCAGTCTTCTTCGCCGCCTTCAAGCCATCACGCTTATCAGCCTCGAGCCCATTCGCCCAGTTCGGGGCGTGATCAAGAATCCCCTCATCGATATCTTCTTCTTCACTTTCCTCTTCATCGTCATAGTTCGCAATCCCTCGTGCTCTGGGGGCTTTGGGCTTGAAAGGTATTGGGAGGAATCCGAGAGATGAAGCGATACCGATCATATAGCCGCTAATGACGGCAATTATTGCAGTGCCAATTAGCATAGCGACAGGTGTTGGGGGTGCTCGGTCTGCCATTATGAAGTTTTTTGAGGGCTTGTTGTGAGAAAAGAGGTCGAGATTCGGCGTGTCGAGGTCAGATCTTTTTTGCAATGTACGCGCCGGAAAGGAGTCACTTGGCGTGCCTTTTCTTTTAGGGTATCGACGTCATTTTCAGGGGAGTCGACCAGGGCAGGTACTGAGTATTCAGGCTGAACAAAAATAAACGCCTGATATCTTGGGTTTGGAACGGAGAATTGAGATATGTTCCTGAGATTTATGGCTTCAGAAACTGCGACGTGCAACAAATAATGCAGCAGTTAGTGAACATGTCAATGCCTTGGAATTTTTGAGAGTTGGGGATTACCTCAACAACAACAGAGTGAAAAGGGGAAAGCAAAATTCTCGCTTCAGACTTTTATTTGCTTCACAGCATTTCACCAGATTAAACATGGCAACTCATCACACGCAATGACCAAATTAGGCTGCCATCCCACATGCATTTTGTCCACCGGTCGTTCAATCATAACTCTACCAAAACATTAATAATTCCCATCTCAGACTTCATATCACAACACCTTGTTCCATATCAACATCCTTAGCCTGCTCCTTGCCTTCCCCGTCCAAAGTGGCATTCCAAGCTCTCGCATTTCTCGGCCACATTCTCTTGTACAGACTTACCCCCACCGAGTCCTGAGGGTTAATCTTCCCATCAAACGTCGCCTTCAAATATCCATGCGTACCCAAACTCTCTTTGATAAACCCACTCCTACCTCTTTTTGTCCACAGCTGTAAGGCCTTAAACCACTCCACGTCTTCGCGATTGAAGAACATGTAGCGGATCGTAACGAGCTTCTTGTGGATCTTGTAGGGGTGACCAGTGAGGATTATACGTTTGGCGATTACGCGGTGAGAGGATGGTGGGAGAGAGGTTCCAGTTGCGATGAGCGAGAGAGAAGCTCCAGTGGTCGAATCTGAGTCTGGATTCGTGCGTTTGAAGAAGAGAGTTGGAACAGAGCCCCAAGTTAGAGGGGCAACGAAAGTGGCGATTGCTGAGCGACCTGGGTGAAGGAAGCGATCAAACTTGTGGACATCGTTGGAAGTGTTACCTCCTTGTGAAAACAAAGGATTTATGACGAATCGTCGGGGACCACACTGCATAATCATTTCGGTTTTCGATTTTATGGGCGCTGGACAGTCGGAGCTGAGAGTAATATTGAAATTAAGAGCTGTGCGCTTGTGCTCATGGCGAAGGAGGGAGAAAAGATTAAGTGGACGAGATGGATCGTACGAGAATTTGAGAGAGGCCGGTGCGTTGCGGAGGTGAATATGAACTCTTGTGCCGGGAGCTACACCCCCAACCAGAGCTTCACGAAGGACTTGACTCCTGGCCGACTTGTAGTCAGGAACTTGAAGCAGCCTCCTCCAATCTTCTGGCTCATACGCCTTATCTTCATCCTCCTCCCAGTGACTTGTGCGGAGACTCTTCAATCCACGATATCGTGCGAGACGTTCTCGGGCTAAAACATGGGGATGTAATTCAACCTCGTCAGGGAATTCTCGATCTTCCTCTGCCTCGTCGCCTTTTCGGGCTCTGAATGCAGCAAGTTGCTCTGCTTCCCCTTCGTCATCTGGTGTCGGATCAAGGAACATCTCGGACTGTGGATACTCGGAAGGCGCGGCTTCTGTAGGTTCTCGGGGTGCAAACCCTTCGATACCATCTTGAGGAAGAGCTGGCGTATCCATAGACACATCTCCCTGCTCATCCACGTCCTCAAGATCTGATCCAGAATCCGAGAAATTATCACCCAGGTACCAAGCAGCTTGATATGCTGATGTTCCCTTTGGTAACCGCTTCGGTACAGCTGGTAAATGGGTTTCATCATCCGAGAAGTAGTGATGGTCGTCCAATAGTACCCCGCGCTTTTCGGTTGTCGTCACAGACATTGCAACATCCATATCTCCATCCTCCATGATTACCTCTTCTGGAGCCAGGTCCGCCAGATCATCTTGGTCGCCGGTAGGTGCTTCCAGAACGTTTTCTTGATTGTCAACTGGCATATCGTCTGTTCGTTTCTTCTTCGAAGCTACCGGAGCTGCTGTGATTTTCTCAATTTGAAAATCGCCCCAGTCACCAACTTGAACCAATCTATCCGCTTTCAACCCCTTGCCTCTGATAAAACCAGTTAAGACAACACTTTCTTGATCATTCGAAGGCCATTGAACTTCATCAACAAGCATCCAGCTCCTGTCTTCGCGCCATCTGACACCTTTTGGTGTGATAGTACAAAGAGACCTCATCAAGTTGGCACATTCCTGTCTATTGTCCAAATTATGAACCTTCTCTTGATCTGGATGGAAATGTGTGATATATGACTTTAGCGACGACAGAACCTGGGTCCGTCTCTTTGGCTGTTCAATCTTCTCTAGTCCTTGCACAACAGTCAACAGTGTGGATAGACCCTGGCTTTCAACGCTCCGTAGAATAAGTTCTCCTAGCTCGTCAACTTCTTGATCCGGGGATAGTATAATGATGACGAAATCTGCCGCTCTACCTGCATCCAGAGCAGCTATCAAGTCCCGCTTGACCATAACATATTGAATTTTCTGCTTGAATCGGTCAACGTCGGTTCGAAGCAATCCTTCCCTTGGAACTTCGATCTCAATATCCAGACTTTTACTCAAGCTTCGAACAGCCGCTGAAGGATCCGCATCATCGCACAACGGAATTATCGCAACTATCCTAGGTGCTCCATCTCGACCTGCAAACACGTTTGTCTCCCGCAAATGCTCCTTGTGTTTCGTTTGCTGCTTCTGGCGGGCTTGGTTTCTTCGGTCGAATTTAGACATGAGCGCTTGGTGCGGTGTCTTCCGGTGGCTGAGATCTGCCACTTTTCCTGTGAGAAGTAAGAGGTATTCAGTTTAGGTCTCGAGGAGCATACCCTTTGAAATTTCCTTCAATGCCCCCTTCGTCGCCTTTCTCGATTTAAAGGGCTTGTGGGAGACTTTCGTGGTGCTCCTATGCGAATGGGAAGTAACGCTGGAAGGCATACTGTCTGCTCCGTTACCGCCGGCCTTGAATCTGAATGGAAGCGAAGCCAGGATGTGTTCCTTGAAGTTTAATAGACTCGACTTTCGGTGGTGAATATCTGCATCGTGGGGTAGAAAATTATTTCGATATCCTTTGTGGTCCGTGCGTATCGGTTTATCGCAAAACGCCTCTGAGAAAAATTACTGTAAGAGCACGGCTTTGTTTGACTGGTCCCATTCTCAACGAGATCTCTGTGCCTAGAATAACGCTCATGATGGCCGAAACGATGGAGGTGGAAGATTCGACAAATATCGATACCAGTTTCAATGGCGCATTACCTATTAAACGGGCGCGTACGGAATTAATGCCGAGCACCTATTCAGACGCCCAAGTCCGAAGGCGAAAAGAAGCAGAGAAGGCCTATGGCAGAGGAAGAAAAATACAAGTGAGGAATATCAAAGACAAGAAGCTACGCGGAAACCTGAAGACATTGGAACACAAGTACAAAGATGCGACATTGAAGGCAAAAGATGCGGAAATCCTGCTGGAGAATACGGGTGGATTTCTTCAGCCAGAAACCGAGCTGGAGCGGACATACAAGGTCAATCAGAAGGAGATCAAGAGGGATGTTGCCGTTCAGACTGCCCAGATGGGCTTTGAGCTGAAGTTGGAAAGTGGGCCATATGTCGCGGAGTACACGAGGAATGGGAGGGAGCTGCTGCTGGCTGGAAGGAAAGGCCATGTTGCGACCATGGATTGGAGAAATGGAAAGCTTGGGTGCGAATTACAACTTGGCGAAACTGTGAGAGACGCGCGGTGGCTGCACAACAATCAGATGTTTGCTATTGCTCAAAAGAAATACGTCTATATCTACGACCAGGCGGGCGTGGAAATCCATTGCTTGAAGAAGCATATCGAGGTTACGAATATGGAATTCCTGCCTTACCATTATCTGTTGGCAACAGTGGTTTGTTGACACCAAGTTGATTCACAGTAGGAGGATGCTAATCTTTACAGGGCAACCCAGGATACTTAAAGTATCAAGACGTTTCCACTGGCCAATTGGTCGTCGAAATACCTACTCGGCTCGGATCTCCTACATCTCTCACTCAAAATCCACACAATGCAATCCTACACATGGGACATCAGAACGGCACAGTCACTCTCTGGTCTCCCAATTCCACAACTCCCTTGGTCAAGCTTCTTGCACATCGAGGTCCTGTCCGGTCGTTAGCTGTTGACCGAGAAGGGAGATACATGGTCTCCACTGGCCAAGATATGAAGATGGCCGTCTGGGATATTCGAATGTTCAAGGAGATTAATAGTTACTTTACGAGACAACCCGCTTCATCAGTATCGATTTCAGATCGTGGTCTCACGGCTGTAGGATGGGGAACCCAATCTTCGATCTGGCAGGGTTTATTTACAAAGCATGCTCTGGATCAGGAGAAGATCCAAAGTCCGTACATGGCGTGGGGAGGTGAAGGGAAGCGGATAGAACGAGTGAGATGGTGTCCCTTCGAAGATGTCCTGGGGATTTCGCATGACGCAGGATTCTCATCCGCCTTGGTCCCTGGTGCAGGAGAGCCCAACTTCGACGCTTTGGAAGTCAATCCATACGAAAACACAAAGCAGCGACAAGAAGCTGAAGTTAAATCTCTGCTTAACAAGTTGCAACCAGAGATGATTTCTCTGAATCCCGACTATATTGGAAATTTAGATTTGAGGTCAGAAGAACAGCGCAAAGCGGAGAAGGATTTGGACAAGAAGCCCGTAGAAGTAATGGATGATATCAAGAACCGAGGGAGAGGGAAGAACAGCTCTTTGAGGAAATATCTGAGGAAGAAGGGCTCAAAGAACATTATTGATGAGAGGAGGGTAAAGATTGAGGAGTTGAGGAAGTCGCAGAGTGAGAGGAAATCCAAGGCCTTAAAAGCTACCGAAGAGGAATTAGGTCCAGCTTTAAGCCGTTTCGCGAGGAAGGGGGCATAGGCATAGCTGTCAATAGCTTTGTGAAGGCACTATCTAATACCCAGAAAGATTTTGGGGTGGATATTCTGCTGATGCGTGACTGATTAGTGATTGGGAAAGTTGTTTGCGGCGTCAAGTGAGGCTGGTCGCTACGAAATATCATCTCGCTGAAAGTTTCCCGCCTCTGCTCCAAGTATTGCGGTCGGTGTTTATGAAATTTAATCACTCAATTGGAGCAGCGGGGAGCGTCTCATTCCAGGGTGCCGTGCAACCTTCCCACGTTCTGCTTCAAACCTCAAAACTGTGGGTGATATGGGTATCTTATCACCCACTGGGATTATACACTTCCTATTATGTCGAGAAGTTATAGTTGTTCTCACTATTGTTATTCCAACACTCAACACTTCCGGCTGTAGTTCTTGAGGACGAGGATGCGGTATCTTTAATAGAGTTCATGACTTCGGCCAGACCGTCAGCGCTGAAAATAGAAGAGCAGGTCCCATCGTTCTTCCGGGACTCTGTATTGGCGCGCGTTTGTACGACTGCAATGAGGCATCCTGTGTATGGACTACTTAGGCTTTGGAATTCAATTTCATTTTAGTCAATGTCAAACTGTATGGCCGAGCTGAGGAAGAGGCTCGCCTCCCTCGAAGATCCTCCTCGCTAAATTATCAGGGGCAGGTCTTGCGGGGACTACAGTACAGTAGGGGACTTCATCGCCATCCATTAGTTTATGAAGTCCTACGCCCTCGTAATCTTCGGGAGCTTTTACCTCTCTACATATCATTATATCATTCTGATTCACTGGTTGTACAATTGGCCTTGAGCTTTATATTAGGTACGACGGAGTTTGTCAAACTACGCCGGGCGCCAAACCGTTCAACAGCTTTGAACAATTAAAAGCATAAAGCAACTAGTATGTTTTGCATCTTGTTCCATCTGCTTGCCTCTTCGTGGATCGACACTGGTTACGTATCTAATTCCGGCAAATTTGTGCTCACTCAGGCACAGACTCACCAATTGCAGCCCAAAACTCACACCGTTCTCCTCTACCACCTTCCCAAGTCCACGCATCAACAATATCAAACTTGGCAGAGAGCCCCGGTCCAGCATACTGTGTAACATTAAAACTCTGGCCACCCGCACTACTCCACTTCACTTCCGTTGCATAACCTCCCGTCATGTTCAAATTCAACATCTTGTACGCATTTCCGCCGTCTCTAGACCCGCCTTCCCACGAAGGCCATGTCCCGGTCTGCGCAGCGACAATGTCATCGCCTGTATTCGTGCCGTTGGAATATGTTGTGATATTCTTGATGACGGCTGAAGGGAGAGTTGGATCGTTGTACATGACGAAGCGACCCCATATTTCTTGCACCGCTGTTCGGAATCCTGGAGACATGGTCCCGTAGCCTAGTGCTTCGCGATTTATGGCATAGTAGGCATCTAAGTCTGCTCCATGCTCGGAAGGCGGAACGGAGAACTGGTATTTCCACGATTTCTTGTTGTTATTCTTCTTTGTTATGGCGCGTGAATTATGTGACGTTGATGACTCTCTCTTCCTGTATCCGGATTCTGATGAGTATGCACTTGCGAGCCAGTAACTCGGACATACAAAAGTCGTCTCGGCGTATAGATTGTTGGCTCGCTGCTGCTGTCCAATCCCAAATTCTGACTGGTTTAGAGCTGTAGGACCAGTGCCTCCCAGAGTGCTGAAAAGAGGGCCTTGAACTGTTGGAGGTATAGCATATGTGTTTTCCAGACGGGAGAGCATCTCATTGTCCATGAGTGGGAAGAGGTTCTGAACGAAGGAATTAAAATCGTCAGTCGTAGTGATAGTTTGAGGAACGAACCCTGGCCCTTCATCTGCATTATTACCCGAGAGGATTCGCAGTCCATTGACTTGTCCGTCGAGCAACTGTTCTGAAGGCCTTTTTTGCAGAAATATGCCATCTGTGACAGGCAGAAACGCCCACTGGCCGAAGTGTGCGCTACCTGCCACATAGGCACTGGCATTCTGGAGAGAGATTGTGTCTTTCCCCTGCAAGCACGCAAAAATCGTGGAGTTGACCGTATTGAGAGCTTCATTGAAACACCCGGCCGCTTGCGCAAATAGGTAATAGGATTGAGTTGGCATGAATTCGTTGTAATCCCACTGCATAGGCAGATACGGACTTGCCACAATCGCATTCTGAAAATACTTCGTACCGTCAGTCCCGCCATAAGCCATAGCCTGCAGCATCACTGCTCCTCCACCAGACGACTCTCCGGATATAGTGACTCGAGAGGGATCACCGCCGAACGCCCGAATATGATCTTGCACCCACTGCAAGGAGAAGTGCATATCGTACAGGCCTGCATTGGCAATTCCGAAGTGAGAGAGTTCAGCAGAAGAAAGGAAGCCAAATGCCCCCAGGCGGTATTGAATGACAACGACAATGAATCCATGAGCATTCGTCACTACCATCTCAGAGAAATCATAGTTTCCTTGACCGGTTCCGTATCCACCTCCATCTGAGCTTATTCAGTAGTCGCAAGATTGACTCCAAGATGTCTACTTACGGATCCAGACCAACACTGGCAAGTTCGTCGCATTTTCTGGCGCGAAAACGCTCAAGAAGAGACAATCCTCATTTCCAATATCCGTTGCCGTAAAGTTGAAATTTGCGGGTCTGTTACATATCAGCCCAAATTGCATCGTCAGAAGATACCTTGTTGTTTACAAGGGGGCATCGTTTCCTTGTGGACATCTTGGTGGGAATGCAGTTGCGATAATGGTGGAGGTTCGATTCACGGCAGGTGATTGGGGCTTCTGCCATCTCAATTTTCCTGTTGGAGGAGCTGCATATCGAATGCTGAGAGGGATCAGTATAACTAGCTCCTGAATATCTGTGACTAGGTAACAAAGATCGAGACTCACCCTTTGTAAATATTCAAAAGCGACGTGGCATTGTAGTAACCTTTGTAGATCCCATATCCTAAATCGACGGGAGGAGCAGGAATTTCGGTGCTGCTACTTTGCCTGGCCTCGAACTTTACTTGTCCGGCCAATGCTGTAAAGATACAGATAGAGTACGGCAAGAGAATATATTTCGGAACCCACATATTGAGGATATATAATGAAAAGGCACCCGTCGCCGTCACTTGGCAATGCTTGAATGGCTGGTGTAGGGCAAGAGGGTAGGGACCCCAAGGAGAAGACGAGCCCGTTTATCAACCTCCATTCTGACTATCCGCAACCTATTTCGCATATTGTGCATCTGGTGGTAGATCACTCATCGCTCAGCATCCCATTGCCAATTGATTCGGTCAATGGTCTCGGCGGATCAAAGGCAACGGACAAATTCAGCATTTTTATCTCAGACTCGGGCTTTCTTCTACCGAAGTAAACAAATACCGGATTGAGGGGATTGTCCTGCAACCAGGCACGTTCGAGGAGGCTGTGCTGTCAGGTGCATGGGTGCGGGGTAATGCGGGGTACTGTAGTGCAATCCATCAAGCACAGACAGGCAACCGAGACGAAAACTTCCGCCGGAAGTGATCCAGCCATCTATGAAATGATTGGTATTTGACGTGCACATTGGTACAAACATGGAAAATAGGTGCCATATGCTCTTCGAGTCGAGGAATGAACATGTATTGCGACTCCGGCTATTTCTAAACAAATCTGAGATTTGGATATTTGCATCTATTGCGACTCACCCTCCCAGCCTTGAATATCTCTTTAGTATAAAACCACAGCAACATGGTCGTCCATATATGGAGAGATATCTCCCAAAAAGCAAGCTGCCAAGATGCTGACCGACCCAAAAGCAATGCTAGTGTAGTAAACATATTTATAACTTGCAGCATATGCTTCCTGGCCGGCAAGAACCACAATGTCATAGGCAGTCTGGTTTCCTGCAATTCCAGGAATAGTTTTTAACAATGGCAACAAACTTGCGCCGGTATACCCGATAGCATCTCCGATCAAAGTAGCGTTTGTGATCCCAAGTTCGAGTTCCATAACTCCTCCAATCATTTTGGTTGCGTTCGGGATAAACTTGTTGAGGAAGACGTTATAGTAGACGCAATAGCCTACAGATCCGCCGATGACCCGAATGGAAAGAGTAAGAGCGGCAATCGTCGCAATCAAGTCGTCAGGACAGATAATGGTCGTAATAATGGAGGCAGGTACAACGATACCACCAATGCCGAGACCAGCTAAGATAAGGATACCCCAGAGTTGGTGAAGATTGAAACGATCTGCCATTGAGAGAGCTCCGCACCCTGTTACATGAAAATTAGTGAAAGAACCAGCGGGGAAGGAGAAGAAGTTGCATACCTGCAGTCATTAGAACCGAGCTGACAATCATCAACTCCTTGTTTCGCCCTCTAAAGACAGACAATAGCCATAACACAACACAAGCCCCCACAAGAATAGAGAATCCCACCGGGATACCTCGAATTCCGACACCAACGGGATCGTGACCATAAACATTAAACGCTTGAGTTGGCCAGAACATGATTATACTGAAAAAGTTGGCCCCAGAAATGAACGTAATCACAAGCGTCAAGGCTAGAATCCGAGGTGCTTGCTTTAGTCGGGATGGGAACATTGGATTCTTGGTTCCATAGATCTCCCAGAATGCGAATACGAACAGGAGGACCGCTCCAAGAATGAGTGGCACCAAAACGTGAACTGAACTCCATTTGTACTACACACAATCAGTAATTACTCTTCTCAGCCCCAATCATTCAAGTTTGGTGAGCAATTTGGCCACCACAATTGCTTCTCAAGTGGGTGCGCTTTATAGGATGAAGCTTTGACTTACTTGATAGCCACCCCATTGCATGCCTGCCATAAAGAGGATCATACCCGATATACTGAGAAATCCTCCCACAAAGTCGATTTGGGATATGACTTCCTTCTTTGTAAGGCCTACTGAGTTGATGCGAGGAGGTGGAAAGTAGAAGATCAGGGTGAGGAAAAAGCCGACTGCAGCCCAGATGCCACAGAGGAGTCCGCACCAACGCCAACCCGCATGAGATGCTATGAGTTGACCCCAAAGGACCGATGGGCAGAAAGGAACGATGGTGAATATCAACACTGCAACGTATTTCCCGCGTTTCGAAGTAGGAGCCAGTTCAGACGTGGCCGCCAAAGCAGTGAGCTCGTTTATGCCAGCTCCGATGCCAGCTATGGCCATGCCGCCTATCGGGAGAGTGAGCTCAGCCGTCTAGATCCATTCGCTCAGGGTGTAGGAGACATTAGAATCTGGAAGATGATAACATACCAATGAAGACATTCATGGTGTGAGCTGTCGAGCACACGACCATGCCAACCATGATGAAGATTGCACCAATCAAAGCAACGTATCGACGACCGATGCTGGACGTTGTTAGAAGTCTGCGAGTACGTAGGTTCAGGACATTCTTACAGATCAGACAGCGATCCGACGAAAGGGCAGACTCCAGCGAGGGCCAGCAAGTTGGCAAGAACGAACCAAATCCACCTAAAAGTCGGCGGTCAGTTAAACTCAGGAGTACAGGCAAGTCATTATAACCTGTCCGTTCCACCGAGTTCCGCATAAATATATGGAGGAATTGCACCTGGGAAAAACTGTCAGCAGGCAAGCAGTATATATGAGGCGGCATACTTACCAAAAATGTAAACAGGAATCTGCGAGCCGGTCCATAGAAAAGCCATTGCTATCAAGGACATCAAACGACGGAAGGACAGCTTTGATAGATGTCAACTTAAACTCGAAGACAGGTCATCTGAACTCACAGGTGGTTCGTGATCGTGATCCTCACCGTCGCCATAAGTTCTAAGGCCGTTTTTTTCATAATAGTTCTCATGTCCGGGAACTCTGTCGTGGGTCACGATACGTTCAGCGTGTTCAATTTGAGGGGCTTTTTCGTCCACCGGAGCCGATGGTGGGGTGGAGGGGGTACTCATTTTAGGTAGTAAACGTAAATCACTGAAATTGGGAATAATCAGAGATGAAGGAACTATACAGCCAAAAGATGGGGAAGTTGGGGAGTCTTGAAGTTAAATACACGGCTCATGCAGCAAAGTGAGATTCGGAAACCCCTCTTTTGATCAAATTCGACCGCGGCAGGCGTTGTAACTTGAGGTTTGGGCTGCGCGTCAAGGATTTGGGATCCCTTGCGAGAAGACCCTTATCGAGTTCGAAGAGGCGATTAGCAGCATTGCACACTATCATCTGATGAATTGGCCGCCGGAGCTGAAATCATTGGATGCTTAGATCGGCCTTCCCCCAAAATCGCCGAAGTGGCCGAAGTGGCGCGTAAGAAGTGTCGGGGAAGGTGGGGTCGTAAGGGCTGCAATGGTTCCAATGGCTCCAATGGGTGCAGTTATACAGCACTAGGCCAGCCATCCCGTTCAGCACTGTGTCAGAACGTCTTGACATCGAAATATTGGAGTCCCTTCCATCACAAGAGCCTCGGTGTCACTTCGATAACTCGGTTATCGGTATCTTCCGCCTTATAACATCGTTCCCGTTCCTATTGGAGGATATGGTTTTTCAAGGCGCTCCATTCCGCGAAGTCTAGATTCCAGGACGAGACCCTGCCCCGCACTTTCTTCCCTCCCCGGTACTAGGCACGGCCCCGGCGGGGCTATCAGCACCCTACCTTCACTTGAATGTGGGGTCCCCAGCCCAAGGCTACTCGATTGACAAATTTGAGACTCGGGCAATCTGCTATTTTCAGTTAGCTTCAACTTTTGAAGCTGACACTGGCACTGATTCATACACAGTTTAAGGAACGAAACGCTAGTGGAAAACGGATGACCATACGTACCATATGCTCAACATATCAGCAAAATCGCCTGAATTTCCCCGCATCGCACGCCGCCTCTCTGCCAAGTTATAATTCCTAACTGGATGTATATATCCATCCGTTTCAGAAGCCGAAAGAAGTAGCCAAGGTATCCCCAACCCACAGACACGTGACGAACACTTTCTCGTGTTCATCATTATCTTCCTGATTCTCAAATTGATTTGCTAGTACTCGAAAGTGTTAAAACATGATACTGCTCAAACCTCCAAGTTCTGCCAAAGCCCGCATAGCACCCCAGCTCGACTCAGCCATTTCTGGGGAGTTGTTGTAAGTAACTGCCGCATGCACAAGCAAGGTCGGCTCCAACAGCTTCAGAAACCACTCTATCGAGCTACGATTGGGTGCTGGGTATGTTGCTGAAAGAAATTATCATGTTTGGTTGAAACGCCATGCTCAAAGTGTTCATTCGAAACATCCCAATTTTCATAGATTAATCACAACTTTGTGCGAGTTTGACCGATGATTAATCTCACCTCGATCCTAAAATTTGGGGCCAGTGCATATTACGACCTTGGGGAATAATGGAGCAATTTTTGTAAATTATCTACCGCTGGCACTTGTCGCCATTCCAATTATTGTGAGATGGAAGATGCGAGACGAGAGCCTATTCGATCGCAGGGTTTCTGATAGCTCTGGATTTGCGCACTTGCGCGATCAGCTCAGTCTTCTTAAAATCAAGCAAAGGCTTTGGACAACAGTGACGAACTAAGTAATAACGACAGGTTTTCCAACAATGCGGTGGACCAATTTTGGCATAAAATGTGATACCTACACGTTCAGAACTATACACTGCTTCAAAAGACTTCTCCATACCAGGTTGGGAGAAAAACTTCTCCCGGTCCACTTTTTGCAATCACTTCCAAACATCGATGAATGTGTGTCCACAGATGTTGATAGACGGATGATGATCCATTACTCATAGGATCGATCTTTGATATCTGCATGTCAAGATCTCATTCCTGATAAGATACCAAGAGCCTCGTATAAATGGCTTCTGTGACAATATCTCCAAGATATTCAACTGGACAGGTTCAGAGTTCCATGCAGTGTTTGCTCGATTTGCGAGACGGCGAAAGAAACTTCCAGGGCCCACCATGGGCCCAATCCTAGCAGAAATTCAAGAAATCAATGAGGGAACTAGCCTCAAAGACTGGTTTGTGCAAAGGCTGAGGATTCAAATATTGTGTCGTTGAGTCTCAAGTCACGGAATGCTGACAAAACTTGACAGATTGTAAACTCGCGGCCAAAATATGCCACCCATTGCCAGGCAAATGATTGCGGCATGAATACATAGCTGTGATTCACTCGGACTGAGCAACGAGACGAGAATAAGATACAAATTCCAGGACATGAGGGGAAGTGGCGGCTTTTGTCAGAAAGCGCGTGCGATCGTGTTTAGAAATCAGAAACTTGCCTCGGCAATACGCCACGTGATTCTATACACCAGATACGCTTCGAGTAACTAGCTAGGTATCATATCCTCTGATTCGACTTTTGAGAGGGGTAAAGGACGTCGTTTAGGATATTTTTGTATTTTATTGGCACATGAAATATTTGCCCCAAGACTTTTTCAGGTCATATGTTACATTATTCCGTACAAACTCCTAGCCTATCAACAAATCCTCCTTCGTAGCCAACCATTCCTATTAGACATCCCAAACCAAATCACAAATACATTAAAACTTTTGAGTCCAAAACCCTCCTATGTACACACCTCTCACATTGTTACAAGTCCGACCGAGTTCAATCCATCTCGTAGAATTCCGAATGAGGAGTAAACTCTGTGATTCCCCTCTGCATCCAATCGCCCAACGTGGGAAGATGTGAAAAATCGTCATCTTCAGGACCCATCGGTATCTCGGGCAGAAGATAGAACTCTTCTGAAGGGGGGAAAATAACAGAAGGTTGTGACAGTGTATTGGGACGTCGTATCGTGAGTTTCGCTCCTGGCTCGGCCATCTCTTCCCAGAGACAGGGAAGTACGTTTGTTCCATCGTGATGAGGATCGACAATTGCGCTGCCAATACCAGCGCAGTTTTTTCTTATTAACGTCTCCATACCCTTCTTTTTGTTAGATGAGTCATGGTAAAGAGGTGCTGGTTACGTACCTCCCAGGACTTGGCCTGGGAAAATGGAAACGAGAATTCCCGACCATTGGGATCCTCGAGCTTGATCTTCGGCTCGACGTCATTTCTCGATGTGTATCGTGAGAGACTTGAATTAGACCCATGATGCAAAGGGCTGTGCATAACAGATTGTGGTGTTGACAAGCTAAAAGGTGACTCATCGACAGTTCTTGATCCGAATGTCAAATCAAGTTCGGATCGCAATCGATAGGCAACGGGCGGACTCTGCGACTCGATGGATTGTTCATCATGTCCTACCCTCACTAGAGCCGGAATAACATCGCCATTGTGCTCCTGCTCTACAGCAGTGACAAGTCTTTTGTCTAGCCAAGACTCGTCGATTCCATCGGTCCGGATACATACAGGCTCATCAAACTCCGAACTACAATACCCCGAATCCTTACAGTCGAAGGATTGAAGCGAGGAATTTGAATTGCGACCACCAGTGAGTGTGGAGGAGCTCTGGAAGCTTGCTGGTGTGTTTGATTGACGTTTCGTCTCAGTCTGAGCCTTCATAGCATTCTGAAAGCTGGTCGAGTATCCAAGAACACCTCTCAAATCAAGCTCCTTCATATACGATAGGATGAGATCCTTCTTGCTATTCAAAACGGAACGCGAGAACCCATCTCTACTAAGTTCGCGACGGAGCCGACTCCAAAAAGATTTCGAGTCGATTGAATACGCCATGATTACTGATTTCTGCCGTGTTATCGAATTGATCTTGGCAAGTGCAAGATTTACAGACTGTCGAATGCCGTTTAATGACCCCTTCTGGCGACTCAGTTGTCGCTCAATTTTTCCTCGAGATCCAAGTGAAATTAAACGAAGCGACATCGTGATCGCTGTCGAGTACGTAGCCATCCTCGAACGGATCTCGGCAAGATCTTGGTCTTCGCCGTTTGCAAATCGTACCTTTGACCATAATTGCTTGCCAAACTTTTCATCGGGGCTGAGAGCATTAAATTTATCGAGAACAGTGTTGATTATTCGAAGTTGTGTGTCGCAACTCGCTAAATGACTCTGAAGTTCAAGCTTCCAACTGCTTCTTGCGTGGCCAATCGAAGACTCGGAGACCGACAGCTCAGAGTATACATGCGCCAGTACATCGTAAAGACTTGAGACCTCCTTGGTCAGATCATCATACTTCCCACAAGCCCTAGTTGCGCCCTCAACAGCGCTCCAAGAGAGCTGGATCAGAACCAAGACGTCATTGACACCATATCCAAACGACATGCTGAGTGTCGATCTACGGGGCTGACAAGGCCAAGCCGCTGGCGATACGGTGACAGAAGAGCCTTGAATTCTGGGACGACACGATGAAGAGATGCGCTCACGACAGTGAGAAATTGTAGAAACAGAAATTCAACAAGAGACAGATAGATATGTGATGTGCGATGTGCCAATGGCTCGGGAACTTCCCACGACACAGGAGTGGAGTTATTGTGAAGCCTCACAGTTCGGGCGTAAGCCTTCCCCCAGCGGCTGGTTCTGCAGCTCTCCGAGCTCGCCTCACTCTGGCCAACCTGCATCGTAATCCAATTGAATCGCGACCCCTCCCCTGGCTGGTGGAGTTGTTCATGCAAGTAACCGATGATGATGATCCAAATAAGAACAAACGAAACAAGCTCCAGCTTTGATGTGCGGCCATCATGCGGAAATTTTACTTATCGTGAAGGGGAATTGATGAGACTGGAGTTGTGTGGAGTTCTGCAACCCCGACGATATAATAATAGTCTGGTAGGTGGCCAAGCGAGAGGCGTTGAAACGCACGTGATATATACAATCCGGGCGTTGACCGAGTGTGAGTCGAGAACACGTGGAGCAATGTGCGACTCAGTCGTACATAATAGGTAAATTTGGCAACGAATCGATGCTGTATCTCTTTCAAGAATGTCCGCAATCCATCCGATTCGTGTCACGTGATATTAAAGATACCCACTTCGCACCATTCTGCGCCCGTGAGGCTCCGAATTGTAATACGATTCAGCAGACTTGTGGTCTCATCATACTCTCTTGTATTTTTAGATACTAGAACTTATATCTATGGCTCCAACTCTCACAATAACACTGCTCACTACGCCCCTAAGCCCCCTTTCATTGTCATCTTGCTCCATATGGCACTGACCCACCAATGCCAATATCACCCTCAGCCTTCATTCCAGAAACTATTACCAGCCTGCTCCGAAGTGCACTCCGGATAATGAACTCTGGCACACACTGTGGGGCTGCGTGCCGATGATGCGAAAGTTCCAATTGGTAAAGATATCAACAGAGGGAGGGGGTTTATGGAGACACAGCATGAGAGGAAGTATTCGGGCATTGTTTGGATGACGGTGAGGGAGCCGGTGGGCAAGTGTATGATCTGGGAGTTTTAAAGAGAGGCGGTGAAACGGGCGACGGCCGTTCAGTCAATGCCGGAAATTGAGGTTGAATTGGATCAACGCCTGAAAGACTTTGTGAGGAAGGGGGGCCATATTTGAGGAGTTGCAGCTAGCGGCGATGGAGAAGATAAAGCCACTGGGCATCGAAACAAGCCAAAGGCATTATGAAGGGGCGTGATTGCTGGAAATCCCACAGTCTTCCAAAAACCCAATCCTAATGAGAATTGATTCAAACGTGAAGCGTGCGGAGACGTCCGGTGGTATCAACGATAGCCCAGAATAACTTGGACCCCGAAATGGGTTGTGAAAAGAGTTGGGTCTTAGCACCCGAAGAAGGGAAATACTAGAAAGACTCTGTAGTAGCTAGATATTCGGCATTGGATGTGAGGGTTCTGATAGCAGCAGTCCGAAAAACAAGGAAGAGAAACCACAACGGATTTAAACAATAGTGCACCTAACGACGAGAAGACACTCAAAGACGCAATAAGTACAGTAATGATATGACTGGGCCTCGATTGGCAGTCTACATTAGATTCATAGAGAGGGGCCGAATCGCATCAGGGTGCCAAGATGCTCGAGAACAAGAAGATATTTGGACCACGATAAGCTCAAGTTGCCTATTCATCCACTGAAGCACTGGCATCAGAGAATATCAGACCACAGATAAATATTGTAAGAAATTGCATTGAGCTGCCCTTTGAACCACCATCGATAGAGCGTTGTGAGAAGTTCCTGGAAGTCTTCCTTTTCATCATAGCCCGAGCCCCTTGCGTATTCTCTTGAGAAACTTATTGGTCACTCCATAGCTCGTTGCGAGCGCAAACCTTTTGCGGGACTTGCGATTCATTTATTGTAGATTCAAGGATTTCCCGATGCCTCTCCTGCACTGTCTAAGAAGCATCGGCGATCATCTACGCAGTGGTCAAACTGTAGGAGTATCGAAGGATCTCATAGTACGCTGGGAGTTTGAGGTCGACCTTCTGAAATGGCAGTAGTTCTTCGTCCAAGACCTAGGTCTCTTTCAAGCAGAGCGATTGAGAATGTCTTCTCGTGGGCCGAAACTCTTCAAAAAAAAAAAAAAAAAAAAAACATCCAAGTCCGTCTGTTTGTGAAAACTATTCCCGATGTTTCCTAAGAAGCCCATCTTGGGACTCTTTAGACCATTGTAGGCGAAGGTAGATAAATATCGGAGTACAGCGGCACATGACCTTGAAAATCTGTCCGAAGGTTGGGTTGGTAGTTGATTTGGTGGTGATGGTCGGATACTACGAGCCAGACCTCTTTGCCTGCCCGGCAGTAAAATTCCAAAAGAGAGATATTATTCCTTTAGATATCAGATTTAGAAATCCGAATCGCTGACTGGTGAGTTCAACAAACCCCTGAATCAAGAGCACCGCTGGCCACCGTAGAAATCTGCACCCCTTAAAGCCAACAACGCGGACGCGACGAACGTCAATATCGGGACATCAGCACCTCTACGACGACCGGTCCCGATACACCACCTCTACGCCATCGTTTACTCATGGTGATATATCTCCAATGAATTGCGCATCATGGCGGGTTACCAGGTTGGCCAGATTGTCCAACTCGTTGACGGTCAGCTTGCAACTGTCCGTTATGTAGGCCACACGGGATTTGCAGCCGGAGACTGGGTTGGGGTAGAACTTGAGGGTCCGAATGGCAAAAACGATGGGAAAGTCAAAGGGGAGAGGTATTTCGACTGTGAGATGGGCAAGGGCATGTTCCTCAGAGAAACCGGCATCACAGCCATCATCGAGCAAGCTCCAGCTCCAAAAGCCGCTGCACCGGCCAAGAAAGCTACGAGACCCAGCAGCGTTGTGAGTTCAGGCCTTGGACGGAGATCCAATGCTGTGCCGGATACGGGTGTGGGTAAACGGATAAGCATGAATGCTGCAAGTCCAAGTCCTGCTGCGAGAGGGTCTCGTCCTTCGAGCTTGATTAGAGTAAGTCTTTTATATTTGATTTGCAAAGTCCATTTGTAACGTGTAATAGTCCCCGACGAAGTCTCCTACGAAACAACTATCAGCTGCCCCCTCAACTACGTCGACTCCACGAACTGGCACGCCTTCACAAACTCGAAGACCTTCCGTGGTGTTGTCTAAACCGGCAAGGCCAAGTGTTGGAGGGAACCGAACATCAATGGGACCTCCGCCACTCCCGGGAGCACGAACATCGAGACAATCGCTGGCAGGTGGTCTAGGAGTAGGGAACAGGGCTACGGCTCCACCAACGAGAACCATAAGTGGTCGACAATCTCTTGCGCCGAATCCTAGGCTTCGACCAGGTTCGCAAAGGGTAGGGTCAATTAGCAGCCAATTAAGCAGTGGTCAAGCCAGCGAAGGCAGTGGACAGGATACTGCAGACGAGGATGGAGCTGTTTCGCCCATCAAAAGACCCGATAATCTTTCACTGCAAGCAATAAGCCCTGCTTTGTCGCGAACGTCGACATCAGATCGTTTGCAAGCATCACCAACAGCATCTCGAAGCACTGCTTCGCCTCTCGCCACTCGGAGTACAGGTAGTAGCACTGCCGCGAGCCGAGAAATCGAAGACCTCAAAACGAAATTGCGGCTGATGGATAAGAAGCGAGCTGAAGATCGAGACAAATTGAAAGCATTAGAAAATGTGAAGACAGAAAGAGACAAATTTCACGGCATCATTGAGAAGCTTCAGAATAAGTACCAGCCTCAACAACAAGAGATAACCGACCTGAGAAAGCAGCTGAAGGAGTCAGCCGCACGTTTCGAGGAAATTGAGAATATACAAGCTGAGCACGATGTCGTTGTGGAAATGGCTACCCTTGACCGGGAAATGGCCGAGGAAACAGCAGAAGTCCTTAAGACTGAATTAGAAGCTCTCAAACAACGAGCCGAAGAACTAGAATTGGAGGTCGAAGTCTTGCAGGAGGAGAATGCTGAATTGGGGGGTGAAATGAGCCCTGAAGAAAAGACAAGCCAAGGTTGGCTGCAGATGGAAAGGAATAACGAGAGGCTGAGAGAGGCTTTGCTCCGGTTGCGAGACATGACCCAACAAACTGAAGCTGAGCTAAGAGACGAAATCAAGAGTCTGGAGGGGGACGTTCGCGACCTTGGATCCGTGAAGGAGCACTACGATGATGCCAAAGAGAAACTTGCGCAGTCAGAAGGCCTTGTAGAGGATCTTCGGCAGCAGTTAGACAATGCACTTGGTGCCGAAGACATGATTGAGGAGCTTACAGAAAGGAACATGAGTATGAATGAGCAAATTGAGGAGCTTAAAGCTACAATTGAGGACCTCGAAAGCCTCAAGGAGCTTAACGATGAGCTTGAGATCAATCATGTTGAAACAGAAAAGGAGATGCAAGAAGACATCGATTTCAAGGACAGCGTCATCAATGAGCAAGCTCGCAGGGCTGCGCAGCAGGAGGAGGCGATGGAGGATATGGAGTACACGTTATCAAGATTCCGCGAACTGGTTACGAATCTACAGAGTGATCTCGACGATATGAAAGCATCGCATGCAGTTACAGAGACCGAGGCGGAACAACTGAACAATCGATCCAGAGCGATGATGGATCTAAATATGAAACTCCAAGTATCCGCAGCGAAGACTCAAGTCAAGACGATCGACCTTGAATTACGCCGGCTAGACGCTCAAGAAGCCTCGGAGCAGTTGGCCATTGTCCAACTATTCCTTCCAGAGGCCTTCCATGCAGACAGGGACTCGGTTTTCGCGTTATTGCGGTTCAAGCGTGTTGCATTCAAGGCGAATCTACTCTACACCTTTGTCAAAGAACGAGTCAATGGACAGGCGCCCGCAGGCCATGAAGATGACATATTTGCGGGTTGCGATGTATTGGATAAATTGACATGGATCTCTGCGATGTGCGATCGCTTTGTGAATTCCATCAGTCACTGTACGACTGAGGATTTCGCGAAGTTTGAAGGTGCATTGTACGAGCTTGAGCCTGTTGAAAGGGCCCTCAATGGTTGGATCGATGGTCTTAGGCGAGATGAACTTAAGGAGAAGCAATGCGCAGACGAACTTCAGCGCACTATTGCACTCATGTCACATCTGGCCGAAGTCCACATTTCCAGTGGACTCGCTAGCTATGCTGATGATATCCATATGCGAACTCTTGTGATGCAGAGTCATCTGGAGAACGCTGCTGCTGCTATGTCCGCGATGAAGGCCATGGTACAGACAATCATCCCAAGTCAAGGAGATGACGATGAGCTCGCTCATCACTTCACCCGCAAGACTGAATTTGTCATCACTCACACTCGCAGCGCCAAAGTCATTATCGGCAAAGCTGTTCGAGCCCTCGAGGACCTGAAGACTCGCTCGCTGTCACTTACGCCGGATACCTTGCAGTACTTTGAACAGTGTGAAACGTCCACACGAGAGCTTGCGGATTTCTCACGCATCATTGGTAACAATCTCTATACCCTGCTCCACGAGGAAGGCAGGGCAGAACCATTCACTTACCTGGAGGTCCAAAGCACTGTTTATCGTACCACGAATAGTCTGTTCGCTTCCAACGAATCTGACCTATTCTCAACATACTCCAACAAGCTTCGCACATTGACGAATGCCCTGGCGGATCTCGCGGCCTTGGCATCCGATCTTGAGCTTACTCAAGAGTTTGAACGAGCACCGGCGCCGTGGATGCTTAGATCGCAGGAATTGAAGTCCTCAAAGACTGTGCCGGTCGATGCTGAAGAAGAGATGCGTCGTCTGAAAGATGATAACCATGAACGGGCACGCTTGATAGCGATGCGAGATCAGACCCTCGAAGAAGCATCTGTTAAAATCGAACTTCTCGAGAGTCGAATGCGGGACGCAGCCAAGAAAAATGACCGCATCACCGAGCTTGAGAGAAAGATCGAAGATGCGAAGGCACGTGATGCGGAGCTTACAGAATCCTTCGAAGCTCAGAACAAGGAGCTTACAACCATGGAGGCCGACAGGGAGAAATGGAAGAAGATGGCGGAGGATAGCAAAGCTATTGGTGACGTTGCTCCTGGCTCCAAGGCCGGACAAGAACGCGCCGTGGCCACTGCCCGGGAAATGGAGGCTCTCAAGTCTGAGATAGCAAGTCTCGAGGCTGCCGTCCGTTACCTTCGTGAAGATAACCGTCGTGTAAGACTTGGCGATTCTCAGAACTTGGACTGGTTGGATGCACCATTGAAGAGACTGCCATCCAAAGTGCAACAGCGAAAAGCCCTAGTCTTGGCTGAAGGCCAAGATGTTCTGAACGAGCTCCTCAATTTAGCATCGACCGCGAAGGTCTACGATCTAAGCGTAATGCCTAAAAATCGCCTTGCGTGGCGACCTGCGAAGTCAACACCTCAGTACCACGTTGCGAAACAACGTGAAGATTACGAAGCCTGGAGTAGCTGGAGCGAGGCTGTCGTGAAGAAGGGCGAAGCGTTAGCGGAGCGCGATCCCAATTCTAGAGCGGCACGGAGATCTAGAGGAACTGCCGCTGCGAAGGTAGCATTGAAACTCCCGGAATTAGAAGGGAAGGGAATTGGCTCAGGAAGAGAGGTTGAGATTGTTGACCCGGATGATTTTGAAGGGTTTAGGGATCGTTTGGGCTTTGTGTAACAGTAGCATTTATACCCACAGAGAGCTCGGAGAGCTTGAGAGCTTGAATTTTGGAATAAGATAGCATTCACACAGATTCTCCACCGCAGCAGCAACTCATCTAGTTTGGCCGCGTCTTCGCTTGTCTCATAACTAGGACTTCCAAGACTCCAAAGCTTGCAACCTCCACGTCTCCTGGCTCCATCCTCCCCAAGCCTCGATCCTACATATTCCGTCCCGTTCCATCAAATCCATCACAGCTCTACTCAACCATAACTAAGCCTCTGGTGTTCCTCCCAGCAGCCTTCAACCCCTCCATCCCCACCCATTTCAAAAAAAACTCCGCAGGTCCACGCATAATATCATCTTTCGAACCTGGCCTCTTCGCACATTAACTCCCCCTCACGCACCCATCAAGAGACTTCTATCCCCTCGTTTTCCACATGGTTCTCCGAGCGGGTATAGAATCTCATCAGTGGAGGGTTGATGGAAAGCTGTGTTGTGGCTGATGAGTGCTTGAGGTCTAGCTGTTTTCTTTTCCTTGACGTATTGGTTGGATGATGTCTGCATTGAGGGGGGGGGGAGTGTTTTTTGAGGGTTTTGGATTAGATAGATCGGTAGTATGTATGTGAGGCTTGTGCAGAGGGGGGATTTGAATGTTGATTAGGACGGAAGATACTGATAAGATAGTAATTCCGAAGGTAACCACTACGCAATGTAATGTCAACATAAACATTGGTCCAGTCGTGAGGAGATATGCAATGGGGTACAGAGCGCAAAATCGAGGAAATTTTCTGCTACCATCACTTTGCATCGAAATCTAGACGGGACACCAGCGCTCAAAGCTAATACGCGATAATTACATGTTAGATAGACCAAATCCAGGCTCCGATGCTCCGAAGCTCCCAGGCTGAAACAAATACTAATTCTATGACTTGTCTCAAGGCTAAGTCGTAGCTAGGCTTTGAACCCTGGAAAACCCAAGCATTCTTCAACTTCGAGACTTGTTTTGCTCGTCCTCGACAGCATCGATGGTGCGAAGTCCAACTACGTTGTCCTCCGTATCCAGTATGTATGCAAAGGAGCCACATCGGCCAGGAGGACTGTCATAGAATGGTTTCTCGTCCCTAGAGCGAAGAATGTCAGCTCACATGCTATATTGAACTATCAAGAGCTAGACTATCACTCACACCCAGACTCGACCACCAGCGTTTTGGACAGCTCGCAGAGTCCCCTTCATATCTACCACCTGGATGGTAAAGCTCACAGATCTGGAATTCTTCGGCCTTCCGCTCCAACTGGTCATGACGCCGAATCTATGATCGTGTGCCAGGGAATAGTGTTCATGCTCCTCCACTTGGT
This sequence comes from Hyphodiscus sp. D1413, assembly GCA_003988895.1. Lineage (NCBI taxonomy): Eukaryota > Fungi > Ascomycota > Leotiomycetes > Helotiales > Hyphodiscaceae > Hyphodiscus > Hyphodiscus sp. D1413. Next base: position 78,343 of record QYAO01000072.1, on the reverse strand, counting down.
GGACTATGCCCGTGATAGATCCAGAGAAAAAGTGTATGATGTTGGATTTGGGGTAGACTTTGAAGTGCCATTTGAACACGGTCTCGTAGAAAATCCTCGCTCGACCCATATCGGTGACGGGAAGCTCGACGCCGAGTATGTGGCCAGCAACCCACTGCAGAGATATCTTGTTAGTTCCTGGTTTATGATTCCCGGCTGTTACAACGCTGTTCTTCTTTACTAACCTCCTGGCTGGGATGCGGATCAATCGAGTCTGAATGATAAGGGCCTTTATTGGCGCCGGGAGAAGACATGACTTCTGATCGGGGTATTAGCAACGGTGACAATCTATACCTTGACTCGCACAAAATAAGGATTTACCGCAGGAGGACAAGAAGTTCGCGCTCCAAGCCCGGAAGATAACGAAAGCGGCAAACCTTTTGAGCAGAATGATGAACTCGTTGGCTCTGTCAGTGCAGAGGGAGATAGATCTCCGGAGAGGGCGGAGGTTCTCTTATATGGTCGTTAGAGGGAGTGGGAACTACACGGACGATGCTCAATTGACTTGAGAGCGTATTGAAGGGGCAGTATTGGAAGAACTCATCCAGTCCTTGAGAACATCGGAAGAGGAGAGGCAGATCTCTGAGGAGAGTGCTCTCATGCTCTCATGCTCTCGTGCTCTCGTTCGCGTTGCAACAGCAACCCCGCCACCCCTGACGCGAGCAGAGCGCGGGATCAGCTGAGCAGCCAGGATGGCCAGGATGGCCAGGATGGCTTTCTTCCCTCACCCAAGCCGGGCGTCAGTCCACATGGCTGCTCTCAGCACTTGTCCCGAACCGTCTCAAGTCCTGGCCTGGGACAGCAGAAGGAGCGGAAAGGGAAGGGATAGTCGAGGCAGCGATGAGGACGTGGCATCCTGGTGGCATGGGCTCCTTCCTGTACTGCACAGTGCACGGCGCAGACGCGACGGTCCGTGTGGAGCCTTGAAACCCAAATTGGCCAAAATCCTCCTCCTAGCGGGACACGCTCTCATGTGAGCACTCTATCGTCTACGAACTGCACTTCCCGTAACCTCACAGAACTCGGGTGGTCCGGATCATGGCCGAGGAGGAAGTGATGGGATGAAAGACGCAATGCAATGCAGTCCAGCTTCGAGTCAAAGCGGAGAGAGTCACGGGCATCTACTTGCTCGACAATAGGAGCGGGTTCATGGATGCCTGGATCTTGTGTCACCATACCAGGTAGGCGATCCTATTGGTCAATTGGAGAATAGATATTGACCTCGATAAGGAGCAGGCTCGTCTCGAGGAAATTGGAACGAGGGGCTGTAGATTCTGAAAGTGACCTCGCTATACATCTGTCAACCAGTTGTTGACAGATCCTAGAAACGCCAGACCTCGATATATCATGTTGTCTTGGTGGGCCTCGAGAGACATGGTCGCCGGCACCATAGTTTGCCAGTTACTCTAGTAGGTTGCAGTAATTTCTTTGCTGGAGTGTCATGAAGAGTGTGCATATGCCTCCGCGAGGTGTTCGGGACAAGCCCTTCTCCACGAGCAGCAAACACGCCAGGTTTTTACGCTCTGTGGTAATATTGCATCTGCATTGACCAAACCAGCTTGTTTCAAGAAGTGCCGTGATCTAATTCTTTACTCTACCCATATGCTTCGATCAATCGGGAGACAGTGTTTCATAGCAGAGGATCTTGTAAAAGTCTCGCTGTGGCATTCCCTCTTGAAACAATAAGTATGCTAGCCGAAGGTAGAATTCAACTGGCATCCTAACTTCTGCTCCCTCTTGATTCAATTGCTTAAGCGGCCTGGTAAAACAATAACTAAGCCGCAAGTCTATTGTCCTCTGTCCTCGCTTAGCATAAGCGATATACTCTTCACTTTCACTTATTCGCCGGACCAAGATGTCTCCGAGGGAATGATTGATCCCTTCCAAATCTCTCTCGTAAAAATTCTTCATCCTCATCATACATCAACCTTCTTCAATCTCCAAGACCACCAACACGTTGCACGTAAGTTTGAATCTACCGCACTCTCAGTTGAATAAACCTATGATATCTGAACTCGTACATGATTCAAAGGCCCAGAAGGCTTTTGAACCGCGTTCGATAGCAACTCTGAAGACTTTTTTGCTGACTTTCTTGAACAGATAATGGCGCCGAGGCAGCCACGCGTTGCCGAACGCGCAGAACGCCCCGTAACTCGTATCAGAGGAGTTTCCACGCATGCAGAGCGCTTGCTTGTATTCAAAGATGCTGTAGTCTCAGCTGGTCAAGCTCCAGAGAATATTGTCGACGATCCATTGCGCAGCGACAATATGTCTGTAGCACGTCAGCAAGGATCGCCTCGTCGACCTCCACTTACTTCCACACCATCACAAGCTTTGACTGTGAGTTGTTCCACCTGCTATCTCCATGCAAGAATCTCGAGGCTTTTGACTCTCGAGAACTCCCTTCCTCTCCACACGCGTCAAATATGAGCCTTTACTGACTATTACGAAAGAAGATCACGGCATCGAAGCGACAACCCCGAATCACCAGAAGAGAGCGAATGAAGATAGACAAGAAAGCCCTCGAAAGAAAGTGTGCTGCCATCACAGCCAATATTGATGCTTTGGACAGTCTGATGAAGTCAACAATCCATCAATTGCGGAGTGTTCAAATTAACGGCGTCGAATCTGGCAAGGAAAACCTCCCTCGACACTCAACACCTTATGATATTCGCCCTTCAAACTCTACAATCCAACGACCTGAGCCTGTGAGTTGTTTCCGATTAATCTACGAATTATAAGAATATGATTCTGTACCATCCGCGCCGCAAGAGCCCTCATTTACTGTATCGTACTTGCCAATACTCTTTACTGACTTTCGCCTGCAGGTCATGGAATCGAAACCCCAACACTTTGTTCAACCCCCTCCAATCAAATTGAATGCCGCTTCGTTTGAGTCATTGTCAACAGCCTTGGGATTCCTATCTGTCGGCAGCACGGTCGAAAACAAATCTCCAGATCAGAGCGCGCAGACAACTGTTATTGATATCGTCGATGTAGGTCAGGACAAGCCAGGTTCGGATTATTACCGCCCTCATTATTCTCCCACACCTTCCCCTCGTCAGCGTGATGAAGGTAGATTGGCCCAAGGAGACTATTACCGCCCTCATCATTCTCCGACACCTTCCCCTCGTCAGCGTGATGAAGGTGATTACCGCCCTCATCATTCTCCGACACCTTCCCCTCGTCAGCGTGATGAAGGTGGATTGGCCCAAGCAGATTATTACCGCCCTCATCATTCTCCSACACCTTCCYCTCGTCAGCGTGATGAAGGTGGATTGGCCCAAGATGATTATTACCGCCCTCAATACTCTAATACCAATACAAACCATCCGCATGGCGAAGTCGCATATGGAAAAGGAGATTCCTACCGCCCTCAACACTCTCGGGGAGAGTCTGTTGAGAACACCCGCATTGGAAAAACACAACGAGATGATCCAGCCGCTCAAGCGCATTGGGACAAACTGGAGGAGGACTTGAAGCGTGAATTAAGGCATGAATCAAAGAGCGTTAAAAAGCCAAAAAGCAATAAAAAGCGTAAGAGCATCAAGCAACCTCGCGCGTCCGCCAGCCCTGACAAGGATACCGTCGCCAAAAAGATCAAGATAATCAAACGACACGCTACAACTGACTTGTCTGGCAATGATATCAAAGACTGCAATAAACCAGCACCTGATATGGCAAAGAAAATATACGCAGTAAGTTTATTTGGCTGCTCAACTGTTTCTATGAACTCTATATCAACAAATCTTATGCTAACTCGATTTTTCTAGCAATACCAGGCCCAGAACCCCAAATTCGACATCGAAACCCTCAGGGAATGGGTTGCGGACCACTCTTCTCTGTCTGGAAAACTATTGATTGGTAACAATGGCCCCGAAACAAAGAAGCAGGTTGTTCGTATTCTACGATTTCTTCAAACCGACTTGAGTTTACGTGATGAGTTGACAGAGGAAGACTTCCGAAAGACTTTGGATCAGATCGACGAAGGCGAAGCCAAGAGAGCTGCCATGATGGTAAGCCTTACGCAACTTTGAGCTCTATCTTTGTCACAAAATCTAACTGTTCTTAGCATCCCGTTACCAAGACCGGCCAGCCCGCCAAGAGACGACCTCGACCTTCAAAGGCTGTAAGGCGACTTCGGCGGGAGGCGATGGTACAAAAACGACAGGAGGGAGAAAAGGCGTTGGTCTCGTTGATGGATGGTCTTGATAACTTTAGTTTGGGCCTTGCAGCCTAAATTGATGTTGATGCCGACACGGATTGAGCTGTTTAGAAGATACGAGCAATTGGAAGTATCTGAACCTCTGATCAGCCGTTCAGCACCCACATCGGGGCCTGACTACTCTACCCTTATAAACGTCAAGCTTGTATTAATTAGATAATGTGAAATGAGAATTTCAAATATCCCTCCTATCTGCTGTGTTAATGGTAAAAATTGTCTGATAATGAAGCCACGACTTACGTTCAAGAAGCTCCTCTGCTGGTAAACTTGCGACTGCCAAGTACAATATGTATGCCGCGAGTAGTGAAGTTTCAAAGAGGGAATCGCAGCTCCTAATATCGCATTCTCTACCGCAATACAGTATTGGGAGTTTATGTCAACATCGACAAGACTTACTCCTTACGAAAGATCATTCGGGCTAAACTTCGAATGACAGAGCTTGTTTATTATAGTATCAGACCCACGAGTAATCACATAGCGCACCTCGCAGCAGTATCCGCAACTTCCTTTGCTTCCATGGCCCATGAATCCTGATCCAGCTCCTCCGGATCGTATCGAGCAGCTGCATCCTCGGCTTTGACGACTTCTTCGAAGCTATCGGCTCAGAATCTCGGAATCGAATGGCTAAGCATGGGAGCAGCAAGCGCCGCGCAGCGAAGCAGATTTGTTCCTACCACTATCAAAACGCTCAAGTATAATCCCGGGTTGGTGCTGGTGCGAATCAGGGGAGGGTTGGCCTGGTGCTACTAACAACGAGTCCTACAATATCTGTCTCCCAACCGAATATTTCGAAGAGGAAAGGCAGTGGGATTGGGAGAGAGGGTGGAAGTTGTAGATTGGACGAGTTTTCGCGGCAGGAGACCATCAAAGATGGTATCAGTTAAGGTAATGAACGGCGTTTTGGTAAGCTTAATACAGTGCGTGCGTGCTTGTTAGGGGCATTCCCAAAGTCCAGCACTTGACCCTGAGATCTGGCCTCCTAGGAGCAACATCTCAATGGAACACTCCACTCAAATCCACACCCTCGTCCCTCGACACCCCCACATCTTCTTTCTTCGCCCAGAGAACTCCCACAGCCGTCAAAAGCCAAACGGCTGTTGCCGAAATACATATGGTCAGCTCCGAGGTCCTATCTTTCTGGAAAACAGCGCTACTCACCGAACGTTGGATGCCATTCTCCTGAGAGCAGCCCTGCGACACCCGCAGCACCACTGACGAACAAGAGGCAGATAGTGGTGATGCAAGGGCCAACTGCGATGGTGTAGCGTGCCATCTTGAGCCTTGAGGGCAAAGGGGATTGGGGCCGTTGGTCTCGCGCACTTGCTGGAAGTATTGCTTTTGAGATTGAAAGCAAAGTGATCCGAATATTTGGGAATGGGGTCTTATTTGTGTGCTTCGAACTGACATAACTTTCGGCTTCGAGGGGTGCAGATGAGAGAATAGTAGATGATTCCGTAAGATTTTGTACATCGGTAAGATTTGAATCACAATCCCCACACAATTGAAATTCACCAGAGAATGATGCAAGCAAATCACACGCTTCATTCTTGAGCCGATACAAACAGGCTTAAACTGCTGTGCGTAAAGCCAGATGATAATCATACCTTTGAATAAAAAGTTGATTGGTCGTACATCTTTGCTGTGCCTTAACTGGCAGCAGCAAGCGCCTGTTCCCATAATCTCACTAAAGGCCCACCATACCCGAAGACTGGATCTGAAACAGGGATTGGTACGTCTCGAGCATTGGCAGCCTTTTGTGCAGTTTCTTCTTCATCGGCCTTGCAGAAATTGTTGTCCCAGTGTGGACTTCCCTGAATTCAGTCAGCAGCAGGACTTGGAGGTTGACGAAAGTGGGAAGCATTCCTTGGGATATAATCCTACGTATTCATAATCTAGACTACTCTTCAGGCTACAATGTGCCACTCCAGCTGGGAGTACAATAGCATCTCCCTCTTTCAAGTCTACAAGCAAATCGTCCTCGTCCGCGGGATCTAGCGGTCCTCGTCCAAGCAGTAATGTAGAACTCCCCTTAAAAACCGCATAACACTCATGTGTGACTGAATGGAAGTGGTGTGCGCCATAATGTTTAAAAACTCCTCCCTTCAACCAGTTATTCGGCTCGATGGTCTCGCAGACAGAGGTGGGGGTGGCGTCTATTGGAAGAGTAGACCGGTAGACGAGGACGGGCAAAGGAGAGTTAGGAACATGTGGTGTCGATCTTTTGATGAAGTAGCACTCTGGAGGAGAAGTTATTGACGACATGCCGACCTATGGATATGAATCGAAGGATTGGGAGAGGTACTGGGAGACTGGTGATGATCTGGCGGGTAGTCGTTCGGGCTTTCGTCATGTCGATCCTAAAAGGGCAACAACTTCCCATCTCGAGTTATCAATCATTGCTCCGCTGCCCGAGTACCCACAGGTTCCGGTCTGATAGAAAACAATATCTTGTACTTGACGATCTCCACAATCTCCAACTCTGTGTGCTCTTCTTCTATTCCCTCCGTTTCCTGTCTATTCCTTTGAGGGAGTAACCCATCTGTCTTCTTCCGTATGACAGCAATGGCACTTGGTAACTTCTTGACTTGTCCTGTGAGTCTTTGATGCTTGCCAACATAAAGATAAACGCGTTTCATCCAAGCAGTGTTGCCAGGGTCCTTTGGGTCGTATTCAGGGAAGATGAGATGCCCAATTGGAGTTTCCTGTGCTGCAATGACCCCACTGCCTTCGGTAGATGTGATTGAATTCTCATCATCGTGTTCTGGCAAGTTGATTGTGCCTTGGAGTTCAAGAAGTGCCATTCCAGAGGGTGTCTGCAGAAGTGTTGGTAGAGGGTTGACTGCATCCTCAGGCCTTAAGGCATTAATGCTTAGCGCGACTGACATTTTCTTCTCGTGAACTTCTTGTGTTGTCAGGTTCATATGTTCACCAAATGACCAACACTTGGAGACACCATTCAAAGTCTGCAACCACTTGCACTCATCCAAGTCTCTCACGATCGGATAAATCTCGGAGTAAGTTCTATCGCCGATCGGGCCAATGCGGCCGCTAGTGTTTACTTTGATTGTTTGACCCTGACCTTTTAATACAGACACGACCTCAACAAGAGCCTCAGTATGAATGTTCCTATCCATTCCTGGTGTTGCCCATTGCTCATCATCTTGTGAGCAAGTAGGATGGCTAGCATCGCTGCTAACACTATATAGTGTCTCCTGCCTTGGAAGCAATACTCCAAGTCCTCATTTGCTCCTTCTTAATTTTGTGGGCATTCTACCTGACCGTGTTCAGTATGAAGAAACTCTACCTCTACCCTCCTCTACTACCCTATGCTACTATTCTAGCAATAGAAACAGCTTTGCTGACTACCATTTCAGCAATCTACGTGATCATTTATTGGCTTCTGCATCTTTGAGGTCAGTCGCTTCACCAGCCAATGGACCAGCTTGGTCCGAGCGCTTCCACTTAGCGCCCTTCTCCTCGCACACAGGCTCTTTTTCACAAAGAATTCATGACTGACACGACAATCCATAGTTCGACCAATTCAACCACTTTCTTGACCCTGCGCCACTGTCAAGATGAAGTTGGTGAGTGCTGCTGAATCCATAGATACTATTGGAATATCTGCTAACCTCGCTCGATGGATAGAACGTCTCCTTCGTATGTCTTCTCGAAATCTTCCACTACCTCGAACACATCAACTGACTCCCATAATAGCCTGCCAATGGCAGCCAGAAGCTTATTGAGATCGAAGATGAGAGAAAGTTGCGTGTATTCATGGACAAGAGGTACGAATGCGACTTGAAGGCAGCAATTGAAGGACGGATTCTAATACCACATACAGAATGGGCGCTGAGGTCCCAGGCGACAGCGTTGGTGATGAGTTCAAGGGCTACATCTTCAAGATCACCGGTGGCAACGACAAGCAAGGTTTCCCGATGAAGCAAGGTGTTATGCATCCCACTCGTGTCCGACTACTCCTCAGCGAAGGCCACTCCTGCTATCGTCCTCGCCGCACTGGTGAGCGCAAGCGCAAGTCTGTTCGTGGCTGCATCGTTGCTATGGATCTTTCTGTTCTCGCTCTCTCCATCGTCAAACAAGGCGATAGTGATATCCCCGGTGTCACCGATGTTGTCCACCCCAAGCGTCTTGGTCCCAAGCGTGCCACGAAGATCCGCAAGTTCTTCGGTCTCACCAAGGATGACGATGTACGTACCCCAACATACATCGTGTATCGCCTGTACACCTTCCTATCAAATCTTGCATCTTCCTCGAGTGGGGAAGTTGTAGGCTGGAAGACGTTGTACAGAGTGTGAGGAGTTCAAATTACTAACGAAGTTCTGTTCGACGATTTTAGGTCCGCAAGTTCGTTATTCGTCGCGAGGTTCAACCTAAGGGCGAGGGCAAGAAGCCATATACCAAGGCTCCTAAGATCCAACGTCTCGTCACTCCTCAACGTCTCCAACACAAGCGTCACCGCATCGCATTGAAGCGCCGCAACGCCGAGAAGACTAAGGATGCTGCCGTATGTCCATCATACATTAATTTCCAAACGCGAAGGCTAATGACGAAACAGAATGAATATGCTGCTACCATCGCCAAGCGTGTCCACGAAGCCAAGGCCCAAAAGGCTGATCTTCGCAAGCGACGTGCTTCGTCTATGCGCAAGTAGATTGGGTATTTCGGTTTTCACAATTGCAAATGGGTAGCTCTTCGGGTATGACATGATACGCATTGGTGGTATGGGATGTTGGCTGGTCTGTCAGCTCACCAGATCCCATATATCACAAGCATTCGCACGATTCAGCCTATTCTGATTCCGTGGTTTGCTTTCAGTTGAGGGCATACATTGAAAAGGCATGGCATATAGCTAGGCGTTTATATAAAATGCTCTTCATTTGACATGACTCCTGTTGCGGAGAATGTGACCCAGATTCGTTTCTGACTGCTTATTGAAATTTGTTCCTTTTCTGATCTCGAGGGCTTGCCTCACGGATTACAGCTTGCTTCCTCGGCTTGTCCGAATCTTTTACGGCCTTTCATCACGGTGGGCATAATTATTCTAAGCCTCAGGCACGGGACAATTCAAGCAGGAAGGGCTACTGGTTGTCTTGACTCCGAATTACGTTCCCGTTTGTTATCCTGTACGGGGTCGAGCAAAATACACGACATTAAACTGTATTGCAACGTATGTTAGGTCCCTTGAAACTGCTTCTTTGGTGGGAACTGGGAAAGTGGTATTTACGCCCAATCTCTCTCGCCATCGGTTCCATGCACAACTCCTTTCTTCCTGCTTCCTGTTCGTATGCGATATGCGTGCTTCAGATTCTTTCAGAGATAGGGCTCCCACTCTCTTAGGTATTTCGAATTAATTAAACGATACCAAATACTAGTATTCTCAACGGCTCAAAAACTTTGAGTCTTTGCGAATAAGATTACTACGACATGCTCATTGGGCATCTCAACTGTACAACCGTGGAAGCTCAAGTGATATCACAAAGCAAGATCACGGACTTTCAGAAGACCAATGTCAATGCAGGAACATTAGACTTGAGAACGATTACTTTCTACACATTAAAAAGCATGCAACAAGTGACGCCAGTATCCGAACTAAACGCCAGCACTGTACACGCAATGCCCAATCTCTCACAATCTCGACCTTGTGCACTTAATCCGTAGGCGCATGCGTAAATAAGAAACTCACACTCTCCCCATTATGTGTCCTTCGAATCGCCTCCGCAAGAGTAGGACTGATATCCATAACTCTCAGCCGATCACACTGCTCAATCTTGCCTTGTAACGGCACCGTATTCGTCACCACCACTCTACTCAACTTACTTTTATTCAGATTCTCTATCGCATTTCCGCTCAGGATTCCATGTGTGACAATTGCAACTACCTGTGAAGCTTTGTGGGCCATGACTGTCTCGGCGGCTTTGACAAGTGTGCCACATGTGTCTGCCATGTCGTCAACAAGGATGGCGATCTTATTCTCGACATCACCGACTAGTACCATGCGTGACACTTCGTTTGGCCGGGCGCGTTCTTTGTGGATGAGGGCGAAACCAAGGTCGAGGCGGTCGGCAATGGATGTAGCTCTATTCTCAAATCAACTGCGGTTCCTCTCCCATTCTGCTCCCAGTCCACCCAAGAGTCAAAAAAAAGCACAATTCAGAAACGTCGCAAAATAAAGAGAGCAACCAACCTCTTAGCTCCCCCAGCATCCGGACTAACAACCACACAATCCTGCACCTTCAAATTCTCCCTAATCCACCTCAACGTACTTGGCTCCGCGTACAGATTATCAACTGGCACGTTGAAGAACCCTTGGATCTGGGACGCATGCAAATCCATCGTGATAACATGGTTGCACCCAGCTGTCTGCAGCATATTCGCAATCAGCTTCGCTGAAATTGGTGCTCGGGACTTGTCCTTCTTGTCTTGTCGTGCGTAGGGGAAGTTCGGGATTACGGCTGTGATGCGGCGTGCGGAAGCAGTCTTGCAGGCGTTGATCATTATTAGAAGCTCCATGAGCCCATCATTGATGTCGCCTGGGGCTGTGGATTGTAGGATGAATACTGGAGAGCGAGCTTTTAATAGGGGTGGCTTGGAGGAAGGAGGCGAGAGGACTTACCATCTTCATCTCGGACGCTTTCTCCTACTGTGATGCTGGTCTCTTGGTTCGAATAATTCAGGCTCATCGTCTTTGCCAACTCGATTCCCAGTCTGTCTGCAACCAGCTTCGCCAGCTGGGGATGGCTGTTGCCAGTGAGGAGCTTAATCGAATTGGTCGCCATCTTCACAGTAGTAGCCTCAGGGCTTCCTGATCTGTATAACTATACCTTCTTGCTATGCAGCAAAGGTTTTATGTGTCGACACCTTTTGTTGTGTTGGGATTGACCAAGTGAATTGAAAGAACAGAGCCAGTCGATATGGACAATGAGAAGTGAGTTGGAAAACTAAAGGTACGTTCATGCACATGAAAACAATATGCAAGAAATTGACTGATCTCAAGTACTCTTAGTGCTGGCTGTGTTATTTTTGATCTTCACCTGCCATTGTTTGCTCATGAAATAGCATGCTCAGTCGGAAAATAATTTCTGTGGGGCCCGTTTGGTGGGGTTGGAATTCTCACGTGCTCTCTCCCAAGCTGGGCTTGCAAAGATTGGTATCGGTATCACACATATGATAACAGAGCAGTAAGAACCTTACTCGAGCTTTACAGACATTTTCCGAGAATTTCTTCAACAAGTACATTTCGTTCTTGAGGGAAGATGCAGTATGTAATGTATCATGATTGATTGCCAGCTATCTATTTTACACAAACAACTCCCATTGGACTTATAATGCAGACCAAAATACCCCATTATTTTGCTTCAATGATGAGTTCGTGACGACCTGCACTTCGGCACAAACCCAAAATTTCCAAACCAAGTCACGATCCCAAATCGTGCATCTTCTGCAAAGCAATATCCTCTTATGCACACGCGCTCCATGTGCTTCTGAAAAGCACCCATGCTCCAAATACACCTCATGAAAGGAGGACCTCAAAGCTGTGACGCCAGAAAATGCTGATCAAAGGCTTGTGATGCAGATACCGAAAGTGGAAAGAAATGCACATTCTATGCGAAGCCGAAGTACTCGCTTCCAGCGGTAATGGCAGTGAGGACGTGTTGACGAAGTGCCTCATAGCTCTCATATTCAGGAAGATCGAGCTCTATTCATCATTAGCATTAAGACTTGTCGTCAGTGGACTTTTAACTTACGGTTAAAGCATGTGTGTGAGCTTGGAAGTCTCTCCTTGTTACCATAATCGCGATGGATGTTGAACCGACTGAAGCCGTTCATACCCTCAAGTTCCTTGAAACCGTTGAGAGGTACTTTGCTGGTTCCTGTGACGAATTGAAGTAACTTGGCACGTTCTTCCTTGTCGAATGAACGGACTGCTCGCCAGAACCATTGGATCTGTGGGGAAGAAGCGGAATAGTTGTGATATTCTGTGTTGACCTTCCAATCGTCCACATCAACCTCCGGTAGACCCGAGATTAGCAGCTCCAATTCTTGTTCATTGAAGATTGCGACTAGATCTGCGGGAATAATATCATGGAAACCTGTTGCTATTAGATTTAAGCGCCATGGATGTGGAGAATATGACTTACCTTTCAAAAACTCATCTAACTGTTCCTTGACAGATCCAGTGAGCTTCCACTCAACCATCAAGCGGACGTACTCATGCTTATTCTCTTCTGTGACCGGGATGTTGCGACCATTTGGAATGAAATCAATCGTCTCGACAACTCCGAACTTGTCATTATCAACAGAGAAAGTCTCGGTGATGATATCGGTAATGTCGTTCTCAAGCATCCAAACCAGAGACTTGTAGTAATCCGGATCAAGTGACTCCATATCTTTTACCGACACGGCCTTGCCTAAGATGCGCTTGTACACAGCTCGGCTGAAATGACAGTCCAAAACCCGATTTTCGTAGAGTGCCTTACCAATGATGCGACCGATAAACTTGAAGAACATCAGATGCTCTTCGTTGACGCTACTGAGCTGGTTCGGATGGAAGGTTGTACGGTCGGAAGACACGGGAATGAAGAGTGCATATCCTGGGTCAAACATCTGTCGGGAGAGGACCTGGAACCATTCACGTGTAACACCACCGGCATCAACGCCTTCTTCGCCGTGGAAGCGAATGCTCAACTTGCCGTACTTCATCTGATCGCCGGTTTGGAAGTAAAGAGACTTGAAGGAATCATGGAAGACCTGGTCTCGACGAACAGAGAGTTGGAGAGGAGGAAATGATTGACGAGTTGCCGAGTTCTTGGTATGAATGCTTCGGCTGAAGTAATTGCGCTTGTTGTCAAATTCAAGGACCTTTGGATTCTTCACCAACAGGGAGAAGGTTCCCGACATGAGCTTGGGGGTATGGCGAACAAGCTCATTCAGGATTTTGCGATGCTCCTCGGTAAACGTGAAGAACAAGCTCTCCATGCGAGACTCTGGAGGTGGGCTCGTGAGCATCATTTCTTTGCCCAGTTGAGAGCGGGCAATTGGCGCATCCTTGAGTGTGGTGTTCTTGCAGACGACCATTAGCGATTCGATGAGAGGAAGAAGGATGGTGGCAACGTTTAACAAGTGCTCCCGTTGTCTGATGGCACTTAAGCATACACTGAGCTTCTCCCACATAGGACCAAAGGTGGAGCTATCGTAGAGAGTAGATAGGAGATCCTGCTTTTCTACCATTTGTGACGATTCGCCTTCGACGTCGGCCTCGGTAGGTTTGTCTTTCTTGTCGCGCTTCGGATCGAAAAGATGGTCCAGTGCTGTAAGCACACGAAGTAGCTTTCCTTGATCCGATCCACTGGGGGAGAACTTGGCCAACGCAAAACCTTGAATCTCAGTGCCAGTAGTTGCTTTCTGGATTGAAGGCAGTAATTCTTCAAGATCTCTCAAAATGATCTCGCCAAGTCCCTGCGCCTTCGTGATAAGTTCCCGACCAAATATTCCCTTAGCACCAGGAATGGTTGATAGATTCTTAATAGTAGAGAGGGTCTCTCGGAAGGTCCTTGAGCTACAATCACGGGCTACAAATATGTTAATTACCAGTTGAAGGTTGTGTTCTGGGACAACGGGGAAAGTGATCGAGCGTTGCTTTTTCTCGGGCTCCTTCGGGGTGGTGTCTGGCTTAGCCTTTGAAGTAGACACGTCGTCGCCTTCGCTCACTGGAGCTGCCGTTTGATTATGTTCGGATGGTGTGGACGCCTCAACTTGGATTGGCCCCGACTGGGTTTCGGATGATGCCTCGTTAGCAGTGGTGATAGTTTCTAAAGGGATGACTGGGCCGGTAGCATCAGAGACAGGCGCTTCATTGTTCTTCCCAGCTTCTTCGTCTTTCTTGGCAGCTTCTTCGGCCTCCTTTTGCTTCCGTTGCAAAGCTTGGAGAGGTTGAGTTACTAAATTAAGAAGCATCGAAAGCGATTCCATGACAGAAGAGCTCTCCATAATCAAGTTCCGATCTAAGAGACTCAGCAGTGAATTGAGAGCATACTTCGAAGCTTTAGTGGATTTCGCTTTGCCTTTATGACTCGTGACACGCTTTAGACCGCTAGAAGATTCGTGCTCGGTAAGGAAAAAGGCCGGAACATGAGGATTGATCCCTGTGAGGAATCCAAGAACTCCCAAGCACTGATCTACAACCTTGATAGGAGATATATCGGACTTTGATTGCTGCGGAAGGATTGATGTGCCTGTTTGGGTTCTCTTTAAAGGCTGTGGGGTCTTTGGGTCCTTGTCCTTCGGCAGCTTGGCTCTTAAGGATAGATTGTTAAAACTTCTCTCGACCGCTAACATATCGACGCTTCCATCTTGAAGGATGGAGAGAATAGTATTTAGGACTTCCGTACGGTTCTGTCTGTTGAGAGAGATGTTTTCCAACACCGAATTGAGCGTAGTTCGAAGACTACCTTGTTGAGCCACAAACATCAATCGAAGGAGGGTAGCAATTCCCGACTTGTCGAGCATTTGGACTATAGCACGGCGAGGAGGCCTCTGAGCAGCAGCATCTCGTCCTTCCACCAATGGAATACCTCTTCGGGTAAGACCACCGGGGATTCTTGCATGTAATGGATGATCTCTCTGACCAGCACGGCCAATCTGGGCAAGGTCTGCAGGAAGTGAATTGAGGATCTCATCATCTTGTTCCATCAGAATTTGATTTCTGAGTGCCGGAGGCAATGTGGCAAGAATGGAGGCAGCATCCATTTCCGCATCGGGAGGACCACCACCATTGGCTGCTGCTTGACGACGCTGCTCGTCACGTTCACGGCGACGTCGGTCTTGTCTTTCTTGCTCAATAATCTCTTCTCTGATGTCTTCAGGTAAGGCAGCTAGGAACTCTTGATCAATTTCGGATGGCTGCGCACCAGTTGCGGCAGTTCGGGAGCGTCGTTCGGCAACTGTTGACATAATGACTTCTTCGCGAATCTCTTCCGGCAATTCGGCAAGGAATTCGGCGTCGATGCCCAAATCAGTGATATCCATGGGGTTTCCACGAATGATGGTTGTAATTCGAGGTCGATTCTCGGCAGGCGCATCCTGGCCTTGCTCTTCTCCTGCGGGGTGTTCAGCAGATTCTGTCTCCACACCATCCATAGCCTCAGCACCGGCTCCATCATTCCCAGTGGTCTCATCTGCCACCACCTCGGCTACATTGCCTTGTGCAGCAAGTGCCTCAGCAGCAGCTCTTTCCGCAGCTTCACGCCCTTCAGCTTCTTTCTTTTCTCTCTGGACTGTTTCCTCTGCCTCTCTAGCCTCTTTCGCTAATCGTTCTTCTTCCGCTCGCTTCTCAGACTCCTCTCGAATCTTCTTCAATCTTTCCAACTCTGCTGCCTTTTGAGCTTTGTCTGCTTCGATTGCAGGAGGAACTAGAACAGATTGAATAGCTTCTTTGAGATCGTTCGCTTTTTCGTGATAGTTCGGCCCAAAAAGAAGCTTCGCTTCTTCCATCCATCTTTGTTGAGTAGCTTGGGGTACGAAAAATGCAGAGCTTCCCGGTTCGCCGGTCTCACGTCGTTCGCCGAATCCGCGAGTCATTCCAAACATCGCCTGGAGGTCTCGTGGAATCTCCTGTCCCGAGCCAGCCGTGATATGAAATTGCAAAGCGGCACCGTTTCGTGCAATAGTACCTGGTTGTGGTAAGGATCTCATCAGTTCTTCAAAGAGAGCTGCGGTTCCGGGGCCCTCACCAAAAGGACGGCCGCCACCAAAGCCACCAATAATGTCAGATAGATCTGCACCTGGGGGCCCTCCCATAGCCTGGATCCAGCCGCCCATATTTTGGGTACGATGGGGGCCATCTCTGCTTGTCCCTGTGGAACCGTTTCGCTGGAGCAAAGGGTTTGTGCCGTCATCAGGAGATCGCGATTGATTTCCCGGTCTATGTGATCTGTAACGAAAATCGGTTGCTGCATTTGGATTAGTTCTAAACGTTGAGTTTGGAGGGGAAGGAATTGGTATTTCGAGAGAGAGAGATCCGTCCGCATCGACTCGTATCTCGACTTCAAACCCTGCGCGCTCGAGCGAGTTGAGCAGAGCTATGAAGCGTCGGAAGTGACGAGCCATGCTGACAGGATACGGTAAAGACGAGCCACCCAGAGCTAGACGTGGAGGAGAATTGAACGTACCACCTAGTGGATCACGGGAACCGCCAGGGAACAAAGGAAAAGGGCTGGGAAATCCACGTGGACGGTGGTGATGGTGTCCACGATGACTGATAATCATTGGTGGATCCGCCTCACCTTCCCATCCCCAAACACGACCAGGATCAGGGCCTGTATTCTCATGTTAAACTTGTTATGTTTTACAACGATGCAGAACGTACCTGGATAATCCGGATCAAGGAACATCTCGTCTTCTTCCATGTCATCCTCATCATCATCACCATCTTCTAGGATACGTTATTAGATTAGACAGCAATAAAACAACACAAGTTTAGTCTTACCATCTCCATCAATCTCTGCTTCGAAGTATTCAGCACCCAGACGTTCATCGTCATCGGCAGGATCGGTGCCTTCAGCTTCCATTTGTTCTTCCATTCGCTCGAGCATCTCTTCAGCATCTTCGCCCCCACCCAGAGCTCGGACGAGGTGGCCAAGAGGTCCACCGACCATTTCATCCATACCCAAAGAGTCCATACCATGAAGTTCAGCTTCCTCTTGCTCAGCAGCTTGGGCTTCATAATCCTCTTCCTCATCATCATCGTGATCATGTCCATCTTCGCTCTCCCATTCTTCCATATCGTCGTCTGCACCAAGCTCTTGGATATTGCCAGCTTCGTCGATGATTTCGACACGTGCATCGTCATCTTCGGAATCATGCTCGTCGTCATCTTCATCACTGGAGCCATCTTCCTCGTCATCATCCTCTTCTTCCATAATGACCTCAACATCTCCGGAGAGGCCTTCGATTGGGCCCATACCTTCAATATCTTCATCTTCATCACTGATATTGTCTTCATCATCTTCCGCCATTTCCTCTTCGTAATCCATTTCCTCATCGTACTCACCCTCATACATCTCCTCGTCATCTAAAATGTTAGTGAATCACTTTAAAGGGGTATTCCAGGATCAAGCATACCGTCTTCAGAGTCAGACGATGAGTCTTCCTCCCTACCAGGCTCGAACATACCCAATGTAGAGTTTCGGAACAAGTCTGGAGTTTCTTCTCGTTCGTCTTCTACCTCAGAAACGGATGTCGCTGATTCAATCTCATCCTCTTCGGCTTGGCCAGGGGTGGCCGAAATAAGTGACAGTTCTGAGAGATGGACGGCAGTCATGGTAAGGGCTTTGAGAGGTCGTAAGATGTATTTGACAGCACGCTTAGCACCAGGGAAGTTCAAGTCAATGTCGGCTATAGATGCAGTCAAGGCTGCGATAAAACCCTTCTCAAACATAATGCGCTTGAGCTGTTTTTGAGACCGATCGGCCACAGAAGTATCGTGTGAAGCAAGATTGTCCTTTCCATTCATGATGTGGCTCATGAGGTCCGCAAGTGATAGCATTCTGGCATATTTGATGTCAAGAGAATCAGTCGACGCACTTGCTTCCTTGAAGGCTCTGAGAATATTCTCCAGAACGAATTTACGAACAAAGAGGAGGTTAGGCTCATCTTCGCCATCAGAAGGCTCACGGTCTTTGTCAAGCAGTTGCTCTCCAGTCTTACTCAACAGGGCCGTCAATACAGTGTCTGCCCATGAAGAGGTAGCTGCCTTCTTGCGCGAAGACGTCGACTCGGGGAGCTCTAAAGTACCGAGAGGAATGAGATCAGAGAGAAGATAATTTACGACGCCTGATCGCGGCTTCGATGGGGTCATGGACTGCTGAAGAGCGCCGCGTTTAAAATTGATGAACTCAATCTTTGTTCGATTGTATGAGGAAAGCAACTCTGCAAGACATTGTAAGATGAAGCATCGATAGATGTAAATAGGGTGCTCCTCGGCCTTGAAGTCCTGTTTGTTTGGTGTTTTCGAAGATTTGGAATCCTTTGAGGCTACTGATTCAGCTGATGAAGATACACCAGTCATGGTAACATCACCGTTGATTGAAGCATCGGTCTTCTCTTCGTTCGGTGCGGTAAATGTTGGATCTTTATCTTCTACGTCTTTATAGTTGACGAGTTCGCAAAGTAAGAAGTAAATTACGCCATCTGGGTTCTCAACAACAGGTAGTTTGTGCTCGGAAGGAGCTGTCTTTGATGCATCTGGCAGCTCGCTATCAAGTGCTTCTGTGGATGGCTTCACATCTTGAATTGACAGATCCTTGGTACCTCGGACAGCTGGTTGAACTGCATCCTCAGCAGGCTTCGGATCTTTCAAAGCCAGAACGTTTGATCGACTCGATCCTTCAGGGTTATGATAGGCCCATCGATTGTACTTCACCATCTCGTTAGTAACTTCTACAAAGAGCTCAGGTGAGCGAATCGCGGTTGCGGATAATCCACGAAGGTACAGAGCAGGATCAATGGCTCGCTGTTGCCGGGCAGAATCGAAAAAGGATTTGATGTCTGAGCGCATGATTTGCTTGACTGTCTCTTCATCCTCAATAATGTGGCGTAATATGATCATCAAGGGACTTTGAATACGAGCAGAACCAGCACCGGCAAGCTGTTTTGCCATGACGAATACTCGCTGAATGTTCTTCCGCTCGCCCATAGTTTGAGCGACTGATCGATTCCGAGTCAAGATTACCAAGATGCGTAAGACAGCCAGAGCCAATGATTCATCTTTGCCAATTCTTGGCAAGATGTCAAGTACAGATCCGAGGAGCTGGGTGCGCTCCTCCGGAGGTACGGCATAATCAACTCCCTCCAGAACGGGCTCGTCGACAACGTCGTTCTCGTCTTTTGGTATAGTCCACTTAGTCTTACGCGGTCGTGCATCTTCACTGAGGAGCATCTCAACAATGAGGAGTATCTGGGCAATCCATGGCGATGGTTCATCGACGGAGTGCTTAGGAGACAACTTGATAAACGCAAGTATGGTAGCGAGATTGTCCTTCAGTTCGCCAACGGCTGCGGCATAAAAGAGCTTATCTCGCAGCATCAAAGCTAGTAGATGCGCGTAGGCTGCGACTTTCTTGCCTACAGTGCTGACTTCTTCCTCGCCTGCGAATGACATAAGTGCGATGACCAAGGTTTCGCCGACAATCTTTCGCTGAGCTGCAGGATCGCTAGATTTATTGACAACGGTCGTAATAAGGTCGGAAATCTCAAACGTGACCTCGCCATGTGCATTAATAACGTCTAGACACTTGTCGATTAAGTTGTCTCGGATTGCTGCACGCTCTTCATTCAAATCATCAATAGTGACCTGCTTGATTTGATTCTCCTCTGTCGCTGCTGTAAACGAAGACGGTTGTTGGGATGTCATGGATGGACTTGCACGTGTGCTTGATGGCGAGGAAGTAGCGGCGAATTGATTCAGAACTTGATCAAAGTCCTGAGCATTCGCCTGCTCGTTGCCTAGGGCAGGAGGTGGTGGCATCTGCTGAACGACGGAATCAAATATCGTCGGTAAGTCAATTCCCATGCCGTGATCGTCTGGAGTAGCAGTTCCCGTAGAAGCAGGGCTGGTTTGAGGTCTCGAACTAGAGTCTTCAGGGCCAGGTGCAATATCGCCTTCTGGAACTTGATTCCGATCACCCGATCCATCCGTAAGATCTCGACAATATTCCGCAGCCAAGTTGAAATTGTTGTTACAGCGAAACAACGCTTCAGTAGCCATTTCCTCATCAAAAACTTCTTCGTGTAGAGCTTGTCTATGTTCTGTGTTGAGCTTGAAGTATTTCCGAGATGCTTTTACAGGTAACACGACTTTTTCGGATCGCTTCAGCGCTCCTGATTCGGAGTCGGCATTAGCTATAGTTCTAATAACTTCAATGAGTTTTTCGGATATTTCACTAGGAGCTTTCTCGACAAGATCGGATTCCCAGAGTCGGCGCACGGTTGGTAAGACAGCCATCCGTAATTCTACCAGGAATTGACTGGGATTAAACGAAGCATTTCTGTTTCGTTCTCCTCTATCAGATCTGTTGGACATAGTCTGAGACTGTGCGGCTTCTGTGACATATTTGCCATTTACGACTTTGCTGTAAAGTGAGAGAATATCCTTCGTGCCAATGACTGCAACCTCGAAGCGAATGGCCACATCGCTATTTTTTTCGGGCAAGCCGATGGACCGAATCTCCGAAGTAAAGGATTCGAGAAGTTGATTTAACGTGCGAAACCCTCCACGGTCTTTGAAAGCCTGCAAGACAACAGTGACGGTCTGGGGACCACGGTCGTTGTGACGTGAGACTGAGGTCTCATTAGCTATGAACATCGGCTGGGGTAAAATGGAGGTACTTGCTTGGCTTACTTTCGATGAACATTTCTCTCAAAACGTGGACCATCCCAATCCACAATGTGAAGCTTTCGATTGAACGCTCCTCTCCGTATCGGCGGAGTTGTTGAAGAATTGTATCGGCTAGAGCATCTGCAATACCAACCTGGCTCCATTTTTGATAATCGTCCAAGCGCTTGGACAACAGATTTCTTCCAAGCATCTGGAAGAAAGGCGTGATGATTCGGGACATCTTACTCAGCAGATATCGGAGTGTTTGGAAATTCTTGAATTCTGGTGAATCTTGTTCAGCCTTTGTCAAAGGCTTGGGATTGCTGTCTGTTAGTAAAGAGTTATTGGTCACTATTACCGCTGAGTCTCCATGGTTCTGTTCTGTGACTCGAGTTTCCTGAGTAGCTTCTATTGGTGGTGAAGATGGCTCATTTCCGAAAATGACGTCTGCAACAAGGTCGCTCACCCCAGTGTCCCTCGTCCGAATACCATGCCTGAAATGACCCGGAATGATCTTGTTCAGTTCAAACTCTTCTCGTAAGGAAGATCCGAGTAAAGGGCCGAGGCTATGGATGAGGCGAATGTAGTAATCGCTGATATTGACCTGACTGAAACTTACGCTGGTTCTCTGGTTGTATGCCATGCTTCGGTACCACGAATTGAGAGTTGATACTAGGGATTGGACGTTAACCAAAGCCTTGGCGAAATCTGTGCCCTTAGCAAGGAAATCAATATCGGCGTCTTGTTGAGCTTCCTTGTTCACAAACGGGTGAAAGAATGGCAAGCCTCCATTGTGGTTAATAAAAGGAGCGAGAACTTCAGTAGCAGCTTGAGCTCTCTTAAGCAAATAAGGTACCGTGAGATGAGGCTTCTGCTCTGCGAGCTGAGCAATAACGGAATGGAGATTCGAGCTATATTTCGGATCCGCAAACTCGTAGGTCAAGCTAGGTGAATCGTCAAGATCCAGAAGGTAAGGTATACCACCTCTAGAAGCGAAATCCGCTCGAACAGAAGAGTTTCCGAACATTGTAGTCAAGAATGCAGCAATAGCACCGATATATGGTGTCATGTCGGTCTTTGAGTTTGTGTCACTTGAAGAATGAAGGATGGAGATCTGGGATTCGATATCCTGCATCTCGACATCCGATCCGTCATTAGCCGCCTTGCCTTTTCCTTTGAGAGATTTGTCGATAGGGAATTGCTTCAGCCCTTCATCTGCAACAACATATTTGCCTGATTGATCAACCGTCCATAACTTGGCGCTATTCTTGCTCATTTGACCTTTTGTTTTGCATAGGTGGCTAACTCGTGCGACCATGTTGAGAACTGCATGCATGATAGCAGTCTTTAGAGGCGGATGATGACGGACAAGTTCATCAAAGCTAGCACCAAGGTTCGCTGGTAGGTCCTTGTTGGTGTCCATGCATTTCACATGTGGAGGACTCTCGAATATTTCAAAGAAACTGTCCAAGGCGCCAGAAGCTTGGAACATCTTTATACCAGCGTTGTTCAAGCAGATGGCACTGAATGCTTGTGGAACTATGTTGATAGTCTCCACAGTTGGTAGAATACCACGTGCGAGCGGACCGTCTCTGGGATTCTCGAGTATAGCTTGCATATGATGACGATGGGTTACCTGCTCAGCGGACTCTGTAACGTCTTCGATATCACTATCGTCATCATCATTGATGCCAACGTTAGCAGAAGGTGTTTCGGAATACTCTCTCGCTGCTTCATCCAGGTCTGACTTAGACTTCTTCGGATCAGACGGCATGACGATGGTCTTTCCAGTGACGGCTTCGAGTAAGCCTCTACTGAGTCCAGCTTCAGCGATGATAGCAAAGCTCGTTGGCTCATTATTGATGAAGTCGTTCAGAATACTGACGGCATGTGTCCAGACAGCAGAGCCAAACGTACGAGCATGTGTAATGATTCGACGGAGACTCTCTAGAAGCTGCGAAGAGTCGATCAAGTTCCGTAAGAGGCGGTCAAAGTTGCCACTAAAGCCCGGAGCCTGAGTCATCATATGGTGGATAAACTTGAATAGCCACTTGATCGTTTGCTGTTGGACTTGTGGGATATCGTAGTCGACAGATGCTGACCGATATTCGATTGGTATGCCCTTGCCAGATGCTGCGTTGTCTGCAGCACTATTTATCTCGTGTACGATGAGATTAGAGACCGTATCAAGAACTTCTCCGCTAACGATCGTCTGCATAGCTTCTCGAGCACTGTATCCAACGGTGTCAAGGAAACTCAGAACTTTTTGGTAGTAGCGTTCTGCAATTGTCGTGCGAAGGTTAAGAATGTCAACTAACACGGGAGCCAGGCCAGCTGTGACCAGGTCCATTCCGGTACGATGCATTCCAGAAATGCTTGTGAGCAAGGAGAACAGAGCGTCTCGCCATCTATCATCCTCTATGATCTTGTTCCCATGATCTTCTCCAGTCATCTCAGCGACAGCTTTTCTGACAACATAGAGAAGAACTCCATGGCTCACATTGGTATTGAGAGCAGTGCAGACATCAGAAAACCGACCTTGGTGCAGGGATAGCGCATCAAGTGTAGACAGCGCGATTGTTTGGAAAGCTTTGGGAACAGCAACATCTCCGTCGGGTGACGGGTGTACCAATTCAGCCAGCTGATAGACAAGCTGCAGACGGCGCGGTTCTTCACTATCTTGCTTCAATACACTTTCGTGGAAGGTGGGTTCACTGTGGACATAAGCCAAGTTGGTAATGGCTAACAAGCGGATTGCCAATAGTTGACGTCGAGTTTCTAGAGATGAGGTTAAAGCATCAGCTGCGCGCAGCTTTGTTAATAGTTCGTATTGCAAGTTCTTTGGTAAACCAGGTATATTTTCACGGAGCAAATCATGGATATCGTTGGCTTTGATCTCCGACAGATGGATATCTATAACCTTGAAAGATGGACGCTGGTCAACCTCTGGTGAGGCCGAGGGTCGAGGCAAAGAGATAGGAGAGTCATCAGAGCCCGATACACGACTGGTACGTTGACCATGAGGGCCTAAATTAGAGGATCGGCGAATCGGTGTGGGTGTAGAAGGGACAGCGGAACCCAATGAGGCATTCGTAGGGTGGGATGTGCTGTCGGTATTTGTAAAATCGTTGGGCGTGGCGACTTTTGGATAATATGTGAGCTTCACATCTCCCCAATCCTCCCACCCAGCTTCACTACGCGACAGATTCCCCGTGCCATTGCGCTCACTCTTCGGACTACCACTGACCCCAGCTCCGCCCTTGACCAAAGAAACGAGGTCATTCGCATAGACATGAGGCGTGGGACTATTCTGAGGCGTGGCAGGAATATTGAAGTAGGTCTTGTCCTTACCCTTGGCACTTTGTGGGGCAGGTGTAGTTGGCAGTGCAGATTCGGTGGGGACGGACGTTGTCTTGGTGAAGGGTGCTGAAAGTCGGGTGACTCTTTCGAGATCAATATTGTAGTGGTTGGCTAGAAGGGCGGATATGTTATGTCGATTAGGAAGAGCCGTGCGCTTTACAGCTGCTTGATATCTTTGCGCCAATTCAGAGCCTAGCAAAAGTGCATGCTCAAGCAGTGATAGAGAAGTGCTGTTCAGCAAGCTATTCAAGTGCGAGCTGCTTGCATAGATGCTTCGGTTGCCACAATTTTGGAGAAGCATTCTTGAGAATCTGAGAATAGCTTCAACCAGTTGTCTATCTCCGTCATCTTCATACCCGAGTTGTCCAAGATTTTGTTCACCAGACGGGGCTTTGATTTCTTGCACTTCAATACTCGATTCCAGACAACTGCAAGCAAATCCCATCATCTGCGGGCCATCATCTAGCTTGTATGTTTTGCAGAAGTTCTCGAGTATGACATCGAATCTGTTGAGGAGAGATATCCAATGGTATAGATCTCCCCGGGGGAAGGGCCATCGGCTTGGAAAGGTTGCGAGGTGTTGGGGAAGAAGTGGCAGGGAGACTGAGCAGGCAGCTTCGCAGAATTCCTTGGTCCATGGTGACTGAACTTCATTAGCGACAGTACATTATCAGGCAGTTCTGAATCTTACCAGAGTCTCCAAGTGCTTCGCCTGTATCGTCTTGATTATTCGGACCATCTTGAGGACAAAGGCGGGAGAACCGCTGAAAGACGAGTTTCGACCCCCTCCCCTGCCTCCGTACTGATCCTAGCTGGCGACAGCTTGTCAGTTCAAATAAGGAGCGTCCACGATGGGACAACCCCAGAATAGGATGTAGATCTTGATTGTCGTTTATTGGACGCAGGTAGGTACTACCGAACGTAGTTGTGCGCGTCAATAAGCCTTCTGGCAGCGACGGAATGTTTGGTTCACAGGCGTGCTCCTGAGGACGCAATATGTGAAGGTAGTCCAGAAATGCGTGTTTGTAGTTGGGGTTTGAAGGTGACAGAAATTGAGATCTCGACAAGAGCGAACGGTGCAGGCGTCCTTCTCAAATCGATGATATCTGTTGATATGGCTTCCCGGTTGAGCCAGTTATCAAAATATGGGTATCTTGTGAAATCAACAGAAATTCGTGGAGGGAAAAATCGATGGAATGGGGCAAGATAGAGAGAGTATTTTAGAAAGACGACAGCTTTGACGCGGCAAGAAGCTTCTGTTTTAGCGCGCGGGCGCGAAGACGTCAGTGACTCCGGCTGCCGAGTGTAGCGAAGCAACAAATTTACAGTACTCAAGTTTCCATACAAGTACAGTATCACTAAGAAGAAAATTAATAATAAATATGTGTATTTACAAGTCGGCTTTCAGAATTCATTTTCTTGGCTCTGAAATATCAACATAGTCTAATAGCTTGTGCTGTCTATTCTGAATGCGCCTCTAGGCAGACTCAAATATAATTACGATCTAAATTGACTTCAAGGCAGCATCAGATTGTCCCCAGATAAGTGCCGATCAGTCATGAGTTTTCACTATAGAATTCTGGATTTTACCTTTAGTTCACCTGTGTCTTTTGGTTTCCTCACATCATCTAATGTTCGGATGAAGCACTCTCTGTTGGAGATGTTGATGGGTCTTTGCCAAGCGTTCCAGGCCATGTTGCCATATGATGGATTCTCATTAATATTTTCTGCACTGCTTTGAGACTTTATTTTGCAGTTTTTTTCTTAAATAAAGGGCTACTACTAAATATCACTCTGGTTTCGACGGACAAAAGCTAATGAGTAATGGTAAGCTTTGAAAGTGTATGCAAAGTGAGGTATCAATGAAGCGAATAGCTTTGCCAGTTCCAGAGGCATATTTCTACTAGACAGATTAAAATACTTAGCAAACAAGCTTCTGCGAAAAAAAAAAACAATAGACTTCACTTTTTGAAAGTCATGCATGGGGAGAACCAAGACTTGCTGGCTACTTATGGTTACTTATGGTTTAGTTTTAAATTGTAAAACTTAGACATGCTAGATTATGCCCACTTTGAGCCAATTTTTCAATGTCGAACTTTTCTTGGCTATGCTATGTATATAATAAATTTTATGTATTGTCCTCAAGCTTTGTACAGGAGTCCTCTGAACGAAGGTACTTATTTCTTTCACATGCAATGACATCACGTGAGCTTATCTGACCGTTGGACCTTCCTTTGGAGATGGGATGACTCTGGAATCATCGAAGCTCGTATCCTTCGTTCGAGTGAGATTATTCCCAGCCACAGTATAGCTTTAGACTTGAAAGTAAAGTACAGGAGCGTCTGAATAGTCACTCCCTCAAACAATCGCAAACAGGATATACATACCTTCTGCCAAGTTTATAATCTCTATCCTCCAAAGCCTTCACGCATCTATGATCCAGCTTCAACAAAGTATACCTTGGACACTTTATGCCCTTGTCTTTTGGGCTTGTCTTGAGCTTTTACTCTTCCCAAGATTCGCAAAGTCAGATCTTAATTGCTGAGATGAACGGTCTATGCCTAGGACAGTATCAAAAGTCGGGTTGTTTCAGATATATATGATGTTTCTATTGGCTGGGTGCTGAGGAATCGCCTGGATGGCGTACCCTTGATCTTAGGACAGGGGTAATTGGTAGGAAGCGAGGGAAGCTGGTAAAAGTAAAAATACCATAGTTACCGGAAATATGACCATCTGTTGTTCTGTCTGACGCCAATAATCAATTCTTCAACATCCGCCTCCAAACTTCTATTCACTCCCAACCTCCTTTCCTCTTCCTAAACAACACAAAACAAACAATCTTGATTGTGGAGAAGCGATCAGATCGATCCTGGCTTAGCGAAACGAGAGAAGTGGAAACCACGAAATACCTGCCTTGCCTACTTGCTCAGCAACGTCTTTTCAGTCACAACCTCCTGCTCACCACACCGACCCATACTCAATAGTCATAACATCCCACAGTCTCAATTACAGCATATGCTAACAAGCATCGCCTTCTGAACGCGAATCAGTGTACATCGGTGCCAGATGGCCAACTCTTGACGAACCTCTTTCAACGTTCTTTCGCAACAATACGGCCATCAGACACAATGACCGAAGAACATCAAGACAAGGCAGAGACAGAGTCTATGAGAGGGAGATCTAATTCAAATGCCGATAATTCAGATCGGGAGAACGTAAGCCGCAGTCTACAATCCACATTCTGCTCCTCCAAACGTACATTCCGTGGGTCACAAGACCTCTCGGGATCATGTTGAATGCCCACCAAGACTTGGCTAACAGCTCTTCTGGCTGCAGGATACATTCGAAGATGCGAACGATACGGCAGCAATAGAGACGGCACACACAATCACTGTTGGGAGATCAAGAAGCTTGACGAAACGGCGATCCTCATCTACGAAGAGCGATCGACGCACCTCTGATGAACCACCTGTCCCGGCTGTCCCAGATATGAAGGCCAATAACGATGAGGAGAATGGCGATATAGCACAGAACGAGCATGATTTCACACAGCCTAAATCTCCTTTACTTACGTCGCACCGTCTCTCCACCACATCTCTGGATAATATTAGTCTGGAGGAGGACGAGAATGCCGTGAAGCCTATCACGCCATTAGGTATGGTCTTCTCCTACTCTAAAGCCTTTGGAAGCCGCTAACAGAAAGTAGCACAAGAGGCCTCCAAGCCAGCTCTACCCCAACGTTCCGCCAAACCCTCATTGCAAGGCCTGTCAGGAATGCTACCTTCCGTACCATGGGCTCCTCCTCCTGCAGTCACAATACCGGTTCAAGGTCCTCTCGCTCCAGCTCGAAAATCACCATTCTCTTGGCTCTCTCGAAGTACATCCGCTGCTCAGAAGGAAACCATTACATCTCCTCCATCAGTGTCCCCTGAAAGAAGAAATACCGCATCTTCAATTGCTACCATTGGGAGCAACCCAGAAATGATGTTGAGCAAGCTGGAAGAGGGCCATGAGTCTGATGGAGGCAGTGGGAACAAGAGGCCTATGAGAAATAGCTTAAGAGATCGATTCAAGGTCCTACGAATGCGAGAGGAGGCTGGGATAACCTCGTTAGGGGATGATGAGAAGGGGGGCAGTGCACTGGCTGGGCTCATTGGACGCAGTACTAGCCTGGGTCTCGGCCTTGCAAGTCCTACGAGCGTCAGTGAGGAGAAAGATATCTCCATCTCTACATCAGCTCACTCGCCGTCTTCGCCAATACCCCCGAGCCCCAACCCTGCCAATGTGAATACTTCTTTGGCTCCAGGCACTGCCAGTGGCGTTTCTGCCGGCCCTTCTTCGATGAACGATCCAGGCACACCTGTCGACTGGGATCTCTGGCAATCCGTTGTCTATGAAGGCCCGTCTGCTGTTGCAAGGACAAGCCCAGAAGAGCTGAACATAGCAATAGCAACCGGTATCCCTAATGCGATCCGTGGTGTCGTGTGGCAAGTATTAGCCCAAAGCAAAAATGATGAGCTCGAGAGTGTCTACAAAGACCTTGTCACACGTGGTACCGATAAGGACAAGGACAGGATGAGCGGATCCAGTGCCTCCCCAAGTATCTCCCAAAGCAATGGCTCTACGAAAGAAAGAGAGGAGGTGACATCATCAGCATCATCAATTCGTTCGGATCGTTCTACACCAGCCACCACTTTTGTGAACGGGGTGAGATCGCCTTCTCCACCAAAGGAGCGGGATCCAGAGGCAGTAGCAAAGGCTCAGGCAGCCTCCATGGCTGAAAAGAAGAAGAAGGCCAAGGAAGATGCCGCTTCGTTACAGAAGCTCGAAAAGGCAATCAAGCGAGACCTTGGGGCGCGGACGAGCTACTCGAAATTTGCTTCTAGCGCAGGCCTTCAGGAGGGTCTTTTCGGAGTTTGCAAAGCTTATGCTCTCTTTGATGAAGGTGTTGGATATGCTCAGGGCATGAATTTCCTTGCAATGCCTCTGCTGTTCAATGTAAGTCACTTGTACCAATCTTTATTCCAAAACTGACAACCGAAAGATGCCTGAAGAAGAAGCTTTCTGTCTGCTCGTACGACTCATGAATCAATACCACCTACGGGATCTATTCATTCACGAAATGCCGGGCCTCCATATGCACCTATACCAATTTGAGCGATTGCTGGAAGATTTTGAGCCTGCCCTCTACTGCCATCTCCACCGCCGCCAAGTCACACCCCATCTATACGCTACACAATGGTTTCTCACCCTGTTCGCATACCGGTTCCCCCTTCAGCTTGTCCTCCGCATATACGATCTTATTCTTAGCGAGGGCTTGGAAGCGATTCTTAAATTCGGTATTGTGCTCATGCAAAAAAATGCCGCGACCCTTCTTGGCATGAACGATATGGTCGCTTTGACCACCTTCCTCAAAGATCGTCTATTCGACGTCTATATCGATCAATCGCCCTCAGCAGGATCAATTCTCGAGTCTGGATTCTTTGGAAGCTCGGGCGCCAGTATTGACAAAGAAATATATCGTGCAGATCAAATGATTCAAGATGCCTGCGCGGTGAAGATTACACCTGAAAATCTCAAGACTTATGCTCTAGAGTGGGAAGAGAAGACCAAAACGGAAAAGGCGCGTGAGACTGAACTCGAATCGTTGAAGAACTCGAATCAATCACTTTTACATAAGGTACGTGGCTTAGAGGAACGAGTTCAAGAACACGACACTGAGCATGCCGCTTTGGCGACCGAGCTCGTTCATACAAAGGTCGAGAATGAGGAGCTAAAGGATCAAAATGAATCTTTGAATGGACAGGTCAGAGAGCTCCGACTTGTTGTGGAAAAGCAACCGGAGGAAGTCGAAGAGAGGCTGAAGAGCGAGATGGACAGATTGATGAAGAGGAACCAGGAGGTTCATGAGGAGAATACCAGGTTGGAGGAAGACATAAGTTCGATGGAGAAGGAACTTGTGGAGACGAAGATGAAATATGCCGAGGTATGGCTCAATAGTCATCTAATATCCATATGCAGTCGGCTAATAATTCATGACAGGAAACTGCAGAACACCAAAATCTCCGGCAGAGGTGGAACGATCTCCGCAAAGCCCTCGACTAAACACTCCACTTTCAACGCATCCCAATTTTCCTGTAATAAATGATCACGACCAACTACACGACTTGTACAGACGAACATTCCCTTCATCAAATGGATCCCCGTGCTCGGGCTATTGTGCAACGGATATGGCTTAGCGATGCATGCATGCCTACGAAACTGTGATATCCCTTTTTTTTCTAGCATGGCTTGCTTGGGACGGCTTCAGCGACTGGTTAATGTAGTATATTATGAAAGCGGTATTGAATTGTACCAGCGAGGTACCAGCGTGTTTTATTGAGAATTGTATAAAAGATTACTGTTGGAGATGGACGTGACGGCCGGATGGAATGAAAAATGTCAAAGTCATTTCAGAACTAAGCTCTTGGCAATGATTGCTGCTCCTTCTTGTGGGCACGGTAGCTCTTTCACACCTTTCAGGCATTGCTCCGAGCATCAGGAAAGCAACTGGTAGATGGTCCGGAAGTTCCTGTGCTGTCTCCTTTCTGGTTTATTTCGGACTGACTGTCTAAGCCTCCAATCACACTCCTACTTCAGGTTGCGGACCGTTGTTTATTCTTTCACCATTCACGCCAAAGTTGGTATTTATGTGCTTGAAAATGGCCCTGCCAACGGCACTGTGATGCCTGGTTTGACGGCCACTGGTCAAGCTGTTGCATTTACAGGTGCTACAGAGGCAAGCACCGGTCAACTACAAGTAGGATCTTGCCTACAACGATGCCGCCGAGTGCGAACACCGAGGTGACGGTTGCAAGATGGATTGCGAAATGTTGCTACATTGTTTGGGAAGGCCGAGTTGGCTGAGCTGTAGGGGCCAAATTTCGATATCGCTAGCAGGGTTGCAAGCCCGGACGAGTCGCTTTCTTCTCTTCGTTGCTCATCTTTTCCATTTTCCAGGTCAACAGTTTCCATGTGAAATACAAGAAATGCTCGAATTCAATCAAGATTTTACTCGATGAGGTGGCAGTCCTTGAGTGTGGCAGGGCCTCCATAAATTCGACATCTTGTCCTTGCCTCTGCTTAATTTCATCCTCCCAAGTCTTCGACCTTTGATGATAAATCCTGAGTCATATGGTTTTGCGTACGTCTGCAGTATGTTTATATAGCCAATTCTCGCAATGTCTGAGGCTCCTTCGACTATTTTGGAGTTGAGCAGAACCTTTGGTGGAGGCTCTAGAAGAGGACTGCCGCAGCAGCTTTCCAAGATACTGTTCGCTCAAAGCTCAAAGTGGTTTTCGAAATCGCAGAAGAACGTTCTTGGGACGCAAAACCAAGTCCTTGAATAGGGACCTATCACCATTATTTCGCACTGCTATCGTACATTTTGCAGCTCATCTGCCGTAAAGATCCTACTTGCTTCCTTGTTTTTTCGATGGCTTTAACTGAGCCTCCACGAATGAATTCGTTCTTTCTTGAAAAGAACCACAACATGAGATGGAAATAAAAAGAAGCAACCATAATCAAAGCCTCCCATACCACGGCACCCTCATATGTCCTTCCTCTCCATGGATCCCAAGCTTGAGGTTTTGGACCGATCTTATGGAAAATAATAGCAAATGAAACGAAAATGAGAGCAGCCACTCCAAATGCAACAGCCTTACGATGCTTTCCAGTTCACTCTAGCACAAGCTGGCGAGCTCGAGGAGCAAAGTAGACTTGCGCAGGATGAATCAAACCGATCGTAATGGCACTTTCGAGATTTGATGGTAGAAAACATGAGACTACTTACTACCGAAGTCCCCAGGTCGCAAGGCCGGCATGTGCGGGCTCCAGGCTTTCTCTAATATTTTTGGGGCTTCTTATGAAAGTTACTTTCGTGTCCTTTGATTCGGAGGGTAACAACTCACAATGCAGAGTGTAGTCCTTCTCGTCCAAGGTGAGGCTCAATAACTAGCTCTTCCATTACTTCACCCTCCTCGCCATCTGAGTCGTAATACGTGTTGTATTCTTCAATTGGTAAGATCTTGTGTTCGGTCTTTCGGAAATCACGCTTGACCTGTTGGGGAAAATTAGAAAGTATACACTTACCATAAGTATATCACAGGATAAATACTCACCATTGCCTCGAAAGTTGCGAGATGCTTCCGTGCCATGAATTCAACTTCTGGGAGCGACCAATCCATATCCATTCTGTCTTGTTCGCTCTTCACCTCCTGCACTTGCGTCATCCAGTTGAAAATCATCTCCTTGACCCAAGCACCTGCCTTGACTGCTGCAAATCCACGACCTGGAGGGATATGAAGTTTCAGTTCCGCAAGGTTATACAGTCTACTGATGATCTTTCTGACAACAAAGTCGGTTGGAAATTGTTCCGCAACGATAAGATAGCGTAGATTCTTTTCGACGTTTATCATTTCGTTACCAAATTCGGGTTTGCGATTTGTCGGTCCTCCGTAGAAAGCAAGTAAATCATCCCAATTCTCCATGAACAAAGTATCTTGGTTCCAGTTGAAGAAGATCGGTTGACCGAGTTGAGGTTCAAATTCTAAGGTGTAGAATTTCAAACCAACTTCGCGTGCCTCGTGATAGACGTGGAGAATTGCAGGGACAGTACATTTCGCTTCAGCAGCAACCTCAGTGCGGTAGTATGTTTCAGTGAAGAGGTATCTCTTTCTAATCACTTCATACGAAGCGTTCTTGATTGTAACGACTCTGGGAGTGATACACATTTTCCAGATAGCATCTCGTATCTCGGGTGGGAGCTTGGGGAAGGCATGGAAGTTCTGAAGTGAATAGTTGGCTTTGATGAACTTTCCCTTCCGCTTGGTCGTTCGTCGCCCGTGTGAATCGTTCGCTGGTGGCATCTTCGCAGTATGCAAGCTTCATTGAACGATATCATCAGTCTGTCACTAATTGATGTGGGATATATGTATCGAAACATTTGGTAGAAGACAGAGAAAATTGGTACCAACCTTGCTAGTTTCGATATATCGAAAAGTGAATGGACGACTGAGCTGGAGGCAGGCTCCTCGTGGGCAGAATGGTGATTTTTTAAAGTCGGAAAATAAGTGCAATGAATTTCTATTATTCCAGAGCGCGGTTCCAAAATCAATGCCCAGAGCTGAAGTGACAAGTTTTGGTGATGTTGGTGTGGTCTTGCTGCGAGAACAGCAGAGACAGGAAGCCTTCCCTATCTACCACTTTAAGCGAGCTTGTAGGAAAAGCGAAGCGATTCTGATCATATGCCACCCAAAAGCGTAGCAATTTGAAAACACCAATTCACCGTGTCCATATCATATGCTTCACCCCTCTCAACAAGGAGAATATTAGTACTTCATGTGGGCTCATCACCATCCATGGATCTGTTGAGGCCATTGAGACCTCTCCACTTTGAAGATAGCCTTCGCATCTCGAATATGAAACCGTTTGTAGGTAATGGCTTGTGGTAGATGTCTAATTTATAATATCTACCATTCGAATCAAAAACGTTTGGTTATCAGACTGTTCAGACCCTTGATCATTCAGCATTTTCTCACGAAACCCAGGCACAAGACAAATGGGATCAATTTATATCTTCTTCGGACGGTAAGACTGGCAATCCGAAATTGATTCTTGTTTGATAAGCGCTTGCTTTCCATTTTTTGAGTACCTCAGGATGCTTTGCTCTCGAAATATTCCCAATCCTCCCAATGAGTAAGGCACCGTACTCAGTGGTATGATATCCTAAACTCAGGAGAGTGTCAATATGAGAGCGAATGAAATTGAAAATCTGTTCCGGACGCACATAATAATCGATACCTGCTTCCTCTCTCAGACGCTGTAGCCCCCTTGCATCTAGGCTGTCACCATAAGGAGATGCGAAGTGATCCATTGGTGGTAATATGTCGAGTGGTACACAAGATGCTCGTATATCCAATTCAAGGAGCTTGATGCTGAACTGCTCATGATGCTCTTCCGCCCAAAGACTTTTCGGGCCAACCCCGAAAAAACGCTCTACCAGTAGCTTCTAAGCAATTGTTTCAAGTCGGTGTAATCCAATAGCGACAACAAGAGGACTGATGCTGGGATAATCTCGGCGAAGGGATTTCCGGCTCTTTCGACACAACACCACATGTTCTAAAGAAGCTCCAAGTAATCAATGGTAGGCCTCCGGAGAAGCAAGTGCAGGTTCTTTGCCAATGACACAAATCTAGAGTGCAGTACAAACTTATCGGATCTAGTAATCAAGGAAGGTATAGAAAGCTGTTTTAGCCACAATATGACCTCGTCCACAATCATGACGTCAAAGTGGTAAGAATGTATTGTTAGGAGTGCTAGTGTTTCGGAGACCGGAGCACGGTTGACTAGAAGTATTGGAGAAAGCTGGTTTCTGTTTCTTTTGGAGGTATAATCAACCGCCTTGCCTCCGAAGCACTTGTGATACTCGATATCGTGAAATTCTGTTAGAGTTGCCGTGTATGTGGCATAAATGGCGCGGGGCTGGCATCTCAGTAAGCTAGCGTAGGGGTTTGTCTCTCAAATCCTATGGAATGCTGAGTAAAGCTGATGTGATCGTTATGATTAAGAGAAAGGGGGAGATATATGGGAGCGACTTGGAAAAGAATATAACATGGAAAAGAAAGGGAAGGGTTCCGTTTGAAGTAGTGGGATTGTTGGCCGATGACTGCTTACAAGCGGCCGCTTCGCTTACTGTACAGTAGTCCCAGATGGTAATTCGGCAACCTCTTCAGGAAGAATAATTTGAGGATTCAAAAAGTGTACCAAGGATTTCGCCGATAGAGCTAGTTTGAAAAAATTCTTACTATCCATTACTTGCGTTCTCGGTACTACGGCTTGCGCTTGGTGGTCCTTACCCCGCGCTAGTTCGTAGGCAAATAAATGCTTTTCAACTTGTTTCTGGGACCCGATTACATGGTTTGTATTATTGGGTGTCGGAAGTTCATCATATAGACGACAATTTCGTGCAGCATGGATCTAGTCTCCGTATTTTTTCTCCACTATAATATAGATGCCGTGGCTACGTGGAAAGCGTTGTTTCCCTCGCTTCGCCGGTCCATGCTGAGATTGAGATCTAACCTTGATTCCTAAAGCCAAAAAAAAAAGGTAAACGTACATATTACAATAGCATTGAAATGGTTTGTCATTATCGGTGCATCCATGCGATGAACTTAATACTCACTTCATTGCCTCAATGTAAGCAAGATATGTTTGATTACTCATTCTTGAGTATTAATGTACAGCATGCAATGCCTCCTTCTGCTAATCTTCATTTGGTAAAGGTTCAGGTCAATGGCACTGATGAGGCTGATGAGAGTCTACCAGGCACTGAACGTGGCGGTTCGGA
The DNA here is from genome assembly GCA_003988895.1 of Hyphodiscus sp. D1413. NCBI lineage: Eukaryota > Fungi > Ascomycota > Leotiomycetes > Helotiales > Hyphodiscaceae > Hyphodiscus > Hyphodiscus sp. D1413. The sequence continues at coordinate 42,943 of QYAO01000072.1, read as the reverse complement.
CTTGATGATTGAAATCCAGGGCTTGTTACTTCGGCGGAGGTAGAGAAAGTAGGTTTTAATTCATAGCATATCACAGCTTTCTAGTATTTCCTTTACATCATTTAGAAATGCTTGCGACGACGAATTTATTTGACATATTTGCAGGCATCGATCGATTTACACAAATAGACAATTGAAGGTTAATGGATTCACTGGGTCCTTTTTCAATCCACGGTGATTAGAGAGCGAGGCCTCAACTTCACTGAGCTAAACTTTGAACTCAATGTCTTGAGAAGAACCCAAAGATCTATAATCGGTGCCTAAGGCCGGAAATTCTCTGGAAGGGAATTCGAAGTTCAATATTAATGCTGGCGAGACTCAAAATCGAAGCAATGCATACGGAAGACATTTGATGCCTCTAGTTCGAACGGGCAGTTTCGTAGTCACGATCTCAAAGACAACGAAATACGTTAGACCCTCGAAATATCTTTCGAGGTACTATCTACGTCACTTTCCGAGCTTTCGAGGGTACTCCTCTGAACTATCGAGTAGCTGACGTTGACTATTGTTGAGCAAAGTAAAAGAAAGCTCCACAGCATCACGGCGATGGAGATTGAACATGAATTGGATGGTGATTCTGAGGTGGGTCTTCACAAAATCACTCGTCCCCAAGCAGGGTTTCCTAGGTACGTCACACAGCGTTTATAGCCATGGATATTGTGGCTATGGACGGATTCGAACAAGCTATGGTGGTTAGGTGGTGGGAAATTGTAGTAGGGGCGCATATATTACTACACGCCACCAGACGCTGCTCTGTTTAATCAACAATCTTATTGCAATGAAAAATATAGAGAGGGTTCGAAGATATAAGACCAGTGGATATAAGACTAGCGTTCTTTGAATTCCGATTCTTAAAACAGCAGCAATATGCATTGAACGAGACATCGTCCTTCAGCAATCAGGTAATTAGCAGAGAACAGACACTCCAGATTTTCCAAGTAAATTCCGGTTTTATACAGTCAAGCAGCTACTTGGTCGGCATTCCTGACACCAATTGTCAACCGCTATTCATATCGCGTGCTTTCCCGATTCAGACGTGAATTTGAAGTGACTCCTTCCATTTCAGATTCGCGTCTCCCAAAAGAAAGAAAGTTGACCACAAACTTCTCGTCCTAGAATTTCGCGAACAAATCTCTTCACGCAACAACATCACCTTCTACAAAAAGATTTCCCCAACGCATGCAAGTCAAGATGGCACCAGAGAAGAAGGTCGGCGCAAAGGCGACTTCAACTAGAAAGCAACCTTCACGCGCTGTTCGCGACAAGTCACGCCTTACAGAGTCATTCACTGAATATGAAGACGCCAGACCGGTCGCAAAGAAAGCGAATGCAAAGAAGGTTTCCAAGAAGGTCAAAGCCGCAGACTCTGATCTCTCAGATGCTCTAGAAACCTCGGATTTGAACGCCAACAAAGCTAGCAAGAAAAAGGTTGTGTCTAAGCCAGCAAATGGAGTCGCAGCTATCATCGCCCCTGCCAATGATGATAGCCCTACCTTCTATTCTTTTAGTAAACTTCCCATCGAACTTCGGTAAGCTCAAATGATCGAGTTGCTCTGAAAAACTGTGAGCGCTAACTTCGAGCTACAGTCTCAAGATTTGGGGTAGTGCAGCACCCGATCCTTATACAGTTGTCCAGAGAGAATTCCGAAACACCAAACACCGCTTCTCATACAACCGGCCAGTTCCCGCTGTTCTTCATGCATGCAAGGAGAGCCGCGAGGAGTTTCTTGAATCTGACGATGCATCCACCGACCTTAGTCTTGAGAGACGACGACGAGAGCACGCGGTCTACAAGCTATCCTTCCAAGGTAGACGTGGCAGCTCACCTATATTCTTTTCGGCTGAAGTAGACAGCTTCTGGGGCACAAAACTCAATCCACCTTTCCGTCTCGATATGGCACAAAGGTATTCAACAATCACAGGCTTGGACATGGCCAAGAACCTCAAGCATCTGCTTCTTGTGCACGAGTACCCACTTGTATACGAGTTTGGCGGCGCAGCTTTCTTCTCTACTTCATTCCCAAAACTGAAAACTCTGACCATCTTACTTAAGGCGTGTCTCCCAAGCGAATTTTACCAGCACCGGAATCAGTTCTTAGCCTACATGAACAACAACCCCATCCTCATTGGTCCAGCTCTTCCTCCTGAGACTGGAGGGGAGTTTGATGCTGACAGCCTAATTCCGGTATACAAAAATCGTTGTACTCAATGGAGAGCGTCAGCCAACGAACTGCTTACCAAAGGCGCGGAAAATTATCCGAATTGGACCGCTCCAATGCTCAAGATCCGGCTTGTTTCGCAATTCATGGAGAACGAAGGTATAATCAGCGCTGCTGGCTGCCAGAATGAACCTGATGAACATTCAGACTCCGACCTCGAGGATTGAGTTGCTCATTGTTCTCAAATCGACGATTTCTTCCAACTAGAAAGATCTTAGACTTTTGCCAATCACCTTCAACCGTGCCAAAGCCAGTATTGCCAACCTTCAATCATCGACTAAGAATCACACCTGGTGAAAGATAACGCCATCATAGCCCGAATTCCTTCTCAACATTGTAGAACTACGACTTCCATGACCGCGAATGCGTCGCCTCAACAACTACGACTTCACCTACGATCGGCCTTTTCGACAATAGCGATCATCTTGAAACGACGCCCTACTCAACTTCTATGTTTTCGTTGATTCTTTCTTTCCACATTCAGCTTAGTTGATTTCGCGCAACGTTACTTCGTCGACTTCGATGCCTGGCGTATTGGGACTCGAAAGCGGCGTATACGATTGAGAATAGAGACTTTGCTGGAGGATGGTATCTGCTCTGGGCATAAATGGCATCTCCACTCAGCCGAATCTTTGCTCTAGACTTCTAGCCATTCCCCATCAGCACATCGCAGATAACATGCACAAACAAAAGAAAACTCATTAAAATATTTCTCATTCATCTATCTGTGACGCCAGGCTAATCCAATATAAAGGTCTTGGGACATCCACGGTTCTTCTCTTAACTCCATGCAATGAGACAAGGTCGAATTATGACTCCTTGCAATAACTCCTTCCCCTCCTGACCTGCCAACCACAGAGCGCACTCTCTACCACCATGCCCACAAAGCCTGCCACACATATACCCCCACTATCGCTCACACTCGTCGCGCCGAGACTAAACTCCCTCTCTCCTTCAGGCACTCTATCCATAATCTCCGCGAATGTATTAACATACACTGCGCCTCCTAGTAAGCCTTCCCAAAAAACCACCATGAATACCAAGTATACGCTCGGTATCCAATCCCATAGGCTGTGACTGGCCAATAGCCCGAGATTGAGGATTTGAAGAAAGGAGGGGAGGTAGAGGTTGTGGATTCGAAAGAAGGGAGTCGAGGAGCGTGAGATGAAAACGCCAATCTGGTAGAGGAAGTTATAGAAGGGATAGAATTGCCGATACGCGGAAAAGGGAACACCAGGCCCGAGGGGGTACAGGAGCGTGGGCGAGATGCCTTGGTTGATTGAGTATTCTGCGATGTAGACGAGGAGGAGGGGGAGCATGTAGGGGAAGAAGAGAGAGCGGGTGCGATGAAGATTGGTCAGGAATCGGGACTTTGATGTCAGGGGACGGATGGGGGAGCATGAGCGGGGTGGTGAGTGGGCGGTGAGTGCCTCCGATGCCACACCTGGGCCTTGGGCTAATAGGGAGGATGCTGCAGTGTCGATGGGGAGGGAGAATATATCTTCCGAGTCTATATCATGGGTTGGGAGACCGGTATAGCCTTTTGAGACGCGGCTCAAGGGACCTTGTGGAAGGATGGCGAAGAATGCGAGAAGCATGAAGCAGGGAAGGAAGGCGGATGCTAGGAGCGAGGTTCTGACGCTTAACCCGATTGTTGTGGTCAACAGCACGTATAGACCTGCTCCTACTAATCCAGCACCTCCTGTCCCACTTCCCCATGCTGCGAGCGAGAATGGGCCGTAGTAATGTGTGAGGCCTAAAAAGGACAACTCCCCGCCACCGCTGCTCAGGGAAGCCATTATGACCCCGAAGAGTTTTGTAGATATGGATCCTCCAGATTGGGTTGTGGGCGTTAGGGAAATGAGGAGCATGCCGGAGGAGGATAGAGCGCAAAAAATGAGGATTCGAAAGGTGTAAGGTACACGGTGGATGAAATATGGAGCTATCAACTTTGTGATGAAGCTCGGAAGAACGTCGGCTAGCAGAACGACTGCTTTGGGCACACTGGGACCGACAAGATCAAGGGCCGCAGATAGGATAATAACGTAGAGGACATTGTTTATAAGACCTGAGATCTGTTGGTGCAAGATTCAGACAGGGAGGGAGTGGGTGTGCGGTGGGAAGACGCGTACCAAATAGCCAGAATGCGACCAGGACCGAGGTGTCAGCTCCTCCAAAAACCGACTGGAGGCTGGCTTTGTATCTTCCCCATGATGATCCGGGAGATCCAGGTAGAGGTAACATGGTGGATGAAGAAGTCGACCCGTTCATTTCGCGACTGCAGGACGTCTCGTAGTAGTCTAGATTCCAGAGGTCCAAAATGTCACGAGGGACATTCCTAGAATGGGTGAAGCTCGGCAGGGCAAGCTTGGGGTGTGTAAATGTTGTGTAAATATTGTGTAAATATTTTTTTAATGTTTTGTAAATGCCATATCATATTTATCGTTCAGATGAATACGTGTAGAGGTTTCCAATGAGTTTTTCGGTGTAGATGACTTCTCTACGCTCATATTATGATTGATGCACCCACTCTCGCAGCACTACTTACCACTCACTCACCACAATCTGCATGCGAATCATGCATGGGTTGTGATTTCTCGGCTAATACGCCTAATAAGGCTTAGCGGACTACAGCCCGGCCGCGCAGGGCAAAATTAAGACCATGCGCTGCCAGGGAGCTCCTCGTCAGCCAATCCCCTTCGTCGGCCTTCCCCCACAGACGTGGTCCAATGTGCTTGGGTGGATCATCCTCTGCTCTTTTTGTCATGGTGGCGCATGCTTAGTGGAATGGCTAGCAAGGGCTGCTGTGCGTGCCAAACTGCAGACAGCCACTGCGAGTTGAAGTCGAAGAAGATCCCAAATGTAAGTCCCTCTTCCTCATCATCATCCTCAACACACTGTTTGAGACCAACAACACCGTCACCATCCCCATCCCCACCACCGCCACCGCCATCGCCATCACCATCGCCATCCCCATCCCTATCATCATCGCCATCGCCTTCGCCAACATCAACACCACCGTCAACACCAACATCCACCCTCAATCATCCAACACCTCCCCTCCCAATCCTCAACACACTATCATCCACCTTACATATACTCATGCGCCCTGTTTGATGCATGGATATGAGATTATAGGCCCGAATAGCTGTCGCGACTGTTTCTGCACGCAGGTACACGCGTCTCTAGTCCGTGCTAGTCCCCCCAGAGGTCTACCTCGTCGAAACGAATCGCTGCTTGCCAATCTGGAAATATAGAGGAGCTGAGAGTGGCCGTGGAAGTTGAAGGACTGGTCATCTACATATCTGTGCTGCTGGAGTGTCTCGGCGCCAAAGACACGCGGCTACAGTACTCAGCTTGACACACCGCTGTAGGACTGGAGACATCAGACATTATGGATCCAAGACAGCCACCGCAGCACCCCTTTTCGAGGAATACTGCATCTCCTTACGGCCGCACTCCATTTACACCTTCTACGAATCCACCTTCATTTTCTACCTCGTCCCATCCACCTAGTTCGACGCCGTCTTATGCAGAGCATCAACGAAGACCCTCGGACCCTCCGTACGGCAGTCAACAACGAGGCTATCCACAAGACGGTCCCGTGAGCTCTGGATCAACTCATTCAAGGCATCAAAGCGCTTCTTCAATCGCTTATGGATCCGCGAATCGAGGAATGCCTCCCCCTTCATCTCCTCAACAGCAGACTCCCCACAGTTACGGTCCTCCACCACCTCGAGCACCACCTGTTTCGGTCGGACCCCCCACATCCTTTCCAGCGAGTCGCGAGTTGCCGTCTCTGGGCTCAATAGGTCGTCCATCGAGTACTACAAATAGCAGTATGTCAATATCATCAATGCTTGGCGGCCCACCACCTGCTTCGCGAGAGACACCCTCGCAGTACACTTCACCCGTCAGTACATCAGCTTCGCAACCAATTTATCCTGGTCCAGCTCATGTGTCTCCACGATTGGCTACAACCGGCGCCGACTATGCACCGTTTCGAAGACCTCAAACCCCAGAACAGAGATCGTACGAAACACGAGATCATCGAGCAAACTCGGCAGGTTCTCCGCCAGGGGTGGCAAATTTTGGGACACCAGATGCGCGACGATATGGCACACCTCAGACCTATCAGCGACCGCCTATCGATGAGCGACGCGACCAACCACCCCCTCGTGTCCCAAATACTGCGATGCCAGCTCGGCCGAACAGTCAACCAAGTTTTAATGCACCACCTCCACGAGTACCAGATAGAACCCCTGCGCATAGCGAAAGCGTTTTTGGGAGAAGGGAGCCAGCGAGACCAGAGTCTCTTGGAAGACCCGATCCAACCTACCAAAGGCAAGCCGAATATGAGGAGAGGCAAAACGCAATATACGCATATGAGCAGAGGGCCAGGCAAGAAAGGGAAAGAGAAGCAGTACTGCAGAGAGAGCTGAGGGAGAGGGAACAGAGGGAACAGCAACTAGAAAGAGAACGGGCGATCAACGAGAGGAGCTCAAACCTGCAGCAAGAATACGCACACCAGCTGGCCCAACGGAATTCGCAAAATACTTATAGTCGACCTTCGGAGCCCAGAGAGCAGCCTTCGTGGATGCGACCTGGGTATGAACCCCCCCCTCGGCCGGCATATGAGCCAATACCTGAACAAGATCGAGAGCCACCTCGTCAGCCTACAACTGGACATGGTTATCCAGGGACGACTGCACCTCAATATGGAAGCCACACGGCATATGCACCTAGCGAAACTCGATACCAAGTAGCTCATGCAGCTGCAGCCATACCATCTCAGCATTCCTCAATCCCAGCATCGCAATATGAAGCTTCGATTCAAGATCGACAACGGCTTCATCAACAAGAACATCAGCGACAACAGAGTATGTATGCCGGCCCTCCTCAAACCGGACCATACCAAGCTCAAGATTCGCCGACAAGAAGAACAATGGAAGAATCTCAACAAATGCAACAACAGCGCAGTTTCTTAGGCGTTGGGGAAATTAACCGAAAGGGTCGCGTATCCCCACTTCCCCAAGCAGTCCAGGGAGCACAAGGCCAACAGAGCGGGCCAGCCCATGAACCAGGAATCAAGAGCGAATTTGGCAGGATGTTTTCCGGGATTGGAAGTGGAGTTAGCGCTATGGGAGCTCCAAGCCCCGTGACTGCAGGCGTCCAAGGGATGCCATTTTCAAATCCGGGACCGATGCGGCGCGATGATTTAGACCAAGATTCACCAGTTGAAAATGGAAGAGGGATTCAGCGAACTGCATCTAGAGGAGGACGCAGGAGGAAATTGAAGGATGAGGACAGCAGAGATGATGAAAGCAGCAATGGCAGGAATACTCCAAGTGCAAGGGGTAAGCGTGCCAAGACAACTCATCACCACCACGGTGGTCACCATCATCAGTAAGCCCTTCACTTCGTATAACACTTACCGCGCGCTAACACTGCTTTGATTGAGTCACCATCACCATCCTCCAGATAACATCTCGTCGCCCAATCACACACCTTTCAAGTCGATGAAAGGTGCGACGATTCCATCGCCTCCTGGTACTGAGCCAAAGGATACACCAACCCTTCACCATCACCACAATGTACCTCGAAACCACCATCACCATGCGACTCCAGTCAAACCCCCTCCTGTAGTCAACCCTGTAATACCTCTTCCGAAGATGACAATTCGTTCTCAATCTGTATTGAATCATGTAAAGGATAAGCCACGGAGACACCTTGGCTACACATACTACAAGTCAGTTTTGAAACCTGTCAGACGCTCCACAATCGAGAAAGACGACCGAGGCTTTGCAAGTACACCCGAGCCGTTACCTCGGTTTGAAGGGCAAGAGAATTGCACATTCACAGTCAAAGTGCCAAAAATTTACCTTGGTGATGTCAGCCGTGAAGAGATTACCAGGAGAAGAGCTATTTGGGGTACGGATGTTTACACGGATGACTCGGATGTCGTAGCTGCATGCATACATCAAGGTTGGTTTAGGGGTGCGTGGAACAAAGACGTGGATGTTGAACTTCTTGACCTAGAAATTGAGAGCGTGAATGGTGCGGTCAATGGGAAAGATCACGAGAAAGATATTCTCACTGAGCCACCTGCAAGAGGCCCCATGCATGTGCCGAAGAGGAAGGATCTCCACGTTACGGTCCTGGTCCTTCCAGCGCTGGAGAAATATTTCAGTACTACCAAGTTTGGAATTAGGAGTCGAGAATGGGGAGGCAGGCAAGACGGGTATCAAGGCATCCACGATGGATTAAGCTTCATGATCATGAGTATTCAGTGGATAGATGGGGTTGACAGTAATGAGGGACGAAGTGGTGGGCTGAGGAGAAAGATAATGGGGGAGGTGTTAGATGACACAGAGATGGAGGCCGAGGAAGCATGGGGAGAGCTGCTTGTCAACGGCAATGGAGACAATAAACCAGAGATCCATGCCGAAGAGAGTTTTGAGCGAGGTGGAGCTGGAATGGATGGGATTGAGATGACGGGCGATATCAAAGGTGTGGGTACGAGAAGCTGGTGGAAGAAACCAAAGGCTGTTCTGCAAGAAGCGGAGAAGCAACTGGAGATCGAAAAGGAAGGGAACAAGGATATGGAGATCGAGAAAGTCACGGAACGAATGATTGAAAACGCAAGTATCAGTTCGGTGCCGGACCTTGGGAAGGAAAATGAAGGAATTGCAGGAGAGAGAATGGGCGACAAAGTAACGGCCACAGCATAGTGAAGTTGATGTTGATGCGCTGTTTCATTGATGTTGTACGTTCGATAGAAGTCCACATCGTGGTGGCAGCATTTTGAACATTACCATATGTGGTACCAGGTAATGCTTGGTTTACTTTTGCTTCAGGGTAGCAGATAGCAAGGCGCACTGGCGTTCGGTTCCATTTGATTAGGAACAAATATCAGAAACGTCACTTATTGAACAAATGTGTCGTCGCAAAAGTCAGTTCTTAATTTCCACATTAGTTTCCAAACCGCCAACGCGCTTTAATGGATTCCGATCCGGAGCCGCTCTTTACCCCAGTACGGCTAGTAACAGCCTCGTAGCATAGCCTTGTGACCCATCTCCATCATCCGAGTCAACAATCAAGATCTGCCTCAGCCTCCATCCAACAGCCTCCATCCAACATCAATACAATAAGATCTCACCACATACACATTCCGGCGACGATGTTCTCTCTCAAAGATCTTCCTCCTGAAATCCGCACCCTCATATATAGACTCTACAATAACCTCCAACTGCAACCTGATTATCAGGCTCCAGCACTCCTGATGGCTCTTGCGCCGGATCGCGAACTATATTTGGAAGCATACGAAATATATCAGGAATCTAATTATGTCGTTACGCCGAAGAATTTAGAAAAGTTCGTGCAGCAGCGTGAGGAGGTGCTGAATAAGATAAAGCATTTGAGATTGAAATTTCAGCCTTGCGAGATTCCGTATGCTTGCCATCTCTTCTTTTCTCCACTCTCTCTCTATTAGTTTCCAGTATGGCGAGTTTGAGTATGGAATCTAGCTGATGAGAGATACAGAGAAGGCGTCGATCCGCCCTTCCTTCCCTACCAAACACCCTACTTAAAGGTCAACAGCCTCCGCACTCTGACCCTCGACTTCACAACTCCCATCCAAGGTGCCACAACCCCTAGCTTCACAGAACTTGTACGGAGCCTCGCTGAAGGCTCACAGCCTGGTATCAACACCATATATCTTGTCGTCGATGCTTGGATACCGCGGGCCCTGCAGAAAAAGTATAATCAGATCCCCATGAGGGATAGGAGGGTCATGTTGATTAGAGCATTGAATGAGAGGTTGGGCATCAAAGCTAAGCTAGATAGAGTAGTTACGCTGGATGCAAAGGAGACTTGGGTTTGGATGGCGAGTCCGGGGGAGGATAGGTGGAGTTTGGGCGATAGGGGGAGGGGCGTTTTGAGGTGGAGACCGGAGGGGTGGTTTGGTGTTTTTGGGCTGTGAACCAGGCAGCGCATGGTTCTTTGGAGTAAACAGGAGATTATTATGGGACATCAATGCTGTATGATTGAACGGCACGGCCATCTTTTTCAATCAACACGTTGTTCTGGCTCGATGAATGGCCCGCGTTCACGTGACTATGTTTACCCTCGTCTTGCGGCCGTCGTATTCTCATAGTACCCTTCAAATGAATTGCTCAAGTCACCAAATAATCCCCCGCCTGAGAAGGTAAAGCGTTAATTATTGTTCATTAGTCACCTTATTACGATTGAGGCACTGTTATATATTTGTTCTTGTACTCAACTTCAAACATAGGCTCTGGTTCGAATCCTTCAACCTCTAAATCGTTCGCGCCAATATTCTAGCAACTATCATTGCCCACGGCTGGCTACCAAGACCCTTACGCCTTATCAGGTAAGAAACATACCAGATGTTCGCCAAGCCTCATTCCCTTTGCCGATCGGAAGGCATTCTCCAGTCGAGACTTTGTCGGGTTGTCGAATTGTCAAACTGTGACCCTCGACATCAGCAAGCTCCTATAAACACAGCAAATGGCTCACATTCTCTCAATCGTGAGGAGCTCACCTACAATCCAAGTTGGAAAAGAGCTCTGCCTGCACGGCTCAAAAGTAGTGAGCGACCGAGGTCTGTTTACTTGCACGAGAGAGGTCCAGGAAGTGAAACGCTCTATACATTTGAGCTGTAACGATCTCATGATCTGTCAAGAAAACATTATGAAACGCTAATGAAATCCAACAGAGCCCAGGACCCAGCATTGAACAAGGCTGAAACACTAAGCAATGGTGAACTATCGTGCACTCCCTGCCGAAATACGCCTTCAAATTTTGCCGCATATCCTCACCCTTGATCCGAAAAGGGAGTTCCCTAATCTTCTCGTTGTGTTGGGCACGCTGCCTAAGGAAGAGCGGATCTATTATGTCGAGGCGAGGCAGTTGTACCGGGAGATAAACTTCGTAGTCAGTATCGACAATCAGCAGGAGTTCAAGAAGATCAAGATGCAGGATCTCATGAAAATTCATTGCCTGAAGCTTATACAGTTGCCGGCTATTGTGTAAGTCATCTTCTTATTCTTATCATCGCTCAAACATTTTGAATCAGTATTAATATTTACTCTAGGGGAAAGGTTGATCTTGCTGCTAACAAATGCCGCCTTCGCAACAACTTCGAAACCCTGATATTCGAGTGCTCACTGCCAGATACGGACGCCTATTGGGTGAGCGTCATTGAATGTGTCTCGGGTGCTTCGATGGCTGGTCTTCGCAAAGTCATAGTAAGGAGCATACATCTTTTTATTGACACGAAACGCTAAGTCTCTTTCTGCCAGGCTATCCTGTCTCCCGTGGTTATGGACCCTATTGCTATCTCACAAGGAGCGGTTGGTACGCCTAGAGATAGAACTAAGACAATCGGTAGGTCTGACTGTCGGGTTTTCGAAACTTCGATTCCTAATATTAGAGATGCTGACTAGAACTCCGCAGGTTATGGCAATGAGGTCACGGGCGTTACGGGTAAGCGAGAGATGTGGGGTGAGAGAGAGATCTGGACTTGGGAGAGAGATGATGGTGATCTTTTGGACTGTGGACTTGCAGTTAGGGGAAGGGGACGAGATAGTAAGTGATCGACGAGCCACAGTATCCTAATTCTTGAACTGTTTCAATGTTTGGCTATTGGAACATTCTCAAAGATAACTGATGCTCGAATGATTGCTGACTGTTCATAGCGGGACTTATCGGTAATGGCTCTAGTCAGTTGATGAGATTTCCTTCTATGAGTCGTGCTCTTGCGATGGTTGGAACTCGGAAGTGGATGTGAAATGGTGTGTGCGAAGTGTGAGGCAGTTAGTGAAAGGACAGTTTTGACGGCTTTGGGAAGTTTGAATAATCAGGGTCCGGGATCATGGAGAGACTTTTGCGAAATCAGAATTGTATCTGGTAGCGAAATGAGCATGAAGAAAACTAGTTTGCTTGTTGCGTGGTAGTAAGCACGAATGGTCATAAATTTCGTTTAAATGTCCTTTAATTAAGAGGGAACTAAACGTGAAGAGAGCGGATTCAGATGCTACAATTTCTATTTGAAATGTGCACTGAACAAACTTCTTGATTCCTCAAGGAGCTCCTTCCTCTCATGTCAGATATCTAATAAATAGGGTCCAAACAACCCCTCTTATCCCGAGAAACATTTGCTACCCAAGCGCAGTACCTTGTCACCAAGACTGTTTCTGCCAGACTCCAGGTCAATCTCCTGCTGTAGGCCCTTCGGTGGGCTTGCTGACGAGGATGCTACTTTAAGATTTGGAGAATTTGAATACAATTGGCCATGAGATTACGGAATAATGCAACTGCTTTCCGGTGACGGAGGCCATTCATTTGGCTCTTGTCACATATATTTAGATTCGACAAAGACTGTCCATATAAACGCAGTTTCACCACCGATTTTGACTCCTATTTTGGCTTTCATGACGTGGCTTCATGTTAAGAGTTGTGAAAGCTGTGCATATGATATGCAGCATATCTAGCAAATCAAACATGCCAAAATACTTAGCCGTAATACTAAGCCATTTATGAGTGGACATAAAAATAGCACTGCCACTGCAGCTTTTCCAAGACTAATTGTATAATTAATGTAAAATTGTAAGGAGAAGCTCAGATATGCTAAGAAATTGGAGCAGGGTAAGGGCGTAGGTAGCCGAAAGTTTTGTGATATAGAGGGAAAAAATGCGGCTTGGTATTTCTCCCTTTGAGCAGTGAGCATTAAGCATGATTAAAACAGCTACAATTGGAGGAACTCCTCCTGAGTTCGTTGCCCGTAAAACGTGGGAACCACTGGACTTGACTTGGAGGCCGCCGATGCATCCAAGGGGGAAGGCCAGACAGACCCGGGACGAATATAGGAAGCTGGATAATAGATGGTTGATCAAGGGTAACAAGAGCGGTGTGCAATGTTGACAATTCTCGGTAGAGCGGACATCTTATCGACTCCTCCGCCGATGCAATGGCTTCACCCCACACCACGCCTAGTACTATCCAATTCTTCACAACAAACTGAATTCGTCAAGAGGATAGTCGAGTTAGTACTTAGATTGGTGTCGGTGGGCTGGCCGGTGGGATCATGGATTCCGTATAGCTTGCCGGATCAAGATAGCTTAGTTGTCCTGACTTTGCTTTCAAGGAAGTCGATAGTTAACAGCTGGGAGGATGTGAATCCAAATATTGAGAATCACAAAAATAAACCATCATGAATATTCTTGAGCGAAATCGCATTAACGAGGTTCTTGTTGCCGCATCTTAGGCCTTGTCCATTGATCGTTCGTTGATGCGGTTGTACACTTGAGCCTTTTTTTCAATCTCGCTCACCTCCAGTATCTTGTCACCAAATCAGAAGTCCGTAACCCTTCCATTATAACTCCAATCACCTCTCTCCCCAGTACTACCCCACCGCAAAGGCTCATTTTTGGGTCCTCCAACCTCGCCTGTCTTTGGGTTGACATCGCCCTCAAACTCTGGTTTCGCGCCTCGTCGGATATCCGGATGTAGCTCTTCACCCTTGCCAGTTGCCGCCACTCTTGCATGCATTTCTTTCTCAACCTCCGATTTTACAGGTTCCGTCGCCGGAGACTGGTTGATTTGTGGTCTCCCTTGAGGTGCTGGTGCTGAGACAGCTTGATTGACAACTGCCTTTGGCGTACTGAATGCACCCGTTGAAGCTTTTTGTAATCTTTCATACTCTTCCTGCTCCTTTGGCGGGAGCCGAGGGGGTGCTGGACCTGTTCCGAAGGCTGTTCTTCTAGTTGATGAGGTGAAGAAGCGATAACTTGGTAGGAGAAATCTAGGAGGTAACAAGCGGGACATTGCGAAAATTATCTGCGGCTGATATCCTTTCCAAGGTCAATCAGTCACTATGTGGTGAATCGGCGATTCGTCTGATTGAAGATAAAAGACATCTACCACCCCTTGTGGCGAAAGATGAGCCAATGCATGCTGGTGATGTGGTGAATGCGATTACATACGCTCTGCATCCGGATAAACTATATGCCGGTGCTAGTAGTGGCCTGCAGCGGTGTCGGATATTATTTTAGAGGGGCGATTCGGATATCAAAAATATCGAGGAGTCATTCCAAACAGATATTTATTAACGACTCTCCCCCATATATTGCGACTTATTTAAAAGCTCTACATTCCAAAACGTAAATCATGGAAGGACTGCAACACACTTTTGCGCAATGCAAAAAGGAAGGGAGAGTAAGTCATCCCTGAGCGCAATTGCTTTTTGAAGACAGCAATCGGTAACAGCTCTTTATAGCCCGCGCTTGTGACTTATGTTACTGCTGGCTTCCCTACACCAGCCGATACGGTAGACATTCTCATGGGCATGGAAGCTGGCGGTGCAGGTAAACAGATCATTTCTAACTTATCAATTGGTACTGATTTCTTTCAGATGTCTTAGAAATTGGCCTTCCTTTCACAGACCCAATTGCAGACGGCCCCACGATTCAGAAAGCAAATACAGTATGTAGTCAGCCTACCTGCAGGTTGCTTACTTACACCTTTTGAAGCAAGCTCTCAAGAATGGAGTCACGGTCACATCAACGCTCGAGATGGTACGACAAGCTCGAAAGAAGGGATTGAAAGCTCCAGTTCTGTTTATGGGATACTACAACCCTATGCTGAGTTACGGAGAGGAAAAACTGTTGAAGGATTGTCGGGCAGCAGGCGTCAATGGCTTTATCGTTGTTGATCTACCACCTGAAGAGGCTATCACATTCAGAAATTGGTGTATGAAAGGAGGGTGAGTTTCACTGCACTTCTCTGAGTCGAGAAAATACTGACGGTACTATCATAAGTCTCTCTTACGTTCCTCTTATTGCCCCTGCAACCTCTGAAACTCGAATGAAGCTTCTATGCAAGCTCGCCGACTCCTTCATATACGTCGTTTCTCGAATGGGTGTCACTGGTGCAACGGGGACAATGAATGCAGGCCTACCTGGCCTCTTGAAACGAGTCAAAGAATACTCAGGCGATGTTCCGGCAGCGGTCGGCTTCGGCGTCAGCACCAGAGATCACTTCCTTAGTGTCGCCAAGATCGCAGATGGTGTTGTTGTTGGAAGTCAGATTATCACCATTCTGTCAGAGGCCTCTCCTGGCCAGGGAGGAAAGGCTGTTGAGGAGTATTGCGCTCAATTATGTGGAAGAAGAAATTCTCCTAATGGTGGGCTGACCGGTGAGGTTGGCATTGTGGATACCACGCACAAAGCTGCTGAGCCAGACGGAAAAAATGTGCACGTTGATGGAGTTATTCGAAAGGACGGTCACGCACCGGGCCTTGTGGACCAAATTGAGGCTCTGAATGCGGATGGCCCAGTGGATCCTGCTTCTATTCCCGCACGCTTTGGTGAATTCGGTGGTCAATATGTCCCTGAGTCATTGATGGATTGCCTCTCAGAGCTGGAAGAAGGATTCAATAAGATAAGGGATGATCCCACCTTCTGGGAAGAGTACCGCACATACTATCCTTGGATGGGACGCCCAGGACACCTACATCTTGCTGAACGACTGACCGAGCATGCTGGTGGAGCAAATATCTGGCTCAAACGAGAAGACCTAAACCATACTGGAAGTCATAAGATCAATAACGCTTTAGGCCAGATACTCCTTGCAAGACGGTTAGGGAAGACTGAAATCATCGCCGAGACTGGTGCAGGTCAACATGGTGTTGCCACAGCTACAGTCTGTGCAAAATTCGGCATGAAATGTACCATCTATATGGGAGCTGTGAGTTGCATTCTCAGCTCTGGAAGACATATTACTAATACGTTGATAGGAAGATGTAAGAAGACAGGCCCTAAATGTCTTTCGGATCAAGCTTCTTGGTGCACAAGTCATCGCAGTCGAAGCTGGCTCCCGTACCCTTCGTGATGCCGTCAACGAAGCCTTGCGTGCTTGGGTTGTGAGGCTCGAAACCACTCACTACATCATTGGCTCTGCCATCGGCCCTCATCCATTCCCCACCATCGTCCGGACTTTCCAATCAGTCATCGGCAACGAGACCAAGCAACAAATGCAAGAGAAGCGCGGCAAGCTTCCAGATGCGGTTGTCGCATGTGTTGGAGGGGGTAGTAATGCTGTTGGAATGTTTTACCCCTTCTCCAATGATACATCCGTAAAGTTACTGGGTGTGGAAGCTGGAGGTGACGGTGTTGATACTGACCGCCACTCTGCCACCCTGACTGGCGGTACAAAGGGTGTTCTTCACGGCGTACGTACGTACGTGCTGCAAGACAAGCACGGTCAGATCTCCGATACTCACTCTGTTTCTGCTGGCTTGGACTATCCTGGCGTTGGCCCTGAACTTTCATCTTGGAAGGACAATGAGCGCGCGAAGTTTATTGCAGCTACAGACGCAGAAGCTTTCAAAGGCTTCCGTCTGATCAGTGAGCTTGAAGGTATTATCCCTGCTCTGGAAACCGCACATGCGGTTTGGGGAGCGTTGGAGTTGGCAAAAACTATGGAGAAAGGGCAAGATATTGTCATCTGTGTCAGCGGTAGAGGTGATAAGGACGTGCAGAGCATTGCCGATGAGCTGCCTATACTTGGACCAAAAATCGGGTGGGACTTGAGATTTTAATCGGCGCCTGGAGGGAAATCAAAATCACAAGCAATTTTGAAATGCTGTCTTACACAAATAACGCGGATGCATCATTTTTCAGTATCAACGCAGAACAGAAATATCTTGTTTGCTCGACAAGTTGATGTGACTTCACAACCCGCCAATTATTTGTAGCCCACAGCACTAGCAGGGTTCTTTTCTACAGTCATACTATTCCTGAGCAGCACCGGAATATATGCTGCGCCGTAAATCCACCACTCGATCATAATTCAACGAGAGGCAAAACACTCCAAAGTCGGCATAGCGGAGATCGCGGCCTTCAACCGCTTCACGGAGTTATGCCATCATTCCTCGCGCACTCTTTTATTTCAACATGTGCTCTCCCGCACAGCCATCCAAAAAATGAGCTCCGCCACTTTGCTCCCAATCTTCGCACACAACCCCAGGGTGAGTATAGTTCAATCTCTCCATATTTCAGGTGGCTGATTCGTTGCTCAGATCTTAGAGCTCTGTATGATTTTTTTCCCGAAACAGATTTTGGGGGAAATCTTCTTAAAGCCATGAACTGTGTCAAGTACCTACTTCTCGACAGGGGTATTCATCGAGGGGAAAGCGACAGCAATTCTATATTTCTAGATTTGTTCCCCCTTTGCTTTAAGAGCTTCCAGCCTTTATCTCTTCACACCACCATTCCTTGAAATCCCTCATCCTCTCCGTCTTCTCCCTCACCAATCTCCTCCCTAACATAATCTTCATCATCGCCTCCAGCTTAGAAAGCTTGATATCCAAAATGTCCATCAATTCCCTCATCTCCCTCCCGATCCTCACGGCGCCAATGGAACCCAACCGGTCTGCAGCCTGAACACCGCCAACACCGGGTATTTGTCAATTGGCGCTGTACGTGTGCTCTGTCTCTGATCTTAGAATATGCTACGTCGCGGCAAATGATCTTTACCTTCTCCGCCAACTTGCGGTCCGACCCAAAGGGCAGTAGAGATCCCGCACCATTACATTTCCATCCTCACCTTTTTTCGGGTATTTCCTGTCGGCGGCAACGTGAAGGAATGCGGAGAGTGTCATGATCATAGTGTCGAGTCTTGAGTATCTTTTATAAAGGTCCTTTTTGATACAAGGAGTTCTTTCAACCTCTGCCAGTATCTGTGGAGATATGTCCAGCACGCGCTTGTATGGATGAAGTCGCTCGAAGTTGTTTATGCATACTTCGCCATACGAGGCGGTTTTGTGTATTAGCTCTTCTGATTGGGATATCCTCTTTGCCACTATAGTTATAGGTCTTGTAGAAGGTATGAAAAGACAAGCCTGGCCTTTTATCGAGAACAGCCGTTGCTTCCGTTATCACAACAATTCAACATGATGACTGAAGGCAACAACCCGAAGTTGACCGATAGAATCATTGCTAAAGTTAACATTCACCTGCACAAGCCCCGAATCACTATTATATCGTAGAATAGGCATCTACGAGGGTCCTGGCGTTGGGTTGCCTTAGGAAAGCTTGAAAAGTGGTCCGTACATACAGTACAGACGCGAGATCACGTGAGTGCTACAACAAAGGCAAAAGAGGTTTCGCTTCGTTTCTCTCCAGAGTCCTACCTGGATGCATTACCTTTTCCTTCTTTTCGCCGCATGATGAACAGTCTGGTATATGTAAGAACCCAATTGAGGTATAAGCCAGTCTATGTCCTCCCGAAACCCGAGGAAATCCTCCGAGCTCAAACTCCACTCTCCACAGTGCCCACACAGCAGAATCTTTCACATGTAGCCTATCGGATGGTCTCACCCTCTTTATCAATGCCCTCCAGTGCCTCTAAAATGTCGCTGCCACCCAAGAGCCCTTCCCCGCCACTAGTAGCTTTTTGGTTGGCAGTCCATACCTCATGGAACTTTACGCTCTCATCGCTGGATGCTACGACGATACAGCCCTCCTGAGCCGTTCGACTCAAGCCACGTCCTCCCTCTCGGCTGGTATGACTCTCATTTGGGCCACCAGGGTACGAGATTGCATATAAAGCTCGATGTTCTCCATCCCATGGGATAGCTGCAACCTGTTTACATTCTGGCCATGAAAACACTGCAATCCGGTAAGGATGGTCAGGCGATGCGTAGCCGAACGTGGCGCAAATCTCCCGACGAGTTATTGACCAAATCAAGGAAGTGACCTGGGCAGCTACACTGATTGTAGCTAGGCTGGCACCTGAAGTGGTGTGGAAGAAGTGTATACATTTGTCGTTACTTCCGCCTCCGGTCGCAATCAAACCATCGCGCCAGGGACAGAAAGCTATTGCTTTGACAGCAGCTCCGTGAGCCCATCGATGTTTTTCGGCACCAGCCTTGAGTTGTTTGGTCCGAGTGCTGACAACACCGACATTATGAATCCGGCGTGTCTGGAATCCGTATCAGCATTTAGCTAGATACCTCCTTCCAAGGTATAGCTCTTGAAAAGGCTCGCTATTATGAAGATTTGTGCAATGGATATTTTGAGGAAATTCGGAGTACACATACCCCGTCCGTAACGAAGACTACCTCCTCCCAACCATCACCTGTTTCTTGATATACATCATTGGTCTGGAACAGACAACATAGATTATCATTGCCGCCGGTTGCGAACATCTTACCGTCATAAGAGAAAGACAGTCCACAAATTTGTTGAACATGGATCGAAATCCTTGTCAAAAGTGTCATGGCTCCGTGCCAGCCATTCTGAGCAGTTTCCCAAGTATCAGGCCACTCGACGGCGTAGTAATTAATATTTCCAAGTTCGTCACCAACGAGAAGGTCTTCTGTTCTAACAAGAATCCCGGGAGTGATGGGGTTTCTCGAAGGTCGCATAGTGACGACTGGTCTCCAAGTAATGCACGCAATTGGGCATGGTTGCTGTAGTTCAAAGCGTGGTACAGTACCATCATATATCGACATAAGATTGAGCGATCCATCAGATCTCCCTAATGCGAGGATACACTTTTTGCCTTGAGTGGAAGAGAACGCTAGGGATGTCAACCATGCTCCGTTCGTGGAGCGATCGTTCAACATGTGAACACCCGCCATCTCGGACCAGGCGTACAGTAAGTTGCCGAGTCCAACAGCAAGCGTATGGCATGGAGCAGAGTACGCAAGAACAGAGCAGTAGAAGTCGTCACGAAGGTTCGGCGCGTCGAGAACCTTGAAAGGAGCAATGGGCAAGGTTCGAACCTGGACTTCTACATTAGCACAGTTAGATTGCAGCACTCAAATACAAGTACTTCTTGAGCTAGTAAGGTTTTCGGGTCACGGCCACCCATAATCCACTCTGTTCCCTTCCAAGCGGTCTTCTTTTCTTTCAAGTCGGTTTCCTTGACAGCTTTGTTTGTTTGCTGCAGAGCTATGGAACGGTCCCGAAACTCGAAAACTCTGGTGACACGATCAAGCTGAAGAGCCTCAGCCAATCGACCTTCATGCTTTTCCATTTCTTCTTCGGGCTTAGGACGATCTGTGGAGAACGAAGAGGTGTACAAAGGTGCATTCGTACCAGTTCCAAGGAGTCTCCCACGGCCGTCTGGAACACCCACATTCATGGGCGCCAGTCCTCCAACTGTCCACACTGTCCCAACGCTTACGTTCCGCTCCCCGATTGCTGATGGCGGATCACGTTGGAGGGTGAGTATACTGGCTCCTCCTCCGCGAGTCACCGTGAAATTTGGTATGATAGGTAGTACCGGAAATCTATTAGGCGGACGAACTGGTGATGTGACACTTCGACGAGGATTGAAAGCGTCTGGACTGGCGTCATTGTTTCTGAGCAACTTTTCGTTATTTGAGAGGCTTTGGGGATCTCTATTAATTCGGTAACTTTGTGAAGCGGAGTTTATGTTGAGTCTTTGGGGTAGGAATCTGTCCGGAGATCTCAGAGAGCTTGTTGTTTTGCTCGACCCGCTATTGAACGTTACTAAAGAAGGTCGAGACTCCTTCGGGCGACGACAGGGAAGGGTTGAAGCACCAAGTGCAGGTGCAGGTTCCGGATTCTCAGTAGGAGTATCGGAGGGCCCATCGTATCTACCCCTGAACCTTACAGTCTTGAAGTACGCCTTTTGAGAAATTTTCAGAATAGGGTGTTCGCTGACACTTGGGTTTGGAACTCGCGGCTTGGTACCGAGGGAGCTCGATAGACGAGAGGAAGAGTCCGACTCATTGAAGTTAATTCGGTCAACTAGTGTAGCAATGTGTCCTATACGGTCACTGAGGATTGAGGTACTGTACATATTGAACTGAGAAACGAGCGAATGGAAGAAGCTGAAGATAGACGCGTAGAGCCGTAGACTATTCACTGTGCTCCCCCGAAAAAAGTCGGGATGGAGCAACGAAAGTCGGCGAGCACAAGCAAGAGAAGAATGTTCCCAATGGAACACTCGGCGCAACAGCCGGGATGACTATGCGTAATAGCAATGAATGTACTGCGGCTTTCGGGCGCCACGAGGCCCCCGACAAGGCCGTGTGCAATGAAGCACACAAGGATATGCGTTACCGTGCTGTCGATTAATTAGTAATACATGTAATGAGTTAATAAATGAGTAGCGTTGTTGGTTGACATACAGCATAACTAGGTAGGAGGAAGGAGGAGGAGAAGGGAGTCGACGTGAGGAAGTACCTGCTCATGACTTGGCCTTTAGATCGCTTGCCATTACTGTGCAGTAAGTACATGACTCGCCGCTTCCCAAGCGTCCAACCGAAACAGGCTTCTCCCGTCAGCCCACTGTGCCCAAGCTTCCATGCCAGCATTCTGTCGACCGACCACAACAAGACCATTAGGAAGGACATCTGAAG
The DNA here is from genome assembly GCA_003988895.1 of Hyphodiscus sp. D1413. NCBI lineage: Eukaryota > Fungi > Ascomycota > Leotiomycetes > Helotiales > Hyphodiscaceae > Hyphodiscus > Hyphodiscus sp. D1413. Next base: position 21,268 of record QYAO01000072.1, on the reverse strand, counting down.
CTTGAAGTCCTCCACGATCATTCCGCGTCTAATCCAAACACAGCTAGCTTAGGCGCCGTATCCAGCAGACGATGGCAAGCGTATGGCCTTCGCGCCTTTTCTCTGAATGAAGCCGGACTGATCACAAAGGTAGCATAGTACCCCTCGACTTGCGACCACCGAGCCAAAGACAGAGAAGAGACGCCTAAAGGAACAGCTTCTGATCACGGAATATAAAGAACTGGTTGATCTCATTGAATTGAAGGCAGGCAGTTCTTACCACCTGAGCGACGTAAAATTCCTAAAATGAATAGATTGCTGAGCGCCAGGACACTCTCGAGATCCTCGGACTTACGTCCAGACTTCTCTCCAAAAACCCCGAATACTACACAATATGGAACATCCGGAGACGTTTGCTAATACATGGCTTATTCTCCAAACCGTCGGATTCATCCTCTCCCTCGACGGAGTCGCAGAATACTTCTCAGACCGCCGCTACCACAACCTCTTCCGAAGATTTATCCTCCTCTACTTACAGCTTGTCCGGGGGCCTGAAGGAGACCCAGCTCTACCCCGCCTCCCAGAATCATGGGAAGAATGGTACAACTCTTGAGCTCATAAAGGCAGATCTGGAATTCATATTTCCCTTGATGATAGAATACCCAAAATGTTATTGGATTTGGAAATATCGGCTGTGGCTTTTGGAAGAGGGCAATAAAAGGCTGGAGCCTGACCTCGCCAAGGGGTTGTGGAATCAGGAGCTTGTGTTGGTCGGGAAGATGTTAGCAAGAGACAATCGTAATTTTCATGGATGGGGTTATCGAGGGAGAGTCATAGCAGAGTTAGAAAGCTCCAAGCTGAATGGCAAGAGTATGGTAGAACCGGAGTTCGAATACACCACGAAAATGATAAAAGCTAGCCTGGGAAACTTCTCGGCCTGGCATCGCCGCAGCAAGCTAATACCAAGGCTTCTCGATGAACGAAGTGCGAGTGACGAAGAAAGACGGCAGTTTCTTGATGATGGTAAATACTTCTCTTGCATCAAGAATGAAACTTGCTCACTGATCTGCAGAATTTGACCTGATCACGCAAGCCATATTCACGGACGCATATCCATATGCTCAGTCTGTATGGTTCTACTACCAGTTCCTCATGATGACCTTGACCAACTTCGTGGGACACGCAACTATCACTCCAAGATTTACGCCCGAAGAACGGAGCGAATATGTCACCCGGCAGCTTGTCAACCTCAGAGATATCTTAGACGGAGCAGAAGATTGCAAGTGGGTTTACAGCGCCCTTCTGGAATATACTATGGCATTGTGTGCTTTGGAGGAACGTCAACCTAGGGATTATGAGATAGAAGATTGCAAGGCATGGTTAGCAGAGCTGAGAAAACTGGATCCTTTACGCGCCGGGAAATGGAGTGATCTTGATCATTCTGTCAGGCCTTTTAGTTCGGAATGAGGCGATAGCTGAACGTCTAGGCTACACCTAGCTGACGAACAGAGCTTGAAGGGCGTAATGTGGAATGTTACCAGACTCGAGTAGAGCATTATAAGGATACCAATGTTTGTGTACCAAAACATAGTGAAGGAATCACATCAGATGAGCCCTGTCAAATTGAGCCTGCAAGCTGATATGAGTGCCTAGCCATTCCACGAACGGAGTAGCTACTGAAATTTGGTTGGAAGAGCAGGAATGCAGCCCCTCAAATGCTCTACCCCGCACCAGAATTCTCGATGTATCCGGCGAGTTCGATTGCACAAAAGATAAGCCGATCGCGGGTCTGACAAGCTCATGACCCCTATTCTCCGAGTTGCATTCGAAAATAACTTGAGGACAATGGAAAGGTTTGAACTGAGCAAGCCTAGGAGCGAGACAGAGCCTCAGAGAGGAAACGCGGAGGGTGTTGACTGGCCATTCAAAGACATTATTGATAGGCAACGAAAAAACTCACCAAACGTCTCTCATGTAAAATGATGAGGGAGTCTTGAGACCCTTTTATGTTTCTGGCATTCCCTTGTCTTTCCAATCTCTTCCTCCCACAGCAGGAAAACCAACTTTACAGCAATCTCCTCATATCTAAAATTCAAAGATGCTCGTCCTGCCGGTGGTGCTTACGCGGAAGACATGCTCTCTGGAAGTATGGGTCCTGTCAAATTTATGCTGGACGATGGGTGCAGGTGATGAAAGCTTGCAAGCTGATCAAGTCGAGTAGGAAGAAGTGCTAGGCTATCAAATACAAATATATTGAGAGAGCACAACTCGAATATAATTATACCCGGGTCTGGTACTCGAAGGACATACGATGCAGATATCAAGAATATAAAGGTGATCCTCGACGTTGCTGGGCCTTGAAAGGAAGTGAATAGTATATGGGAGGGTTCACTGATAATATTTCTCAGCAGCGTAGAGGGAATGGAGGCTAGGAGAAGACAATAGAGTGTATGGATTTAGACTGAGGGTATCGTATAGACTGGTGAAGGCTGCATACTTTGACTTCTGGGTACTCCATCAGCTTTCGTAAACTCCGGTACCTGGTTGAATATCCTCTCCTCATACCGCTTGTCCAGCAGCTCCTGCTTTTGTATTCCATCATTATTCCGATTGTGTCATTTTGATGGCTCATGCAATCCATCTTTACCAACAGTTCAACAGCATGGGAGGAAGTAACGTCAGCACGAGTCTCCGTATCGCAAAATTCAGGTTCAGAGGAGTTCCACGTTGAAATTTAAGTAAGACAGTGATATTTCATTTCTAGTGCACCAGCGTCGTTGCGCTAAGTTACAGCTCATGAGTTTGGAGAAGGGTGTCCGTCGATGTTGTCATGTGACTGTCGGATCATGAACAGTGAGCGTGGCTAGCGTGGTATGCCGCCGTGGATTTAATAGTGGGACGCGATGGCCCACTATTAGGGCTGCACTTTGATAGAGCAACCGATACGGCGAACTTGACTACTCGCAGCCTCATCCTCTCCGGCGGATAGACTTCGTCCACGATACCATCCTTTAACGCCTGCCCACTACTCCACCGATGTGGCTCAAATTACATCTTCCTCGCAATCTGTGGGTAGAGCTCTATCCGGGATAGAGTACAGGTCTCTCGGGTCTTGATGGCGGTTCACAGCTTGTTAAAGTCAGACTTATAGGGTAAGGCTTTGCACAAGCTAAAATAAGTCAGCTATGTACACCGGATATTATAGGTGGGAACCGTATCAAAGGCGAATATCTAGAGTGTCATAACTACTCGTGTAAACTATCCGCTTTTATTACCGAGTCAGGGTTTCGTAGTCCGTTAGCCTTAATTAAATTCTAAGATGGGAGTAAAGAAAAGTAAAGAAAAGAAAAGAAAAGAAAGATTTTGTCAAATTCGTATCGGTAGCAGGTACGAGTGGTCGAGTTATTCTTCCTAAGAAAACTCATTTCACTACTTAAGAGGAAGAAGACAGTGTACAGTAAACAATCTAAAGTCAATCTACCTAAGGTCACTGGTCAATATTGGGGTTGGTAGAATTATGCTTGTGCCCAAGTGGGGCATAGGTGAACTCAGTAGTCTCACAGTGACCAGCGCGCAGCCCAAGGAGCAAGTTCGAATGTTATCTTATAGTTGGGCCAGTTCAAACATCCATTTTCAACCATATACGAGAATATTGTGGACGATGTGAATCGGAAATCAGAAAATATCGACGATGCGTCTTTCTTGGTGTAGAGCTCAGGGTAGAGAGGAGTATATCCAGTAACAATTCAATAGCTGTTACATACGGCCACAGAACAATGAGCATCCTGCGTTCTATGTACTCTGCCAGATATAAGCTCTGTATTAGGACGCCAGCACATGAGCAAGTGGCGACCTGCGACTCTCCCCTATGAATATCTCATTTCATGTTTTTCCCAGCTGACTCTGGTGAAGTCTATGTAGCGAAGCCATCCCCTTGATCTCAAATATAAACAGCAAATGTCCGGAGCTTCATTTGTCAAAAGTCCATCCATCGTTGGCGTATGCCTACAAGCTTGAATTTATGGTCTTCAGCTAGTTGATTGAGTTCCTAAGATTATCGTTGTTGGGAGTTCTCCGGATATCCTTAGATACACATCTACCGTCGATTTATCATTTATCCACTGAAAAGCTACCGAGGCTCCCCGCCCTTGAACCCAACTACAACTTGCTTACACCAACCAACTTCATCCTCTCAACTTGAAGAACACCAATCGTCGAATCTATTTCATTCCCCGGGACGCGTAGAACGCATGTTCATACTTATCTATAATCCTTCTTTTATAGTCTCATGCTCTTTGTTTTCCTTGATTTCCCAATTTGCTGGTGGCATGTGATGCCTTTGTAACCATGTCATCCAAGAGCAATGATGTAGGCAGTCTTGCAAATGAACGGGTACCTTCGAGCGCATCATCTGGAATGTTCATGCAGTCTCCTGTCCTAAAGAATCAATACTATGTTGATTCCTCGTTGAATCGCGTCCAGGGCCGTCAGTTCAAACCTCAGTTCTTTGCGAAACCCTGCTGATGAGATCATATACAGTTTTCCTTCCTAATAAGATCGCGGAGGATACCTCTGAGGACTTATCGAGATTTGGGGATGAGGTCATAAGCCAAAAGGTTTTCAATCTGGTGAGTGACGCTGAGAAGAATGTGCCATATGTAAGAGGTGCGCCCCAATTTCATGCCATTTGCTGCGGGTATTGCTGATCGAGCTGGATTAGGGTCTGGAAGAGATGCATTTGGTAGAAGGACGGACGAACTTGTCACAAGTGAAGGATGGAGATATCTCCAGAGCATTGGGTTAAAAGAAGGGTCAGAATATGCTGCGTAAATTTGAAAACGCGAGATCTTTACTAATAATGTCTCTGCAGCATGGTTGCCATAGCATATGAGAACAATTACGCCGACTACTCTCGCGTGGTGCAGTTCCTGAAGTGAGTAACTTCCAAATTACAATATATCCAATCTTTTGAGCCATTGCGAAATTGATGATATGTTGCAAAGTTTTATGTGGCAATATCCCAAAAAATTCATGCTCAATTCCCAGCACTAACTATCAATTAAGATACCATCTATGGACTGGGTCTTGTGCCGTTGTTACCTGCCCGTCAGCAATGCAAGATGGCGCCGCTTCTTTGCTTTCTCGGCATCTCAGTCAAACAACATCACATGACTCTCCTCTTACGACTACCGCTCGTAACGTCCTTGAAAAAGCTTTCAAAAATCTTACAGCCCGCGACAAAAATGCCTGGACGTCTGGCCAGTGGATGACGGAACGAGTTGGAGGCTCTGACGTATCGGGAACGGAAACTCTAGCAAGTTATGCACCGCTGGGTTCCAGCGAAGGCTTTGAGCCCACCCAGATAGATGGATTACCTTTAGGTCCCTGGAGAGTCGATGGCTTCAAGTGGTTCTCGTCAGCAACCGACTCCCAGATGAGTATTGCTCTAGCCCAATCTCCAAAAGGCCTTTCAGCTTTCTACATACCCATGCGCCGGATTACTCTCTCTGGAGAAATTGAGCTGAATGGTATCCGAATTTCTCGCCTGAAGAACAAAATGGGGACCAAAGCTCTCCCTACAGCCGAGCTTGAACTTGTGGGGGCGCGAGCCTTCCTCCTTGGAAAAGAAGGCGATGGCGTGCGCGAAATTTCCACGATCCTGAATATTACTCGAGTTCATAATGCTATCAGCTCATTGGGATTCTTGGGCCGCGGATTAGCTATCGCTAAAGCCTTCGCAGAAGCAAGGGATCTGGCGGGGAAAGGAAATAAGAAGACGTTAAAAGATGTGCCCTTACATGTCCACACGCTCGCAACGACGACTTTATCATACAGATCGAATATGCTCTTCGCATTCTTTGTTGTCTACTGTCTCGGTATATCAGACCAATTACCATTGTGGAGTATTTCACAGAAGAGCTTCGCATCGGACAGATTGCGACCTCAAACACCAGAAGACCTACAACTGTTGTTGCGGTACGCCTCTTTTTGTGAATTTGTCTGTCGGATGCAGCTGACCATTTACAGTGTCCTCACTCCTGTTCTCAAAGCAGTAACGGCAAAAGAATCAATATCCGGATTGCAAGAATGCGTGGAAGCCCTTGGCGGTGTTGGGTATCTGGAGAACGAAGAATCGCAACACATCAATGTTGCCAGACTGTACCGTGATGTCAACGTTCTCAGCATTTGGGAAGGTACCACGAATGTCTTGGGCGCCGACTTCATTAGAATACTCAAAAGCCGAAATGGTGCCAGGACATTACATTCAATTCGGTCATGGTTCAAGCACGCTCTCTTTAGTTCAAGCCCTAAAGACATAACTCATTTCAGCATTGAGAAGGCCTGCATTGTTGATGCACTGGGTTCTTTTGAATCTGAGATCGCGGGGACAGGCCTCGAGGAGCTCCTCGTTCAAGCGAGAAGGCTCATGGAAAGGTTTGCCAACAGCGTCAAGTGTGCTTTATTGATTGTTGACGCGGAGAGGGACCGTGATGGAGCCAGTATCGAAATACTCAAGCGTTTTGCTACTGCTCATGGCTTCGGAGGGCCGTACAAATGTGACTGGAAGACTGAGACCGTTTGGGACTCGAGGATTGTGTTTGGGGAAGCGGCAGAAAATTCAACAGGTAGAGCTCGATTATAACCATCTTACTTTCTCAAACCGAATATTCGAGCATGTTTGTGTATTCAATTCTCGCAAGTACAGTCGTATTTACTCAATTGGAATTCTCTTCTATTCTTTCCACTCTATAAAACTCGCACGCCCCTGATTAATTACTGATTGGCAACATTAAAATGCTTCTCTACATGCTACATGTGCAAGCCACAGCAATTACATCCAATGTTTCCTCTCAGGTAGCCTGGATGCATGCGGAACCAAACAAGTGTTCGCAGAAAAGAAATCGCAAGCGGGTCCGTATATTTATCCAGCACGTACAAGTGTTCAAGAAGCCCAAGAAGGCGATAAAGATAGCTCCAACAACTGCTTCTACGGGTACAGAGCTGACGATATGCCAATAAATTAGGTGCGAATGCCATCTACCACTGTTAAGACGAAGCTATAACGACAATGCATCATTGAGCAAATGTTAGAATTTAGCTTCGTAAAAGACGTCGAAGGTATCGTTCAGTCAGCACGTATCTTTTGAAAATTGATAATGAGTAATAAAGGTACATCTAATCCATACATACAACAATGTAAAAATAGACTTCATATTAACCGACAGCGCACACCCCAGTCTCACCATACTTTACTGAATCCTCATTGCTATCCTTAGGAGCTTAGCTGGTGTCAATATCGTATCCAGAATTCGGCCTCCTTTCACCATTGTGACTCTCGAAACTCCATGCCGGAAAGAAAAAAACCGCAGGGCTCGACACAAAGGTAAGTCAGGTAGAGTGATAATTGGGAGCTGGGAAGCACTTATTCAAAAAGATATGGGAACCCATTAATGGGTTGACTTTGGGGTTGGTGTTTCAGATATGTCGAACGATGCAGCTCTCTGAGGTCCTCTGGCCCCTCAGTAACATGGAGATAGATACTTTGCCGACATTGGGATTGTCATATTGATCTCGCGGGCAATGTAAGATCGCCCAAAACATGTTCGAGCACGCGAACAGGCGAGTGGAGATAGGAGATGTTTCGCACACGTGATTACGTGATTGATTCGCAAAGTTCAGTTCTCCACAATTTCAACAACGTGTAGCTGTCTGCTGTGTGTGACGTCTCACGGGTAGGACTAAAAAATGCGGGCGCGAAGGATTGAAACTGTAGATGTCGTTATTCGAGAGCGTCTGCTAACAAGCTCTTAGGCGCTTTCAACCTCTTGAAGCCATCATACAACCCCCAGCTCGTCTCGCGTCGACCTCGTTCTACTATCGTTCGAAGCCATCTACCATTTGTTCGTCTACTTGTACGTCATATATGGGTGGAAGCCTCCGACCTGTACTTGGTTTCGATGTGCGTTAGCCTCCGAGAACAGAGTCCTACCTCCTCGGATCCTCAACGCCGAAGCCATTGCGATTTGACTCGAAGTCGTGAATCCCTTCTCGACTAAGTCTATAATGTGTACTGGTGAGGTATAGGTCATATCGTTCGTTGCCTGAGGCTCAAAACCGGATCTGCGCAAGCGCTGAGAAGACGAGGTAGAGAGTTGTTTTGCGGTGATTTTGCTTGTTCGATGAGGAGACTGGGACTTGATAGTCGTCGGTTAACGCTATCATTCCGAAAGAAGTGGTCGGGGATGCAGCTGTATTTCTATCCCTTAGGTATCAATGATCCCATAGCTGGCTGGCTTGTGTTCCAATGGCCTGCGGTTTAGAGACGATTAGTCTCGCGAGACTTGAGGCCCTTGAGTCTGCTGCCGTTGATATGTTTGAGTGCACAAAGGCATTGTTCGAATGTACGAAGGACCGGTGTTGTACTGTACTATTGTGCGATTTGAGGTTGCTGACAGGATGGCATACAACGATTCACATAAGCCTGTCCATGTATCAATGATATGGCTTTTTCGTAATGTGTTTCATTAAGTCGATTTGAATAAAGAGTGTCTCCATGGACATCTAGCTGTGGTTTGGGACGGCCTCTGGCAAAGTTATACTCAGGTAGCTCCTGCTCTCTGGATCTACCAATCCGATCTGGTTTCGTTCACTTCGAAGTTCATTTGGGCTCTTTTGAATGTGTTCAATTCCCACACAGATTAGGTTCAATCCTGTCCCAACGATGTCATGCTGTCGTTCTATCTTCACAAGCTCTCCACGCTGGTCTATACTTTCTCCTCGTCAACAGCTCCATGCCATTTCTACCCGCGTCCCTATCCTTGAACCCTCGAAACAAAACATCTCACAACGGATCAATCGCAATTTCAGATCACTCTATGTCTTGTCAGCATGTCCTGGCCCTCGCTGGCTATCCCTCCAAGACTCTTGAGTCTTGTCGACCCAAACCTCGAATTCTCAACATCACAACGCATACAATAGTTAACACAATCGAATATATACTTGGGAGGATTTTAAATACATTCTCCACACATCTACCGACCTTCACTCTACCATCTCCTTGTCCCGACCAACCTTCTATGTCCTTCACTACCGCCTCACACCGCTGGCCTCAGGCCAACCTCCTCCTCGACACCATCTCAATGCAGCATCGCCTTTACGTCCAACCTCGAAACCGCATGGTTACCTCGAAAAAACACACCATGGTCCCAATTGAGTAGTGTTCAGACACGTCGAGTCCAGCCTAGCAGGACAGTGATCGCGCTATCACAGTTCAATGCGTCTTTTCTATATAAGCTTCTTCTCGCCTCGCGACTTTCACCTTTTTCCTTCTTTTTCCAGCTGCCTTCCCTCTTCACCGCAGCCATCATCTCTCACAACTCTCACAATGTCTCGTTTCACGCGTACTTTTTCTTTCTCCTCATTCTCCTCCCAGTTGTTGGTCCCTGGACAACGACTTCTTCCATCTTCTGCGTCGGCGTTGGTGGCTCCCAAGCGGATCGTGCGTCTACCTGGAAAGCGCCCTTGTCTTGGGTCTAAGTCCCATCTTCCCCCTTCTCTGTTGACTAATAGAAGTATTTTCACTAGTTGTAATAACAGCGTCGATGTAAGTATCTTCTCTATATGGCACTATCCCGTCATGTCTGCATCTCCATCTCACAGACCTTCCCTTCATCAACCATACACCTGGCACGCTCGCGCGACAATGCACATCATACCTGGTTCTCCATCCTAACCAGACATCTCTTTTTGCCGATTCAGCATATATTGGCTTGTACTTGCTAATATCTCGTCTCGCAGACCTCTACTAGCCTTTCTCTCTCTCGCAAATACCCAATCGAAACCAAGGCCTCGCCACCCTTGGCTTCAATCCGATCTCGCAATGCTCTTCCTCCCTATCCTTCTTGGTCGGTCCAAAAGCGTCGTCTTCGGCGGCTCTTTCGGGACCTTTCGATGAATCCTCCTTCTGATATTTCATTTTCACCATCTACCTGCGACTCAGCGGCCTCACCATCAGATGGTACTCTTACTGACTATTCCCTTCTGCGTCGACAACAAGGTTGTGGCTATCCTGAACTAGTTGCTAACCCTTTCTTTGACCTTTGCCTTCGTTGTCCACCATCTCCTACTTGCACTTTTACCAGAATGGGAATGATGTTCGCAAGTCCAGTCAGCTCGAGCTTTTTTTCCCTCACTCCTCGCAGCGAATTGCCAGTTGCAATTTCTCCAGAGATAGTGGCCATAGCTTCCACCTCCAGCTACTCCCCCAATTCTCTTCCTTTCACCCCAGCTGCTCGTAAGGTTGCACCGGCTCCCATGATCGGTACTTCCATTCTCTCACCAGTGGTGGAGCGGGCTCCTTCCGACGCATTCGTATCCCCTCATTGTACTTTTTCCCCTATCCAAAGGTTCAAGGAACCTGCTTATCTACGTAGCCGAGTTGGCCCGTCGTTCAAGGAAATCTTCCTTTCGTCTCGTGCTGATTCTCCTATTCCTTCAACTGCTCTGTCGTCGTCTATTTCGGATCCTCCTTCGGAGCTTGTAGAAAAAGACGACGGCTTCGCGGATGTTGCTTTCCTTGGATCTCCATCTCTTTCCGTCCATTCATGCTCATCTCCTCCCAGATTTTCTTGTGTTGAACCTCCGACTATTAACCTTTTGGATAATGCTAATCCATTTACTGATCTCCATATTCCAGGTTCTTGGCCAACTCCGGCGGTCCAGGAAACACGGGGTTGGCTCTCCATGATGTCTTCTACTGCCATGTAAGTGCCCTCGCTACAATGTTTCGCACATAGGAACTGACTATCATCTCAGGCTCGTCACCAGTGTTGTCTTGGCAGTATCTTTATTCTGGGGTTGAATCCTCACTTTGCCTTCTCATTAGATTCAAAATGGTGGATTTCTCCTACCAAAAACAATTCAAAAAAGACTTGGAAGGTTGGATGTCCGGTGGCTCCTTGCAGTCTTCTCTCCAGGTATCACCAAACAATCATCAAAACAGCGAATATCGCGTCGCGATATTTTTGCACGTACTTACCCAGTGACCGGGTGGTTCATAGCCAGTTGGTTCATCCATTTCTACTGACCACTGACAACAGGACTTTTGTTGTGCTCTAACAGTAAACATTTCGTTTCAACATGGTCCAGCTTCCCAGGGCGTTTGAAGTATGTCCTCTGGCAACCAAGGCAGAAAATTCGTTATGGGAGGTAGCTGACAGACCAACTCCACCAACTTTCTTTTCAGGAAGTTTTCTCTGTTCTTATTCATGACTTCGCTAACTATGCACAAACACCTTCTTTCGAATCTTCATTCGTTCGACTCAACCACCACCTACTATTATGTGTGTGCTACCGGGATTATATCGATTCCGTTGCTCTTGGTTCCTTGATCGCACCACAAATACAAACCCTTCAAATCGAATACTGCGACTGGTGAGGCCACTATTATACCAACTATCTTCCATATCACTTCTAGTAAGCTCTCTCTTCTATTCCTTTATTGATCATGTAACTAAAGTTCCCATGTACCTCTTTCAAGTCGTATTTCGTTCAAATGGCCCAGCTCTCTATCACTGCTTCTCTGAAGTAGTCGTGCGACTTGGGTGGCGTGACTTATTGCTGGGTTGGGTTTGGCTGTCGGGGTATCTTGATGTTCTCGGCTCCGGGTCAAAGTAAGTCACAAACCAATCCCTTCTTCACTTACTTCAACTAACGATTCACCGTCAGGTTCTTTCAGTGCTCCTTCCCTCACATGGGTTATCTTAATGGTCTTATTCCCGGTGATGTGTGGCGTTTGAGTGTTGGTCTCTGCTGGATCAAGCCGTCGGATGCGTCCAGGTTTATGCTCTCAGTAACATGTTCATGAACATGACAATCAGTCATTTCAAGCTTCTTTTCAATGAATGGAATTTCCTTCGCTTTGAAATCTAATTATTCTGGTGATTGACTTTAGCGTCGACTATCTTTAATGCAACGACATTTTTAACTTCTCACTCGCTAGAGCGATTAGAAGTACGAAAACTACTCTTACCACAGACTGTATGCATGGTTGAATAAGATTGATGTCAGAAATAGATAATAGTTCGGTCAAGACCTTCCCCAAACCCGATTACTGCTTCGAAAGGCATGCTAAGGTTGTCTCAAGAAAGCCTCGGTCCTCTTCCGCCGGAAGTGGTAGCAGTAAAATGGAATAAGTCCGTTGTTATGTCTGATATGTTCCGAGCTTAGTGAGGTTGGAGAGATAATATGGAGGAGCTCAGCTCTCCGCCTACCGCGATGAGATCCGGAAAATAATACAATATCTCACACGATTTGCTTGTAAGGTATCAAATTTACATTATAACACGGTCTAATATCATCACATCCATTACTTAGGTGAACAACAAGGTGAGATCCAGATCCTCATGAGGAAGCTCTTGAGAAGGAGCCAGGATCCGTACCAGAGGTAGAAGACACAACTTAACTCGATGTTGACCAATTGCTGCCAAGGTATCGAGACTTGCAAAAACTACCTCGACACCATTAACAACACCAGAAAATCGTATCCTGATTAAGGCGACTGATGGTGGCCACCAAGTGAAAAGAGGTGGCTTCTCGGAGAAATTGTGGGACGAGACTCATTTTCATATTCTCCGCGGAAAAGGCCACATGAGACGAGTTCATCAAGACCGCACTATAGCAGAGACCCATAAAGTTGAGGGCACAGGGGCTGTACAACTACATGCTATGATGCGGCCGCTCGCAAACTGTGGGCAAGTCTGGAGAGTGACATAGTGGATCCCGAACGAGAGGATTCTGTGGTTATCGATTCTGGCCTGCCGCCAGACTTGAACCTATTTTGCTGCACATATTTTGGAGAAAATTGGCGAGATCGAAGACGAGGAGGCCATATTGGGTCTAGTTCGGTGGTTAGTATAATATCTGTCGTCTAGACTCTACGGAGGGGATGCTACGATATATAGATCCCCCTCTGTCTCGGCTACGGAACCATTCCCCAGTTCCAGAGTATCCCCCTTTTCCGTAAGAGGGTTCCGTAGAATGCTTCCAACAGACATTATTGGAACACTTAATTTAGATAATTGGATATGTACGTAACCTAGAGAATACAAGTGTAATAAAATCTCTCTGTGATCTGTTCATAGCTATCATTTGTGTACTGGAAGTAAGGAAAAATAACTATGCGCTTATGGTTTATTCTATGAGTCATCGTTCCGAGTACATCTTCATAAACACCTGGACAGATTTAATATGCCTGATTTTCCTCTCCGCCAAGGCTTTTTAGGTTTGCCAGGTGTTGCTGACTGTGACAGATGTCGCACATGACGCTGGCACGGTGTAAGTATGATTGGGGTCAGCTTCCCAGGTGACATCCCCATTGCTAGCAACGTTGATATATTTATACTGGATCACGGTTCCTGGGGCGAAAGGGATTGTCGCGAACCAAAGATGGTTCGAAGAAGTATAGTCAGCGGCCGACAAGGCGTATGCATCGCTTGTATCCCAGTTTCCCAATACCGCAACATCGCCTGCAATTTTAATAGTCTGTCCATATATTGTGGTGACAATCTCATCAAAAGCCACTGCGACGGAAGTCGGGGTTGCGCAGCTGGTGCTTGTGCTTGTACTTGTGGTGGTACTCTGGGATATAGTGGTCGTTTTTGTTGTTGTACCGCTGCCTGTCATCGTTGTCGTTGATGAGCCTGTGATTGGAGTTTGGCTTGAAGGCCAAGATCCGGTCGAAGCAGTACTAAACGTCCCGATCGCCGAAGTGGGAGAACAAACTGCTGGGATGCTGGAGGCTGTTGGCTCGCCCCATGAATACGGAACAACACCAGCTCTCCGGGCAGCGCATGTCAAGAACGCAGCATAAGACCATGTCAGGTCGTAAGCTGAGAGAGGTGCTCCATTTGATCGAGAAAATTGCTCAGACATTGAGCCGTTCGATTGAGTATAAGTCGCCACAACGTTCACGTAGCCATCTGCGTATGCGTTGACGGCATTATAGAGAGTCGAGTAGGTTGACGAAGATGAAGCGTAGGTCCCAACTGTAATCGAGGAGTCGAAGTCCTTGAAAAAAGCTAGAGAAGTAGAAGTCACAGCAATAGATCCTTGTTTATTCCAGGTGTAGAGTGCATCGTATAGTTGCTCGGCTGCTGCAAGTGTATTGAGATACCAAGGATTGCCGCCTTGATAGCTGTCTTCAGGGTACCGTCCCACCGAGACAGCGATCCCTTCAGCGATCCCGGAATTGATCGTGTAGATAGAGCGGAACGAATCTGTGACGACTTTGTGATTTGCCAAGGCACGATCGGAACATCTAGAAGATATCAGCCAAGAGATTCAAATATAGAAGAAAAGTCTTACGGCTGGAAGGTCGACTCATCACATCCAGCAGTGGGATCGAAGTTATGGATGGATCCAAGAAGGGTATTCGCATCTTTCCCTGATCTTCCATTATTTTCGTTGATGTTGGCGAGGATGTAGCCCTGCGACGATCCCCAAAAGCTTTGAAGGAAGCAAAGAACTTGTGGTGCTTGAGAATCACAATACGTGCAAGACTTTCCCAGCTGGGTGGCTAACGCACTTCCTTCCACAAGTGCGCGGTGCTGGGCGCGAATGGTGAAAAAGCTCGAGCCATCAACTTCCTCCCAAAGATCAAATCCAGTCTGGTTCCTGCAGTTGAATTAGAATATGGCGCGTGGTGTTAGTTAGAAGCTTACCAGTATTCTGTGACATAGCTCAGATCATTTTGAATGATTGGCCAGATTAGAGAGCTTGCAGTAGATGAATAGCCGTTCTTAATCAACCACTTCGAGTAGGTGATGAGTGCAGTTGCTCTTAATGCGGGTCCATCTCTCTGTGGACGACCCCAGGCTCCAGTGAAAGCAGTTTCGTCGGCATTAAACTTTGGCTCGCCCAAACCCAACCCACCACTTGCAAGATTTCCAGATGGGTTCGAAACAGTCTGAAGATAGGCTTGAGCATTGATGTAATTTTCGATCTCGGTTTGAAGGGACGCAGAGTAGCTGGATACGAAGGTATCCACGATACACTTAAAAGTCAAAGCGGAGTCCCGGGTCCAGGTATAGAAATCTAATAAGTTTGAGCTTTGCTACCAAATTCGAGATTAAAAGTCTTACAGTCTGGATTGGTGCTGTCTGGCGATGCAACGACTATTCCGGAACTTGCCCCTGAAGCACAAGCTCCAGTCGAGCCGATGTTGCAAAGCAAGTCCGCAAGGGCAATGGGGCTTTCGGTAGCAATGAAAGAATCAACAGAGCGTTTTAGGAGTTCGGCCTCCCGCTGCTCAACTCTGCTGGGATTTGGAAAACAGAAGGCATGGAAGGCAAGACTGCCAAAGACCCAGAAAGAGCTTATAGAATGCATGATTGGCTGAGCTAGTGAGAAGACAGTTGAGTTGGGGGAGGGGATGAGTGAGGAAAGACATGTAGAATAGAGGATATCCATCGCCATTTTATATCAATACTCCTAATACACAGTCTGGGATCGAACTGTGCCCTTGGGCAAACACCTTCGCGACTCGACAGTATGGCCGACGTCGCCGTCGTTATTCACCGCAAGCGAGCTGCATCAACAACTTTCAGTCTCGGCTACGGATCGCAAAGTCTTGACAGCGGGGATGTGCCGAAAACGAGTCTGTATTGAGATGGCGTTCCGTGGTGGAAAAGCTCTCTCGTGCTCCGTCTGGCTTGTTCTCTGCTCTGCAAAGTACGAAAGTATCAGCGACTTCCGGATACGTATAGCTATGGCGAGGGTCGTTCATGCCACGACACATGTGGAAGTCAAGTCCGGGTGAGGGAGAGACGAGGGGCCGATATTTCCCCAACCGAGCCCAGGGGTTACGTATGGATGTCAACAAAGCAGATTCAGAGTGCACATGTAAATGCACATGCTTGTTGGTGGGGTATGAGGATGATTGGTGGGAGGAGGAAAGATGAGGATGATTAGGGGGAGGAGGAGATATGGGGATGATTGGTGGGAGGAGGAGAGGAGGAGATCTACAACGAGATGTGGCCGAGGGGCTCGCTTACAGTGCAGTCTTGTGAGTTGGGCTGTCTACTGTACCTGTTCGCTTACAGTAGATTCAGGCTATCGAAGCTTGTTTCTGTCTGCTTCTGGGGGAGAGGCATCCCAGAAACTCCACGACCCCACAGGCGGAGGACCCCACAACTGTAACTCCCTAATCGGTCCGTCCACCAGGTCTGTCCCTCGAACTCCTGCGCCGAGGAACGCCCGCTCTCTAGACTCTATGTCATCAAGCTTTCACTTATCCTCCATACATACATTCGTAATAAGCTAACGATTTGCCCGTGGCCGCCCGCGAATCTGATCTATGCATGGTACCTGTCACCACCTGTTGGTCTGCCGGAGAACATGCAATCCACACTGACAGAGATATCCGTAGGGCTGTCTCGACGCACAGGTGCTGAAACAGAAGGGTTATGTATGATGACATGCAGCGAGGACAAACGAAAGAGCGCTGGTGGAGGTGGATATGGACACAACATACCTCGCTTGGAAGCATACACAACCAAGGAGAGGGGTGTTGTGGAGAAAGTCAGGGCATTTTATGGCTATTTTCGAATTTGGAAAGCACAGCAGAGAGCAAGAGAACCACGCAACATGAACAACTTTCAAAGTATCGGACCTTCTCTCAATATCGCATTGCTGTATGTTATGATGTATATCACATTGAGCTATTTGTTCCGAGGACTGGGACTGCCCCACAGTCCTATCTTCAGTATTTGTCCATAACAGGTACAGTCGGCAGTGAAAGTGCGTCCTCAACCGATCTGCCAATATGCCACGTCCCTCCAAATCCATTCAATTATCCGCAGTAGCCCCGGAGAATTTTTTGAGCCGTGGGTTCAAGGCTTTATAGGTTCGAGATCCCCTCAAAAGTAATGTAGGCAGATGGCGGTTTTTCCCCATCCTCAAAAACCAACGGTTTCGGTAAAGGGAGGTGGAATGCCATGTCTTCGATAACTCGCCCACCGAGCTCAGCCAGGGCGAGCTCAGGCTGCTGAAGAACCGATTTCTCTGAGATCTGTCGATCGGATGATTGACACCATGTGAATTACCAGTAAAGGTTGATGGCTCCATAGACATCGAACTGCCTCAAAAGTCAACCTTACAACCGACACTGCGAGCAATGTTGGTCGAAGGGACCGCTGGGCACAAATCTGTTTGTTATGGAGACGAGGAAAAAATTTGAGCCTCGCAAGAATTAAATCATCGAGGCGGCCGCGCTTAGTCATACAGCGCTAGTCTCGTCTCAGTAAAACATTATCTTGCCAGAAAACAAAACAAATATAGAGCCTTTAGACCTTGAAAACTGCAATATCCGATCGCCATCATGGCAGATGCAATATCCATAGAAGAGACAAATCGTATTCGAGTCTCCCTGGGTATGAAGCCTCTACCAGTCCCAGATGCACCCAGCGGACCACTCTTTAAAGATACGCAATCCAAACCCGATGAAGAAGCAGCTAGTACCCTCGAAACGCGACAGGCTGAGTCATACGACAACTATCGCAAGATCCAGGAAGGAGAAGCTGCAAAGAAGAAGCGTGATGCAAAAGCTGATGCTATCAGAAAAGCTCGAGATGCGGCTAAGCGGTTTGCGAAGCTTGATGGCAAAGGTCTTGGAGATGCGGATGAGGATGAGGATATGGATGCGAAAACTTGGCTAATCAAGCAGAAGAAGCGGCAAAAGGAGATTGAGAAGGCGAGGAGGAGAGAGCAGGAGATTGCTGAGGCCGAGGCTGCTACTGAGTATACCATGAAGGATCTCGCTGGTGTGAAAGTGGGACATGAAGCGGATGCCTTTGAGGAGGGCGAAGAGCAAGTTCTCACACTTAAGGATACGACTATCGATGAGAATGAAGAGGAAGGTGATGAGTTAGAAAACCTGAATTTGCGAGAGAGGGAGAAGTTGTCCGAGAAGCTTGAACTCAAGAAGAAGAAGCCCGTTTACAACCCGAACGATATCAATATGACTGGCGAGAAGAGCATCTTAGCCCATTACGATGATGAGATTATAGGCAAGAAAGGAAAGAGTCTTCTCTTGGATGGTAAGGGAGGTATGGCTGAAGCACCGGGTACGGATGGTACTATGTTGAAGTCAAAGCCTAAGTCATTTAGTCTCGATATTTTAAGTAAGCATCTTCCAGATCCTGCAGCTGATGAATTTCATTACTAACTACTTCTTCAGAGGACGAGCCAAGATCCGACTATATTGATATCTCTGAAATCAGAATCAAGAAGCCCAAGAAGAAGAAGGCAAAATCGACTCGCCAGAAAGCTGAGGATGAGGATGGCATATTTCCAGCAGTCAAAGCGGGTACTCCTGCCGGAGATGTTGACTCTATGGATGTCGACCAACCCATAGCCAGAAAGAAGCGATCATTCGAGGACATGTCATTCGTAGATGATGACGATCTACAAGCCTCTCTCACATCGCAACGACGAAATGTTCTTAAAAAGCGCCAGAAGTTCCGACCCCAAGAAATAGCACAGCAATTCAGAGACGAAGTCTCAGCATCTCCTACGAGCGCTGCTGATTATGAGGGTGGTCTTGTTATAGACGAAACATCCGAGTTCGTTGCTAACCTACAAAAGCCTGTCGAGCCGGAACGGAAGCAACGCAGATCCACGTCCCGTCAAGCAGAAGCTGTCACCACAATGGGCGAAGATTCCGATGGGGAAGTTGATGTGAACATGGATCGCTCATATGCAGATATTGCGGATGAGGAAGACCGCCAGGCCCGTATCCAACGACAGGAATCACATAATCTTGATATCACGGACAATGGTTTGGAACAAGAGGCTACACTTGAGCAAGGTGTGGGAGCTACTTTGAAGCTTCTGAAAGATAGAGGTATAATCAGGAATGAAGACCCTACCGATCGGAATGCTATCTTCATAGCAAAGCAGAAGTTCCTTGCCGAGAAGCAACGTCGTGAGCAGGAAGCAGAGGCAAAGGCTCGCTCACAAAGGGAACGAGATCGTGCGACTGGCCGTTTGGATCGCATGTCTGCTCGGGAGAAAGAAGAATATGCTAGACAGCAGAATACATACCGAGATCAGGCCGAGTCCCGGCAATTGGCAGAGCATTTCAACAGAGATTACAGACCGAATGTCGAACTCAAGTACGTCGATGATCACGGGCGGAGCTTGAACCAGAAGGAGGCTTTCAAAGAGCTATCGCATCAGTTCCACGGCAAAGGCAGCGGCAAACAAAAGACCGAGAAGATGCTCAAAAAGGTCGCGGACGAAAATCGGAAGATGGCTCAGAGTTCGTTGGACGGCAGTCAGATTAGTGGCATGAGCGGTGCGGCTGCTCAGCAATTCAAGAAGAACAAGACAGCTGGAGTCCGCTTGGCATGATTGCATCGGATGCTAGACATCAACAGGCCATGGAATCATGCGGGTATAAAAGGTGCTACCTCCTTACGTTGTACTTAGACTTATACAATGCTGACAAACTACCTTGAAAGCGTCACGGAAAGTGCATTTCTATGTTGAACTAATGCTCGCGTAAGTGCAACGTTTTCCCTCTGATATAGGTATACCATCTGGAATAATGGCCTTGAAAACTTAGTTATGGTAGGTGAGTTTCACGGTTATCAGATCTTCTTGTGAAGCCAGACGGCTTTTGATCTAAAACTTATTTCCTCTCTTCCGGGACTCGGAGTTTGAGAACTCTTTCTTTGCCTCGTCTTTCAATTTATTCGTCAATTCCACGTCTCATTGCCTAGCCCCCAGTCTTCATTGTTGTGGCTTGAGCTCGAAATCGAATTAAGGAGCCTCTTGCATTCTTGGCGGATGCCAAGCTGGCGACCACCAAACTGAGTATAGCTTTCGGCCTTCGTTAAATGAAAATCCCAAAGTGTTCGATGTCAACCCACACCAAGCATGCATCAATGCGTTGTTCAAACTCACCGAGCGATTTAACTCGGATTCTTCATGTGACATAAGGCAGAATACCAGCACTATTCAATAAGACACCTGGGTATTTAAGGTGGCTTTAAAAATTAAAAAGTGTTTCGAGATATGATAATCTACGACTTGATAAGCCTCGTCAAGCCATTCAAAGCGTACCACTCCATGCGCGAAAAGGGCATTTGAGCTGGAGACTGGCTGCTGATCGCATTGTCAGGCATTGATGCGAGGTAAGAAGACTTCACTGAGATATTGAAGTATGTGTTATACTATACATCGAATATATACAATATGATTATATATGCTCTCCGCCTACAATTCGGTCTTGTCTTTGCTCCCGGGTTGCCCCTCCTGTATGGCCCCATCCTCCTCAGTCTCCTGTTCAAGCTCTTCTCCAGGCGCCGTACCCCTACCCATCTCTAAGTCCTCGTCGAATAGCCTGACCTCCTCCTCATCCTCCTCTGCACTCGCTAAGTTTCCATTGCTCCCAACAAGCACCTCCTCCACCGTCGCCAATCCAAGCAATTCCCTCTGGACCGTGA
This sequence comes from Hyphodiscus sp. D1413, assembly GCA_003988895.1. NCBI lineage: Eukaryota > Fungi > Ascomycota > Leotiomycetes > Helotiales > Hyphodiscaceae > Hyphodiscus > Hyphodiscus sp. D1413. Next base: position 782 of record QYAO01000072.1, on the reverse strand, counting down.
ATCTCTCCTTCACTTTCTCAGTCTGCATAATCTTCCATCTCAATTTCCACCCCTCCATCCCCAACTCCTTGATGCGTCCAGCCTTTTCCCCAAGTAAATATTCATCTAGTCCGCCAACCTTATCCAGCGTCCGCAACACCCTCGTCGTAATCCGCACCCTGATGAAGGTTTCTAGCGAATCACTCCATAGCCGTTTAGAATGGATGTTAGGGCGCCAGTATCGACGATTCTTGATCTCGTTTTTCTCTGACACGCTATTACCAAATTGTATCTTTTGCGCGCCGTAGAGACCGAAATTCGACTGTTTGTATAATTTTGAGGGCCCGTAGGGATAGGCGGGGATGTTGGTATGCTCGATTGCTAGGCGCTTCTGTGTTGATTTAGCGAAGAGGGAGGAGGTCGATGTGAAGGTTCGGAGGCAGGCGAGGGATGGATGGAGAGGCGCTCGGAGAGACATTGTGGGGACAGGCCCTAATTGAGTAGCAGATGGCTGCCTATGAGAAAGGTACGATGTGAGATAGCTGCTGATGAAGTACAATTTCGTGCAGTTTGAATCTCGGGGGTCGTGCTGAGGTTGGTCGGTGTTGTTGCGTGGACCTCTCAAGCATGAGAAAGTTCCGGAATCGTGCAGCCTAGCGGCTTTGCACCCCCCAGCTTACCTTCCCGCTGCTACAGTACTTGACCATAAAAAATGGGTCATTTTCAAACCCCACCAAAAATCGATTCAATACGAAAACATGATTTAAATACTATAAAACAACCACGAATTCTAACGAATTCTA
>QYAO01000071.1:0-75243 GCA_003988895.1 Hyphodiscus sp. D1413 | reverse complement strand
ATGTATATAAGACCTGTAGAGGTCATATTTCTTGTTTCCTTCGTACCAGACCTATAGGATCGGAGCAATAGATTCACTGATACGCACTCCCATATGCCTGTACACGTGACCCTCTACTGCTTCCCTGCGTCGTTACAGTGGCCAAGTTTTGTTAGCGGACTTATCTCCACAATATCATTGTCTAATTTATGGAGTTTTCCGTCCCGACATCTTAAATACTATCTAGGTGTGATATGCAACAAAATTCTGCAGCCTATAATAACAATCTGACTGTCCCTCCTCTAGTCACATCGCCCAATGTCCTTCTTTTCCCACTTGAAGGCAGTGCCAGCTACCTCTCCGACGACATCGGTAATTCAGACTACAAGGGACTAATAATTTGGATTGTTAAGCACCGACAGCTTTTAGATATGCTAGCGCCTCCATATTCTCCCTAGCTATCCATGTAAAACCATCTAAGGTGAATCTCTGGGACTCGGACGACGCTCCCGCACCCACGGCCAAGTGGAAGGCAGAGGACTCAACCGGGGGGATGCCAACCAAAGGGGGACGCCATGCACGCTTCAATGAGAAGGCGCGCGATGTCTTTGTCGACTCGCTTCTCTCTCTTTATCCTAGATCTCCTACATTCGACGGTGAAATACCCTTGGAAAGTGTTGTGCCATCGTCAGATAGAGACGATATGTAGATGGCTACGATAAAAGTGACGATATATATAGTATTAAAGACTTTGGAGGAATATAGAAGGAGGTGAAGATCCAACTTGAAGGTATTCCGCTTGTGAAATAGGTAATTCGACGGGGAAAGGTCCGGCATGAGCACTTTCCATTTCTGCCTTTGGGCCTGTCCTGGAGCTGCCTCGGCCAGCTGTGACCGTCCCAAAACGTGAGGACTTTGATTGATTTCTATGTGTGTTTGCAGCTGTCTATAACGCTCCACATCTCCCTGATGATATCTGTCTGCTCTTTCTTATTCACCGCATGTCTCACAGCCATATATCTCCTCCCATCAACCTCAGCCTTCCACGTCTCACTCTCGCAGCCTACCATCAGACCTCCGGCTTCAACTAAGATACACCAGCCAGCGCAAACATCCCAAGCCCAACATCCGCCATCTTCCCAGTAGAGATCAAGCACTCCAGCAGCGACCAGCGCAATATTCAATGCTGCGGAACCAGTACTCCGCAAACCATGCACCATGCACCCTCCATCTTCTCTCCTCCTCGCTAACTTCATGAAAACCCCTGTCTTGAGCTCAAAGCCATCGCCAGATCGATCGCTTCCATATTCCACACCTACCAAAGCTTTCTTAAGACCTTGAAGTGGGCCCACGTGTTCACCGCGCAGCGGTAGCTTCTGTCTCTCGTATCCCTTCTGCGTCCAAGTGGTCAGGAAGGCACCCTTTCCTTTGATTGCAGAATACATCTCTCCTAGAAGCTGGTTGTAGATGACACCAACGACAGGCTCTTTCATGATGGTGAGTCCTAATGAGATACACACGCTAGGAAAACCATGCACGAAGTTGGTAGTCCCATCAATCGGATCAACAATGAACGTTGGCTCGTCAGTCAATCCATGCTTGCCACAAGAAGAGTAGCTCTCCTCTCCGAGGAACTCGAAATCGGGATAGGCTTGCAGCAGAGTCGATGACACCAGCTCTTCTATCGCTTTGTCCGTTTCTGTTACAAGGTCTACAGCTATTCGTACAAACAGATTCAAATAAGCTCGGCTATCTTGATTTACTGGAGACCTCCCATCGAAAAGACGATAGATACGAACGTACAATTTTTTTTATGCTGCGTGTGCAGTTGAAAGGCGTTGGCAGAGCTAGCGGCCGCAATGATATCGCCTGCCTTGCGGGCGACTTCAACGAACAAGTCATGGATCGTTCGGAGATCAGGCGACGACATAATGCTGCTTGTCCTGCTGTATTCAAAGTCTTGAGGACGCCTCGAAAGAGGATTGCGTTGAAACCAGCGGACTGTGGCCTCAAACGGGTTGACTTTATACCATCCCTATCGAGACAGAAAGGGAGTCCTATCAGTATGGATCCCATTTGGCTGGTCTAAAATTGAATGAGGCGTTTGGCGGGTCTGATAATGGGAAAGTATCGGCATCTGACTGGGGTCGTCCCACAACGAAGAGCGGAGGCAGCTTCAGCCGTCCTTGTCTCCTTTTGCGTATCAGAATCACTGGTCTCTCCGCGTTTCTACCAATCTGCACTCCATATTCCTTGCTTCATTAACCAATGGGAAGTAGTGGGGCATCACGTGTCGTTGGCGTCTTCCGTCAAAAAGGGTGATTTCCCCCGCGCCCAAGCTTCCCTTCTTGCGGCAATGAAACACAGCATACTCTCCATTTTTCTCTGACAAGAGAGTCCGCTCTACACCCTGAAGTGCATGGTCGCCGCCGCTCCGGATAAGGGAATATGAGGGCGCGAAGAGCAGGCTGCACGAATTGTCGACGACGTCATAGCAAATGCGTCGTCAACCGCGGCGAGACGACTTGCACTCGCTGTGCCGAGGGCGACGTTGAGAGTCCATGTCGCTTCGAATCCCGCTTTGCTTTCAAAGTGGTCAAACACGTATGCAGTTACGACCGGGGCGTCCGATCAGAAGTTCCTTTCACATACGGACACCAGCAGCCATGGGTGCAGATCTCCACACCGTGTAAGGCATCAATTTCCGTTCTCAAGCCTGACTTTGTTTCTCGGATCGCTTTGATACCCAAGGCTTCGCTAATGCAGTTCACTGTATCCAGTGGAGTTCTACTTGGAGGATATCAATGCGACCAATTTCTCGGACTGGGATGGTAACGGCCTGGCCGACTATCTTCCAAGTCCATCTTCACTCCACCAATCACAAACACCAGCCTCAACTCATTCACGGCATGCCATCTCCGAGATCCAAGGTGCCGGGATTCAAATTGAGCGTGGCCGGTTTCATGCCGACGAAGGACCTATCCAGGTCGCAGTGACGGAATTCCCGAGTGTCCTGACTACAATCCACACCTCCCCAGAAATTTACAACCAGTTAGCACCCAGCTTTTCGTCATCGAATCAAATTGAGCATGACTCTTCTCTGTACACGATTACCAGCGGAACCCCACCTCATGTTGTCGACACACCATCATCTGCGCGGGGGCTGAGCGGGTCTGTTTCTGCAAAGGCTCCTAAGTCCCTGCTGTCCCAGCGGGAGGCCTTTCTGCTTCGTTCATATATCGATAAATTAGCTCCCTGGGTACCAACATAACCCATCTGAAAAGGCGAATGCTCTATGCTGATATGTTATATAGGCCGATGCTTGCGATTCTGCTCATCACTTTGGATATGAAGTTCCTCGGCTCGCTCTCGAAGAGCTAATGATCCTTTATGGAATCCTGGCTCTGTCATCAAGGCACCAAGCAATCATCACTCGATCAGATCAAATAGAAGCTTCGTTATACCATGGTAAATGCCTTGAGCTCATCATTCCGAAGCTGTCATATCCAAGAAGTTCATACGATAACACTCTTTTGGCGGGTGTGGTTCTCTTACGACTCTATGAAGAGCTAGAGAACATGGAAGATGACCGGTGTCATCTCCTAGGCACCGGGAGGCTCTTGAATACCATCGCTACGTTTTCTTCTTCCGGTGGGTTAGGAGAAGCAGCCAGCTGGTTATCACTCCGACAAGCAATTTACGTCTCATTGGTCCAGAAAGAGCCATTCGAGATAGATCTGGGAATTTATGAAAGCTCGTCTATATTCAATGCCGACGATGACGCAGCATATGCGAATATGATTATTCTGATCCTGGCGAAGATCCTGAGTTGCGTCAACTCTACGTCTCACGGCGCCCTAGCAACCGATACTCTGCTTGATCAATTGGAAGAACAGGCTGAGAGCTGGGCCGACACGACGCCGCTATCTTTCAAGCCGATTTTCTACCAAGAAGCGAACGTTCAAAATGACGAATTATTCCCCACTATTCAGATGCTAAGTCCCGCAGGAGGTACGGTTTCTGAATCTTGTCCACAACTATGCTGATGGTTGTCCATACATAGTGATCGGCTTACAGCATTACCACGGCGCTAAGATCATTTTGGCTCTGCACAGGTCCGAAACGTCTCAAGCAAATGGTTATAAAAGGGCTTTACAGATACGGAGCAGCGAGGTATATGGTTGCGCATATCGTAACCTCGAATTTCCGTGCAAGCTTCAAGAATACGTGAAATAACACATCTCACAGAGCCAAATACGCACCCATCTGAAGTCTATCATTGGCCTAGCCAAGTCTAATCTATTCGTTGAAAATGCAAATTTCACCGCCAGTCATTTTCTCAGTCTTTGTAGGTTTCTTCTCCATTTGTCCACACATCTGTTCTGCAGTACTTTTGGAGATATCAAGAGCGGGCGCATCCATCTATCCATCCACGCGTGTACCATTTGCTTGCTGTGTCGTGTCACACTCCACTGTTTCTATTGGACTTGACGATATACTAATCTCACAGCGCAGGTGGTTACTGCCTCACTGAGCCGCTGTCACGAAAGCATGCCATCCAATTCCTAGTCCGAACGGAGGAGACCATGGGCTGGAGAACTTCGTCCACAATATGCGAGCTTGAAAAACAATGGAGGGAACTTGAAGAGCTATGAGTCGGATGGACGCCCGATTTCTGTCTCAAGGATGTAGCAGTGTCTTGGATGAGCCACTCCTGCAGGCTCACTTACACAGCAGATTTGATTAACCGAATCCCTGACTCCCATGGCTTGATGCTTGGATAGCGTTGTCATCGACCGGGCCATTGTATCCCTCACAGACTGGGCTGAGTCACGTGAATATGACGGAACAGTTAGAACAATCTCCGTACAGCGGTCCGCTTTCATCGGTATATACTAGGGATTGGCTATGCTGCTGAGAAGAGATGACCTAGAGTATTCAAGTGGGGGGCCTAGGACATTTACCGTTACCTTATGGTACAAGGCATATATGGATAAACAATCTCATGCTAGGACCCGATAACAAGCTGTAGATCGCAGTACCGATAATCAGCGGTCAGGTGCATAGATGGTCAGAAAGCACAGTGCGTAGATGTGTATATTTGGACAAGTACAAGACCGCGGTCGTGCGCAAATATATCACTTGTGTGGTGTGGAGGAAGTAGCTGCAAAATAGTGCAAGAGCAAAATCTTCCATCCATCAATCGATGCATTCATTCATTCATTCATGACTACCTTCGCTATAAAAGATTTTACCTAGAAGTTAGAACAGCTACGACTTTATGCGGTATACACAGATACAGAGTATGTTGTAGAGAGTGAGTAATCCATCTAAGATGGTGTGAGAACTTTGTACTCTTCGGGCAGTTTACGCCTTTGAAGTCCTACTATGCTTCACCGAGCACAGTTCGTCGTCTGGTAAGGACATCCACAGTGGCCTGGCGCATAATCTCCTTCTCCTCATGCGCCATATTATCTTTGAACACCTCATCCATCTCCTCAAGCGACCGACCCTTTGTCTCCGGCACGAGGAAGAAAGCCCACACACTGGCCAGGAGGCAGAAGACAGCAAAGAAGACGTAAGTGCCGAAGCCAGCCGAATCCAGCATGGGCGGGACGGCGACACCGATGATGAAGTTGCACAGCCAGACGGTAGCCGTGGCGAGGGCAACGCCCTTGGAGCGCGATCCGTTGGGGTACACTTCTGCAGGCAGTGCCCAGCCGAGTGGCGCGTAGGATATTCCGTATATGAGAATGTAGATAAATGCCATGGCTGCGGTGGCCCAGCCGGGTCCTGTGTGGGCCGGCCAGTCGGATGAGTACAGTCCGACGAGGATCGCCATGATTGCATAGGGAATGGCCATGCCTATGCCGCAGAGAATGGCGAGTGGCCGGCGGCCGACCTTGTCAATTATCACGAAGCAGATGCTCACGGCCGCTAGTTGGAGGATGTTGAGTACCCCGGATAGGATGAGCGCCATCTCGGAGGATTGCCCGAGGGATTCGAAGAGGATAGGCGCGTAGTAGATAAAAGCATTGATGCCGGAAAGCTCAAGGTTTTGGTCAGCTACAGTAGCTATACGTGTTCCGAGCTCTTGCAAACAGAATGACTGCACTGTGATTACGTTTACGTACCTGCTGGAAGAAAGTGATGCCGCAGGCCACAGCAGTGCGCCTCCAGATCTTGTGTCTGAACAAATCCAACCAGCTCAGAATCTCGAGTTTGATTCCGCTCGTGTCGGGATGTTGTTTCTCTTGCATGTATTTCTGGAATTTGACTTCGGTCAGGATGCCCCTCCATTCAGTCTGCACCCGCTCATCGGTGGGAGGTAGACGGCGTAGCTTTGCAAGACTCTGCAGCGAGTCGTCGTCTCGGCCCACTAGAGCCAGCCAACGTGGTGAGTACGGGAAGAAGTGGATAGCGACTCCCAATATCGTTGCAGAAACCATCTGTAGGCCGAAGGGAAGCCGGAAGGCAATCTCTCCAGCCATATGGCGAGTTCCGAAGGTGATCCAAAAGGCTATAACTACGCCTGCTACAATGGATACAGACTCCAAGACTAGGAGAGACCCTCTGAATTGCGGAGGTGATATCTCAGAAATGTACAGTGGGGCGCTCTGGAGTCTCAGTTAGAACTAAATCTAACACCTTGGGTGGATAGTATGGGGTTTTTGAGATCGAGGGCTTACCAGAGCTAGTGTGCCAACTCCAATACCACCAATGGTCCGGCCTGCGACCAGCACACCGTAATTTGGAGCGGCCGTCTGGATGATAGCTCCGATATTGAAGATGACCACTACAACGCTAATGGCCCTTTTCCGAGAGATGGTATCAGCCAGCTTCGGCATGAAGAAACAGCCCAAAAAAGCCCCGAACTCCAGCATTCCAGTCATGAAGCCGATGTAGAAGCCATGACGGGGATGGTCTGGGGCGGTCTCTGGGAAACGCTTGTGGAATTGATCCATCACGTTGATGATGGAGATGACTCCTTGGTCGTAGCCGAAGGAGAACCCGCCCAGTGAAGCGAGTAGAGCTGCTCCGAAGACATATCGAGAGCCAATGAGCCCACGAACGCCTCCAGGTCCATAGGAAACGTGTTCTGCGAGGCGGTCTGGTAGCTGCGCGGTTGATATGCGATCGAGGTCTTCCTGGTGCGCAAGCACGACCTTATTCTCGCCATGATCCAACGCCTTAGGGTCGGCTTTGGTGGCTGCCATAACGCTGCTGAGAAAGAATATGGGTGGTAAGAAGAGGAGGTTCAGGTGAAGGAGCGATGAGAAGTCCTGGAAGATTGGAATGGGACAAAAACCTCATCTACGAGGTGGACATCTTGATAAGTTAAGTAGCCATCCCGTATGTCGTCTCGACTCCTGGATCGATGCCGTCGTTTCCCCAGACGGTCGATTGGGGCTGGCTTTTCGCGGGGATGCCTGATGTGGAGCAAGTATCTCCGTCAGATGCCGAGCACTATGGGGTCCCCGCTGGGACTCTAGTTCCTCGATCCTCATCCATTGAACCAATGAAAGCGACGATGAGTTGAAACTCCAGAGGTTTGATCACGAGACCGGTCGCTGTTCTCGGGAAGGAAGAAGGATGCGCCTCCCATGGTGGAACTTTGCCGATCCGCGGAGCTACTTTCTATCTTGGTGCGATCTTTTCGAATTCACTCGCCTGCAACTTTCTCCGCCCGAACCGAAGTGGCTTAGTCATGCCAGTGGATGTGCAACAGTTGGTAGTCACATTTTATCCTAAATTCTTTTATATAAGTTAATATTAATAAATATTAATAATTGCACATCCTGAAATTGTTCTCGAGCGGCTTGTTTAATCGGTTCCCTAGCTTGAAAATCATCACTGGCCACGACGGAGAGATGCTTCCATTTATGATCCTTCGCATTCTTCGATTTTGTTCTAGTTGGGGAAAGCGACAACGCGATTTCAAGGAAGTCTGGGATAACAATATCTGGTCAAGACAAGTGGGATGTTTACTCTACTGCCGTTGGCTTGTCTCCTACAGACAGCAAAAATAGAAAGGATTCTTTTAAGTATCGACTATCCTTTCGAGCATATTGAGGAGGGTTCGGGGTTCATTAAGCTTCTTCACGACAGCGGCTTAGTTTCAATAGAACAGGTGCACATTATCTGGTTCAGGAACGCAGAGAAACTCTTCGGAATTTCTGCATAACATAATGTACTCATTGGAATTTTATTGCGCTGCTCCCTTACATCTAATCTCAAAAATTTACTCAAGGCTGTGTCCTTGGCAGTTGTTAGGCTTTGGGTAGATATGAAGCACATCGCTATGATAGACAAGGCAAGAGACATCTTATTGTCTGAGTATCAGCAGTCTCCTCTCCCTCTGCTTGTCTTTCCACAAGAGCTTAAGGCTGTGACTGGAAAGGGGACTCCCATAATACCCATTCATGATGTCCATTGTCAGCTTCAGCAGATGATCGTGCCCTGGACTCTCTGCAACCTCGACCATGGAGAGTATAGTTCATAATTTCCTCAGCTAAAGTACATACACGCATGGTAAGCAACTCCGTCCGTATTACGGCAGCTCTCGCGACCCGTCTCTCATTAGCCCCAAACATCCTCCTGCCACTTAGCTGTCCTCTTCAGCCTCTCGCCCCAGCTTTTGATCTCTGCATCATCCCAGCTACCCCTGCGCCCAGCTCCAGCTGACAGTGTCTGCCCCACCTGTCTAGCCATACTTGCACGGCCGCAAATATACAAGTTTGCGCCTTCGTGCAAGAGTCTCGAGACCTCTTCAAACTCTTCATCGACCTTATCCTGGACATACTCTTTCTTCCTGCCTTCTACTCTTGAGAATGCCGTCACAATTCTCAGTCGTCCCTCCAGCTCCTGTTCTGCCTGCTTCAACTCGTCCTGGTAAATGTAGTCTTGCTCCGGGTGCCGGCATCCGAAGAAGAGTATCATCTGACCAATCATCCGGCCCATTGCCTGCAGCCGCGCTCGCTCGGCCACGAAGGCACGGAAGGGAGCAATACCAGTCCCCGCTGCTACCATAATGAGAGGTGTTGCAGAGTTGAGCGGAAGCTTGAATTTTGATTTTCTTACGTGTGCGAAGACTTTTCTACCTTGCAGGCTATCGTTCGGTCCACCAAGCTTGTATGTCAAGCCGTGAGGGCGGGGATGCGAGGTCTGATACGTAGCCTGAGAGAGTGCAAGGAGGTAGTTCGATGTGATGCCGTAAACATTGACATCTGGCAAATCAGGAAGCGGAGTAATCGAGACAAGAGCCGTTACGGCAGGAGTACGTGGGGCGATGGCGCTGCTGGAGGAGATGGAGTAGTATCGTGGCTGGAGGCGAGGAAGGCTCTCGATGAGATAGGAAAGGGGTAGACTGATCCATGGCGAGGTAGGGTCTGCTAACTCCAGAAGTCTGCCGAGTGTGAGATAGTTGTTTGTCAGGAACTTGGCGTATTCGGATTTAGATTCGCCCAGGTTCGTAAGGAATGATTTCGCGGATGATGTAGATGCAAACTGAGCTACTGTCATAATTGTCTCCCTAGATAATGGGCTACAAATTTCTAGATAATGTCTGAAGAGCGCCTCCGCTGAAGTCGGTGTAGGAACTTTGACTTTGACGGCGGCATCCAGAGATTTAATTGATATTGGGATATTTTTGCGTTTGGCAAGGCCGAGAACTCGAAGAAGACGATCAACCTCTTGGTCAGGATTCACAGGCCAGATCGCCAGGTGGTCACCAGTTTTGTAATGGATCTCGGGGTGATCGCTGAGATCGAGGTCCATGTGAACGCAGTTCCGGTCCGGCGCACTGAATAACTCTCTTGAATTCCGAATGGTCAAGGCGTTGATGGATGAGACTGCTGCTGACTTGCGATCGTCGTGAGGGTGAGACGGCTCTCCATGAAAGAGATCGATTGGTTCAAGGGAGTCATCTTCAACGACAGACAACGTCGGCTCATACACTATCTCCCTCTCTTGCATGTGAAGATCTTTTGAGAAAACAGAGAATAAATTCTCCTTCCAAGCCATGAAATCTTCCTCGGTAGAGCCAGATGCATCATCTGCCTTTCCAGTCAACATAAGTGGTGTTGCACCAAGGCTATCGAGAGCTTTGACAACCACATCGATGACTCGATTGTAGCGCGTGTAGTTGCTGTTCCCAAGTCCAAAAGCAACATATCGTAGGCCTTCTAAAATTGACCCATGCGACGTTTGGATGAAGTCCCAGAATCTGGCGGCATTATCACTGGGGTCGCCTTCGCCGAATGTGGACAGGATGAAGATACACAGTGTTTCCGACGGGATCTGTCTGATCGTCTCTGGATCGTAATCAGAAAGATCCGCTGCAATCGTCTCACATCCAAAGCGTTGGTGGCATTCCCGAGCCAGACGATTAGCAAAACGTTCAGCTGTGCCTGACTGTGATCCCCAGAATATAACTAAGTTTTTACCCTGCACGATATATCAGTAGTTTGATCAGAAATCCTGTTTTCTCTCGGTGTATTACAGTCTCTTTTAACTCCTCAGCAATATTATCAGTTTCTCTCTTGATGTTGCCACTGGTCCCTTCCTTCAATTGAGGTCGCTTAAACAATATGTGACGGTATGGATCTGGTTTGTCCCATGTGACGCTTCGGAAGAGATAAGCAGCGGTAACCACAGCGACAGCTCCCAATGTGGCAGCATCCACGAAGGTGTTAGGTTGGGCAAATTTGGTGGCCTCCAGAAACATTTCTGGGAGTGCATTTCCGATAGGTGGAGGGAAAGCCATGTTGAACCACGACACAACCCTGGGATGGCTGCAGAACAGAACGGAAAACATGGATTCGAAAAGGCTCTGCGTGAAGGACAACAGCAGTTTCTAAAGAAAATTCTACAGTATTGGAATGAGCTTCGGTGGGCACAGAAAGTGTGTCTCCTGCGCTATTTATGGGTCATTCTCGAAGCCTCGCCAAAATGTCGTTGGTCTTGATATGGAACCAACGAAAAACAGCACAAATCGAGATGCTAAAAGAGAGATTCCTCAACCGTATGTGTCGGGGACCCCGCTGATGATGCTATTTGCTCTGAGGTAAGCCGCTACCAAAGAGAAATCTCCGACTTCTTGCAGAAATGTTCTCCGCCACGGCAAATGCAAGCACCAAGCAAACAAATACTACATTGACCAACCGGAGGCTTTGGTGCAGTACCGTAGCCGAATCTTTCTATATCAGAGCGTAGACCCACACAGGATCCGCCACCGTGGCAGCGGCCGGGAAGGCTAGGCATGGAAAGCTTCTCCGCCGGATTTCTCAACGGAGTAGGACTACAAATGGAGAACCAACGATACTATATCACACTTTTTCGATAACCCCGCGGCTGTGGCACTTGCTTGCCCCTCCAGATACTTCGAGCTGTCAATTAAACGATAACTAATCTTGCGAATTATATATATATCAACCTCTCAAGGAGGCTCTCGATATGTGGGAGTTCGGTTCTTGTTCTGCATCCATCTTTTGTTGTATTCATTTTGGAGCACTGCAATCTCCACGAACATGATGATTGAGTCCGGTTACACAGTAGCTGTTGCGGCTGCCCTTTTTCTTTACTTCATTGTTTTTCCCGTCGTGCAATACTTTCGGGATCCTAAAGGTGGTAATCCTTACGCCAATAACCGGCCTTAGTTCTCGCTGACGCGCCATTATAGGTCTGAGACGGTTCCCCAACATGCACTGGCTTTCCGGTATCTCAACCCTGCCTTACTTTGTCGTGGCCCATGGAGGCTTCCGGTCAAAGTACATGGAAAAGCTCCATAGGAAACATCCAGTCATACGAACCGGACCCAACACTCTCTCGTACGGCGATGTTCGAGCCATCAAAGATATCTACGGTCATAATACGAAATGTTCAAAGGACGAGCTTTATATCGTGACATCCGGTTCTCACTACCATCTTGCCGATGTCATCGATAAAGGGGATCACGCACGCAAGCGCAAGGTTCTCTCCTCGGCCTACGCACTCAAGAATTTGGAGGGATGGGAACACAAGGTAGCGGACAAGACAGAGAAGATCATCGCGCAGTTCGACCGCCGATGTACAGAGCCGCTGCTGAAAGGACAGACTCCACAGCCACAAGACTTGACTGTCGACTTCCGAGCCTGGACGAACTTCTTCACGCTGGACGCCATCGCGGACATCGGGCTGTCTGAACAATTGGGATTTCTGATCAACGGCCACGATCGTTACACCGCGGAAGGCCTGGACGGATCAACTTGGGAAGTAAACTTTCGCGAGTGCCTATACGAGAATGCGCACAAGCAGTCTCTTCTCGTGTGGAATTACGACTGGTATGCGTTCATCAACAAAATCGCGAACGTGATCCCGTACTATGGTAGAATGGCGAAGCTAGGGAAAGGATGGGACGGCGCATTGCTTCATCTCGCAAACCTGCGGATGGAGCGATACCAGGCTGGAGAGAAACTGGACGATTTCTTCCAGGCTCTGATGGAGGACAAGAATGCAACTCCAAACAACCTGGAATGGGGTGAGATCATTGCGGAAGTCAGCATCATGATGAACGCTGGCAGCGTGACCACTGCAATCGCCGTGGCTAACGTCATGTTCCAACTTCTCAAGCCATGGAATTCACACATTATGCAGCGGCTTCGGGATGAGGTTGATATGGCTCTCGATGAGGAAGAAGTGATAGCTCCATACGATAAAGTGAAGCATCTACCATACCTTCGCGCCTGCCTGGACGAGTCACTTCGTCTGTTTCCGCCAACGCCCCAAGGACTGGGTCGGAATACCCCACCAGAGGGCATGCTCATACTGGGAGAGTACATTCCCGGCGACACATCTGTCAGCGTGTCCTCTTATGTGGCACACAGGCAGGAGGACACCTTTCGGCAGGCGGATAAGTACATACCTGAGAGGTGGCTGGGTGAGAAGGGGAAGTCGCTTCAACCATATTTCCTTGCTTTCTCTGCTGGTGCTCGAGGGTGCATTGGGCGTAACATTTCATATCTCGAGCAGACAGTGTTGTTGGCGTCGTTATTGCACAGATATGAGTTTGCACTGCCTAATCCCAATTGGGAGATCGAGAGGCTGGAAACAATGAATTTGCTGCTTGGTGAAATGCCGGTTAAGGTCTGGAGAAGAACGTTGAACGAAGAGGCTGCATCATGAGCTGGTTCGGGATTATTAGTGTAAAGACGAGGCTAATGTCCATCTATCTGCCTTAGACAGCTTCCTTCAATCTATACTTGTTTCATTTTTGACCGTGTACCCTGCTGGATTTCAAAGCGGGATATTCTGCAGTATTGCTAGACAGCACTCTGCTGTCGGCCACACTATGCTCCCAACAAAGGACATTCACTTTTATCCGCCGATATCTACAGCGCTCGCAAGCCAGATGAACTTTCTTCATCCGTTTCGAACCCCCAGTGTTGGTGTTGCAGCGAGGCACGGTGTCTAAAAAGGAAGCAAAGCTTGCTCTGATTGTCCATCCTACGCCGTGTCTCGAACCAGTACCCCTGGATCCACTTTCGGTTCCCTTCTAAGAGTGTCCTATTCTGGCTACCATGTTTCCTGAAATAGATGGGGCCTACTAGCGATCTCAACCAGGAGCCAAATTTGGCTTCGCCTAAGACTTCATTTCGATTCCCTTTTTGTCATCATTATATAACTCTCTTCATGGCTTATCCAAAGAGCAGCATCTTTGCTTCCGGCACGTGGCGGCTTTCATCAACTATGAAGCGCTGCAACCATAGCCACTGGCTCAGCTTTGGGACATATAGCAATGAGACTTCCCTTCTTGAATCTGACAAGCTTCAAGCGCTCACTCATCACCTACAGGACCCAACCACACAACAGCCCAGCCTTTTCGTGCTAATCGGCAATACATCAAAGTCACTAGCTCTTCGAGAGCTATTCAGAACAAAGAAGGCTCGGAAATTCAGAAGCAAACAACATGCCGGCGAAATACATCTTTACCTTGACCCTCCAGTATTTTCCACAACAGGCCTGTCCTCATTACAGACGGTGACCTCCCTGAACAGGGTTCGAGGACCAAAGTGCCTTCGGCGGACAAATGTCACAAAACAATTAGACGGGCCTTGCCAAGACCTACAGCAGACTCGCGCATTGGTCTAGATAGAACTACAGATGGCATTGATTCCCACCTCCTTTTGCCCTTTATAGACGTCTTTTGTTTCTTTTCTATTGACCTTAGTGGTTTTAGACAGATCGCGCGCCGCTTGGCCGTATGGCTAGAGCAAGGCCAGTCATCGACGCTTCCAAGAAGCACATACCCCAGAGTAGTCATCGTGACTGACAAGATACATCTCGGAGCCTACAACGAGAAGGAGGCTCAAAAGGCCTTTCTCTGGTTACTAAGAGAAGAAACGACACTCGAGCTGTCTAAGCAGTTCTCGGATATTCACATCATAGCTCTTCTCCCAGATCACAAAGTGTCTTCTAAAGCTCGATATAGACGCTTAAAGGAGTGTCTATTAAACAAATTGGATAAAGTATAGAGGAACAAAGAAGACGCTCATACTTTGTTTTCTATAATACAGTTTGCTACTCTTTTCTAATACACTTGCGACCACTTTTCTCAACCCTCTGAGGATCTATTCGATTTTATCAAGGCGTCAAGAAAGCAGAATCCTATCGCCAAAGACTTGGCTGAGCATTTATCCACCCTCCTAAAGCATATAAAGTCGGCAAAGGAGCTAACTGAGTTTATAGTCCCAGTTATCGCTTCGAGCATCCTCCTAGATAGTTATCCTCCGGAAACTCATAGTAAGCCACTATCACCTCTTTAGAGATTATAGATTCTAATTTTCGATCTAGTATTTGACCCTACGGACGTGTTTCAAACCTTATATATAGACGTACTTTACCAGGTGAGTAAATCTAGAGTAATGGCCTTTTAGGGATCTCGAGACGTGATCCTCTGAAGTGGCTTCATTAGCAAGGTCGAAAGCCAGCTATAAGAAATTTTTGAACAATCTATCTACAATGGGAGGAAGCCTTCCTTAGAGATCCATAGAGGGAAGATTAGAATTTCTGAGGGTCGGTGGCATAGTATCCAGAGTAGTACTACCTGTCTTGTTTGCTTATGCCATAGACCCCAGTATGGCTTATCATATGGACATATTGTCTATAAAAACTGTGTTTTAATATTTGGAAAGTACTATATAGATAACCCCTGGATCTTCAGAGTCAACCATTATTTCCTCTACAGAATCGAGATGCCTAACGAGGTAGTCGTGAAGATCCATCCTCCCCCTACCGGAGTAGGGGGCGTCCTATACATCGATGGAGGAGGGACACGAGGCGTCTTACCTCTAAAGTATATAAAAAGAATAGAAGACCATATTAGGCTGTGGATCCCACTACAAAGGTTTTTGAAAGTCACATTTATAATAAATTTCTTTCTTTATCCTTTTATACTTATAGTTCTGTTTGTATAATACTGGCTTATTTGATAATATAAATAATTTTCATATTCTATGTACATTACTGTAGCGACGCCGGGAAGCAGTAGAGGGCCACTTGTAGAGGCATATGGGAGTACGTGTCGGTGATCGTATTCCTCCAATCCTTTAGGTCTGGTACAAAGGTTCGAAAGAATATGCCCTCTAAAAGTGGGCAAGGAGAAGCCTTATATACACTGCTGAATCTAGCCCGTAACCAGCGCGAGTCGTAGTGGCAACAAGATCCCATGAACCTACCATGAAGTCATATGCAAGTCCCCAAGTTACCACGTGATATGACTGGGCGTCACATTACCTCTTATACAACTTCTCAAGACCACGTTTAAGGCATTATTATTGCTATTTTAATATAAATAGATCGATCGATTTTTGGTATTCTGGTATATGGGCCAATTGGCCACTTTTAGGCCGAACCTCCAGCATGTATCAAGATCGATAAATCACGTGATCTAAACATTGGTAATCAACCGGCTGAATGCTATACCGGCCCCACTTATACTGTTGTAACCTTGAACTTTAGGCATTTAGGCATGTCAGCCAAGAGAAGGAAATCAGCCCCAAGCTCTTTGCTCTCGGCTTGCAAACAAGGTGTGAAAGAAAAGGCATTGACAGCCTCTCTTACTTGCTCTTTTTACAACCCAACAACAATATACGAAGCCACAAGAAGAAAGCAAACAGAAGGCGAGAAGAGAAGTACGTGGTATATTGAGAGTGAAAAAATCTGGTTCAGGCAAGAGGAAACAAAGAGGTCTGGCGGGTGGAAGGAAAGGTCAGCAAGATGGGTCAAAGTGTTTCGTGGTTATCGAGCATGTTGTGGGCGAAGAAGGAGATAAGAATTTTGATTCTTGGTCTGGTATGGCAGATGTGCAGTGCCCTGGAAACTTTGCTGACCCTGTGTAGGATAATGCTGGAAAGACAACTCTCCTTTACAGACTGAAGGTATGCCCTCCCTTTCCCTCAATTTCGCATTACAATTCTGAGACCAGGAACAGATCGGAGAAGTCGTCACAACAATACCTACAATAGGCTTCAACGTCGAGTCTGTAACATACAAAAATCTAAATTTCAACGTTTGGGTAACCTCTCCCTATCTCTGTCCCCGTTTCACCTACCTAACACCCCCAGGATCTCGGTGGCCAAACCTCGATACGACCGTACTGGCGATGTTACTATGCCAACACAGCAGCCGTAATTTTCGTAATCGACTCCACGGATATTGACCGGCTGGGCACAGCATCGGAGGAACTGGCAGCTATGTTAAATGAGGACGAATTGAAAGATGCTGCTCTGCTGGTATTTGCGAATAAGCAGGATCAGCCAGGTGCGAAAGGTGCGGGAGAGATAAGTGAGGCATTGAAGTTGGGGGAGTTAAGGGATCGGAATTGGAGTATTGTTGCCTGTAGTGCGGTGGATGGGAGGGGTGTTGATGAAGGGATGGATTGGCTGGTGGTAAGTTCTCTAAGGGATCTCCCATGTTAGTTTGAGGCTAATATGTTGCAGCAAACGGTGCAGTCGGATTCATAAACGGAGCAGCAGCAGCAGCATGTATCATCGCAACACATAGCGTTGGGTAATCAAGAAGCATACAGCACATCAGGATGGTAACATGAGCATGGGGCTTCTATTGAAATTCCCTCTATACATTGGAGCAGCAAGGAGTAAGGAGTATCTTTGTTTAGGATGGTGATGATACAATACAGCTCCAGCATGAGGTAGGATCTGGCCGTTACGGCATTAGATCCAAGGATCATATAGCGAGTCTCATTTTATTTACAGTTCAACTGTGAACACGTTTTGAACCAAAGCCTCTCTCAAACAGTATAAAGGCCAAACAGAAAGCACAAGGCGTAACAGAGGGCTGCAAGCCATGCTATCTGAACATGTTTGTACTGCCGATCAATATGATGAAGTGGTAGCTTACTAGTCATATTGCCTCTACCATCTTGTGATGCCAAACGGTGTTCTATTCTGAGCCCAAGAACGAGCCGGGATCACAGGATTAGCCATCTACGCAGCGTATTGGGATTTTGCTTTGTTCATATTGAAATACCTTCCAAATCGCTTGAACACAATCAACAATTTGGAGGTAGAGTACGTTTCTTCAGACTTTAATTCGATTCGTTCAATTGTGTTGAGCAATATGGAGATCCAACTTTCGAAAAATACTCGTCCTAAGGTGATCAGCCACCCCACTGCATTTGAGGAATGGCGAGCAGAGCGTTCAAGCTGATTGGGTCGCGGGTTTCTGATGCATAACAAGTAGACAGATCTTTTAAACTATTATCTACTTAGGGGTACAAGAGCTCTTTGTGCCGTGTATTTTATTTCATATATTATTTATACACAGTGATGGGAGTGCTCCAGATATGTAATTCGCTGGTTCGATCTTCCATTCACATCAGTGCGCAGTCCCTTCATCGCTCTAATGTAATCATCAAGAATTAATTGGTCAGCTGTGCTCTTCCATCCCTCTTCATCTCCCAAAATGCCCTCGACACCAATCATAGTTCCTTCTTGACCTCGCCACCTTTCAAAATGCTTCCCCTCCTCTGTCTCGCCTCATATTCCGTCTTGGCTTCCAACATCACTGTAGGGGCCTCGGAGTTAGTATTACTTCTTGGAAGGATTTGAGGATTGAGGAAGAATCCAGGGCTGGAGACATGTCTTGGAAAGTTGATCATGCCTGGCAGCTCTTCATATAGCTAGAAGAGGCAGGAATATCTTAGAGAACACTTACTCTCCTCCAAATCTTTACTTGGATTAGACGGTAGTCCCAAGACCGGATCCTTGCTTGCGAGACTCTCCGCACTGTGAGTTTTGCGCAATTTCGGCCCACTGGTCCCTTGTCTATCGTGCAATTTCTTGATCAAAAAGGCTTTTGCAGGAGAAGCGAAGAACGCGGTTGAGAGAGCCGTGCCGATCACGGCGTAGAAGTAGACGCGGGACCAGACGAGGAAGGATGCTGGGAGCGTCAGGAGACAAAAGGGGGCGGTAGTGAAGGAGAATGCTAGTTGGGTTACGAGGAAGGAGAACATGTCGTAGTAAATTTTGGAAGAGGTAGGTTGGGACGTTTTAGGGTCCAGGAAGAAGGGACGGAAATAGCGGCGGAAGTCTTAGATGTCAGTGAGATGAGATAGAATGTGGAGGTGATACATACTCTTTGCCACTGTTTGAACAAAGCTGGCCAGAACAAACGTCAGGTAGTATCCAGGGTAGAATCCATGCCAGAAAGCGCTGGTCACGAATGTCGCCATGCTCGCTCTGAATCCGGGTTTCTTGCCTCGAGGGGTTACTCGAAGGTAGATGTAATTCCGGAGCCAATTATTGGTGTTGATATTCCAATTTCCTAAATAGGCACGAGAATTCTGCGCCGATTCTACGCCCCACGGATTGACATTCTGGAGCCTGTCCCAAGATACTCTACCCGTGGCAGGATCAATTCCTTTATACCCCAATCCGGAGAGGATGCAAGCTCCTTCCGTCAAAGTCCAAACCCCATAGTACTTTAAACGTGTAGTGACTCCCAGCATGTAAAGAATGAAGACTCTGCGGAAAAATCCGTAGTTCATATATTCTGGACCTGTCAAGAAGTCATTGTAAAACGACGCAGATAATTTGACGAATGCGAGAATCCAAAAAAGTCCGGTTGCAAGTTTCCACGCCGCAGGAGTACCACTTCTTGGGATCTTTCTCTTCTTTCTTGTAGGCGGTTTCTTCGAAGGATCGGTACCAGCAGGGACCTCGAACATAGTCGTCTCAATCCATCTCCTGTAATCCGCGTAGTCGAAAGCGGGTCCGGCCATAAGCGAGGGAAAGAAGAGAACATATCCAGCAAAGTCGAGATAACTTGGAAGCTGCTTAAGAGCCCTATCTTTCTGGTAGTCGGATAGGTCCTTCTCCGGTAATGTCCCGTCTGCGACGTTCCAACAAAATGCCGAAAGCTTCATGACCAGAACCATCTGGGCACCAGTTATATCCACCACGTTGGGGTCGTTCAAGAACTGTCGACTAAGCTGGTTGATTGATAAATGACCCATTAGGAACACAAATCCGATCCATGGCATGTAAGGTCCCTTGATGTACGCTGCAATGCAGTAGGCCCCTATGGAGGAAACCGCCAAAGTCCTGAAGCCCGCCCATAGATCGAAGAGTCCGACAAGGTAAAATGTAGAGGCGCTGAACGCTGTCAGGAAGGCATCATATAGAGGAAACTCGGGAGGACTTGCACTATTATAAAGAGGTTCTTCAGCGCGGGCTTGTCATCTGGAACTCGTTTGAGAAGGCCTGCGAGTGGGTAGGAGAGGAGGAAAGAGAACGTGAGTTTGACTGAACATATGTCAGTATTTTTGCTCTTGCGAGGCTCGGGGGGACCTACGATCATCTGGTGAAACCCCCAGAAGGCCAGAAGCATATTCGAAAGCTGTAAATAATTGACGTCAGAAGCGGCCGCAAAAGAAGTTGCTTGGGATCCTACGAAGACTGATGTATGGCAACATATCTGCCCTTTGGAGACCACAAGTGAGAATGAGGTGGTGGATACTATCGAATCTCCATCTGCGAAAGTGCTGGATTTCGATAAAGGAGGA
This sequence comes from Hyphodiscus sp. D1413, assembly GCA_003988895.1. Classification (NCBI taxonomy): domain Eukaryota; kingdom Fungi; phylum Ascomycota; class Leotiomycetes; order Helotiales; family Hyphodiscaceae; genus Hyphodiscus; species Hyphodiscus sp. D1413. The sequence continues at coordinate 55,202 of QYAO01000071.1, read as the reverse complement.
TGAGAATCTGCCCTTTGAGTTGAAGAGTAGGAAGCCAACTCTCTTGTGACTTTTCGCGTGACGGAATTGGTTCTCCGTTAGGTTTCCCACATCTTGGTGCAGCCTTCCCTGCAGACCCCTGCACTTGCTTGCCTTGGCCACATTCTAAATGCTACCGAGACCCACGCCTCGTCCATCACCAGCATGTGCATCGTGACACTCCTCAACACCAACCACCCATCGGTCTCGAGTCACCACTGCGTAGGATTGGATATTGGCCTTCGAAGCTTCAGAGCGATGATCACACCCTGTGGTCCCTGACAACCTTGCGCATCCTCAATCCCTCTTCAAACGAAACCATGGATGTAGTGCAAGCTGTTTCTGGATACATCTCCAAGATGGTATCCGCGGGGGATAGTGCGTCGGGAACACCGTCAGCCAAGATGAAAATACTCTTGCTGGATAGCGACACCGTCTCCATTGTTTCCACAGCTATCACGCAGTCAGCCTTGCTCAATCACGAAGTCTACCTCATCGATCGTTTAGACAATCAGAACAGGGAGAAAATGCGGCATCTGAGGTGTCTATGTTTTGTGCGGCCTTCTGCAGACTCGATACAGTTCCTCATTGACGAATTCCGAGAGCCGAAGTACGGAGAATACAATATTTATTTCAGTAATGTGGTCAAGAAGTCTTCTTTGGAGCGGCTGGCGGAGGCGGACGACCATGAGGTGGTGAGGGCGGTACAAGAACACTTTGCAGATTATATTGTGATTAATCCGGATCTCTTCACGCTGGATTTGGGGTTTCCAAGGCAAAAAATATGGAGCTTGAATCCGGATACGTGGAACTCAGATGCGTTGCAGAGGACGACGGAAGGTCTTATTGGGGTGCTCCTATCTCTGAAGAAGAAACCTCTAATACGGTATGAGAAGAACAGTCTTTTGGCAAAGAAGTTGGCAGGGGAGGTCCGATATCATATTACGCAAGAGGAGCAATTGTTCGATTTCAGGAAGGTCGACACTCCACCAATCCTATTGATACTCGATCGAAGGGATGACCCCATCACACCCCTTCTGACACAATGGACATATCAGGCTATGGTGCATGAGCTGCTTGGGATTCAAAATGGTCGGGTGGATCTAAGTGAGGTTCCTGATGTCAGACCAGAGTTGAAGGAGGTTGTCCTGTCACAAGATCAGGATCCATTCTTCAAAAAGAATATGTATCTCAACTTTGGAGATCTTGGCGGCAATATCAAAGACTACGTTGAGCAATACCAGTCAAAGACAAAGAGCAACTCCAACATTGAGTCAATAGCGGACATGAAGCAGTTTATTGAAGAATACCCCGAGTTTCGGAAACTTTCTGGCAATGTCAGCAAGCACGTTACTTTGGTTGGAGAGCTGAGTCGAAGAGTTGGTGCGGAAAATCTACTTGAAGTCAGCGAGGTGGAACAGAGCTTGGCATGTAACGACAATCATGCCAACGATTTGAAGGTGGGTATCATCGAACGAGCCCTACTACCCTTGCTAATCCACTATAGAACGTACAACGACTAATTCAATCACCATCAGTAACTCCTGATAGCAAACTCCGGTTAGTCGCACTATACTCATTACGATACGAAAAGCACCCTTCAAATGCTCTACCAATCCTCGTTGATTTACTGGGTGCAGCTGGCAACGTTCCTCAACGAAAGATTGATCTTATCGCAAAGCTTCTCATATACCATTCCTCTTTACAGCATACTCAGTCTGCTGGAGGCATTTCCGACATGTTCGAATCGGCTGGGATATTTTCAGGAGCTAGAGACCGTTTCAAGGGTCTGAAGGGCGTGGAAAATGTTTATACCCAACACTCCCCAAGACTGGAGCTCACACTCCAAAATCTCATCAAAGGCAGGCTACGGGACCAGCAATACCCTTTCGTAGAAGGTGGTGGTTCAACACGAGACAAACCCCAGGATATAATTTTGTTTTTTATTGGAGGAGTCACGTTTGAGGAAGCAAAGAGCGTCTCTCAAATCAATGCGTCGTCCCCTGGCATTAGGATTGTGCTGGGAGGAACATGCGTGCATAATAGCACCACCTTTCTTGAAGAAATGGAGGATGCAGTACAATCATGGCCAGAACCGGCCCCGACGACCGCAGCTGGGAGGTTACGGAAGGAGCTTGGAAGGCGCTGATCCTCTTTTTATGAAAATGCATTCAAGGAGTTTGGGGTTCAGGAAGAATAGGACAGATCATGGGACAGAACTTGTACCTAATACCGGCACAGAAGACATATGTGACGATGCAATGCCATTGGCACCAAAAGTACACAATGCTAAGCTCGGATGCTACATGTGATGTCCTCTATCGAGATTTTGATTCGCGCTACCTGCAGTTGCCTATGTTTGGCATCTCTCTTATTCTATCTCGCTAAGATTGCTCCTCTACTGCCTCTTCTGCTTTCGTTTCTTCTCCTCGGCTCCATATCTTACACCATGCGAAAGGAGCAGATACTTACTGAAGAAGTCCTCAGCAAAATCATCGAACTTAACATAATCGGCTCCGATACGGTAAGCAGCCGCAATGCCGCTCACACAGGCCAACTCATGCATATTCTATTTCGTCAGCAAAGCTCCGATTCACATGATTCTCGAGGAAAACCCACCACCAAAGTCCAGCTCCCCGCAAACAGCGTATGATTCTTTCCATTGATAAACATCATACCCGGGACTACTCTCGCATAATGCTGCCACCGATGTCCCAACTGATGCCACCACTTTTTCTCAATAACCTTACTCTCATCGATCTCGTCCATCGTCCACATATCCCTATTGCTTTTGTCCAGAAAGATACTCTGAAATACATGATTCTCATAATCCACAGGTGATACTTCAGCGTCCTGATCCATGCGGAATTGATGCTGGTAATTCGTACAATCGAACGACATCTCGATCTTCCGCGGATCCTGTGAATAGCTCTTGGTGTAATACATTGGCCGGAAGCCGGCTGGTTCAGAGTTGGGTCCGCGTTGGAGACCTTTTGAGAAGGCGACTTGGTCTTTTTGAGTTTGAGATTGGGGGTCGGCGCAGAGGGAAGGCGAGAAGGTTGTCTCGTAGTGTTTCTGGAAGTACTTGCTATCGGAATGCGTGACGGTTATGTCGTCGAAGAATTTGGCGCCTCCGAGAATGAAGCGCTCTTTAAACGTTGCTCGCTTTCCTAACAGCTTCAATGCATCATCGGCGAGGACACACATCACCAGCTCATCAAAAGTTTGTGTTTTTGATGCGGATCCTGTGTACTTTCCCTTCCGATCATTAGCTTCTGCGTCGAATGGTCTTGTCGATAGCACGACTCCCTTGTCGTTGCGCTGTATGATTTCCACCACGTCGGTCTCTAAGCAAATATCCACGCCTTTGGATTCGAGATCTTTCCTCCAGTCCTCATAAAAGTCATGCAACTTTGGGAACGTAATCATGGTTGGTAAATTCGGAAGTAATGTATCAGGATCATAATCCCAAAGCTTCATGTTCGGATCATCAAATAATCTTTCCAAAATGGCACAAGAGACATTTGCAGTCTGGTTCCCGGTTCCTAAGAATAGGGCGATGAGGGGAAATACCATCTTGTCGCCGAAGTCTTTGCTGAAAAAGAACATGCGTAGCATTATGCGGATGGGGATAATGCCCATGACGGGCATGGTCCATTTTATTATCTTGAGGACGCGCCCGAATTTCTTGATATCGGTAGAGTATTGTGAGACTAAGTTGCTAGGGAAGCAGTTTGTCCAGAATCCGTCGGGACCCTTTCCGAAAGACACTTGGAGGGATACTTCTTGGGGTGAGTGTCCATATCTTTGGAAAAAGTTGAATGTGTGTTTGAATATCTAGGATAGAATCAATAATCCCGTTTTTGAAAAGAAAATTTGAAAAAAGAAAGGAAAGAGACAAGCAGCTTCCAGCCAAAAGCGGGAATAATTTGACCTTATGTATCTTATGAGTTCGGATTGAATGTAGTATCAAATTGAACGTTCTGAAGAGCTTTCAAACGACCGACTACTTGGGATTGTCGACACTAAACCTTAGGAGGTCCTTAATGAAAAAGAGACATCTTAAACGTACTGGTGATCCCCCTTGAACGCCATCTGTTCACACAATCTCGATTAGCATATCTTCTTTGGTAGTAGTGAAAGAATAAGAAAGTGGGTTCAAGAAGCAATTTCGCTGCTCTTCCGGCATTGATTGAAAGTTCGAAGAAAGGAGTTTGGCTTAGAAGAAAAAAATTGGGCGTATTACCATTCATCCAGTCAGTGCCATACTTAGACTTATCCAGGGAGATAGATGTTGCTTGACCCCCTGTTACGGGCGCACGCTCAATAATCGTAACCATGAATTTCTCGGGGTGCTGAGCAAGGGTCGCAGCACAAGACTAGATAGAGAAGTGATCAGATTTTGAAATATAACTTTTTTTTAAGAAAGTCTACGCTCACCATTCCTGCCGCTCCGCCCCCTATGATAACCACGCTCTTCCTTTTCTGCTGCGACATCCTGAAGAATTAGATCTGGGCACTTCGTAGTCTCATAGACGCCTTTGGAAATAAAAGAAATAAAAAGATTTAGTTTGAAGTTTGGAGGGGGAAGTTGAGACGGAATATTTGACAGCTTCTCTTGAAATGCAAGCAGCATGGTGATGTGATCCCAGACGTCATGATTCTGATTTGCGTAGCGGAAACCCACCCAACGCGAGTGGCCGCTTAGCACTGGAATTTAAGCGATTTCTTTTGACCTCTACTCCTCTAGCTCCTTTATTTACAACGCTACCTCGGTCATTCCTGGATTCCTGACGCGAAACTTGTAGTCTTGTTCATTGAAAGACTCGCATGCAGAAACTCAGACCTCTGCACTTTCCCATTGGCTCTCTTTTGTGGCCTATCTTCTACTCGGGGTGTGTCCCATTATGATGCAGCTCTGACCCACCATTGAAGATCGCACCGTCTCAAGACAGGGTGCCTTTGGTTTTGCTCCACAACAGTTAGCTTCGATCCAAATAGTTGTCGTTACTAACTAATTATACATCGACGACGACCGCATCCATTCATTTTCGGACCTCATCACGGGAAAAGAGTACATCCACACAATTCGCCGGGTTGCACCCAAAGCCCCTATTGTATGAAACCATAAGGATTCAACAACGAAGACTGGCTATCTTTTACGTCGTGTTCTCTTTGCATGGAAGGTCTCAGGATATTTCAACAGGCACTCAGTCACTGCACTTTCACTCATCGCTCTCGTCGTATTCAGCTCTCTTGGCATATATCAACGAAAAGCGCGCCCTTCAAAGATCTCATCATATCACAAGTTAATTAGTGGGACAACAAAGAAGCACGAGCGTAGAATATCTTCCTTGTATACTTTTCAACTCAAATTGCGAAGTATTACCAATCAGTATGTCTGATTCAGATGAAGACCTCAAGACCGCTATCGCATTATCGCTCCAAGACGACTCTCTGGCCAACCCTGTTGTTATTGATCTGACAAGTGACGATTCAGACGATGACTTAGATGCCCCTTTGCACACCAAACACGAACAACCACGTTCAAACAAAATTGGCAGTCCCTCTCCCGTCAACAAAGAAAATGGCCACCCAACGAACCCAGGTGACACCCAGAAAAACCAAAATGATGGTCGAGTGAGTCGGATTGAGGGTCAAATGGATCAAGATGATGGTCAAAAGATGCACCATCCTCTCTTAAATACCGAAATTCAATCTGCACCAGACACGACTTCTGGGGCAGGATTCCAGTCAAGGGGTTCGGCAATGCTTGGATTAGATCGAGCGACGATGGAGGCTGAGCGCCTTGAGAGACTGCGGCAGAGAAAGAAACTCAATGAAGAAGAGCCATCAAAATCGAATGGTTCAAAGAAAAGAAAGGTTTCAGTCTCCGATACACTTCAACGAAGCGAAAATTGTCGCGAGGTGAAAGCAAAATATGAACAAGATACTGCGACGGCGAACCACATGACAAAGACAGGGCGCACATCAGCAGAGCCGGGAACGGATATTAACAGCGATCAACGATACACAAAACATGGGCAAGAAAATCCCAGGGATACAAGAGCTAGAACTCTTCACCAACTTTTTGATCGGGAGGCCCCGTCTTCCGCTCCCCAACAACCAGCTCATCAAGCTTATCGAGTAGCTGGAGTTCAGTATCCTGACGGAGTAGTAAAGAGAACTTGGGTCAAAAACTGCCCTCAGGAAAATGACACCATTAGGATTGAAGAGGTTTTCCAGAAGGAAGATCTGGATTTAGCTGTACTCAGCACTTTCCAGCTTGATGCGGACTGGGTAACAGCCAAGTTACTTGATACAACAAAGGTGGTTTGGGTTCTTCATGCGAGAGACGAAGATGAAGCAAGTAACCCGTATTTTCTTTCTCCGTTTCGGCCTCTATTGTTTGTGTAACAAGTGTTCTAGTCGTTTGTATGCCAGTGCTAACTATTGCTAGAAGCGAACTCTCGCCTACGCTGCTCCCAAAAATTATCGGTTTTGTTTTCCATACATTGGAGGAAACGTGAATATTGTATGTGCGATTAATTCCAAAGTCCAACCTTGGGCGAGTATCTACGCTTAGGCAGGACTTAAGATCATCTCCCCTCCAATAATATTAGGTTTCTGATCGTAAAATCTTTTAGATGCACTGCAAACTGCAATTACTGGCGCATGCCACGCACTTACGAGTTGTTGTACCTAGTGCCAACCTTGTTCCTTATGATTGGGGTGAAACTGGAGTAATGGAAAATGTAAGTTCACTGATCATAGAATGCATTGAGGTACAATGTGCCGAAGCACTGACACGGTGTACAGGTTCTTTTCTTGATTGATCTCCCACGTCTCCCAGAGGGTCGGAAGGTAGATCCCGCTGAGACCAGCGACTTTGGCTTCCAGCTCATGTTCTTACTACGATCAATGGGTCTGGATCAAAAGATTGTTGATTCCATGAGCCGTTTTGACTTCTCGCGCACGGTTCATATTGGATTTGTCCATACAATGTCAGTAACCATTTCAGACTCCGCGGAGATGTAGACAGGCTCTAATTATGCGGTAGTGGTGGTTCTCACCTCGGTGAACATGCCAACCGGACAGGATACCCTTCGCTCGCCACCGCAGTACGAAATCTCAATTTCCAAACTGATGAAGCCATTAACATCGACATCATGGCGAGTCACTCCATTTCTGCACAGTTCACCTTACTGACATTCTCACAGGCCTCATCTATTGGCACCATCAACGAAAATTTCATCAAAGCTATGTACCTCGCAGCACAAGGTAAGTTAAGCGTGAGTTTTCAGATCCTACCCTAGCCCTATTGGCTATCATTGCTTCGCGGTATTTGGACGTTGGGCTTGGTGAAGATGGAACGAGTGTGAAGCTTATGGCTGATGCGCGAAATCAGAGTCGTGAATTTGCGCGGCTATATATAGATCGGCCAAGGATACCATGATTGACAGCTGAGCTGACTTGGTTTTTGAAACAGGAGATGATGGTTCGACAGAATACGGATGGAGGCAGAGCAAGCTTTCCAGGAGGAAAGCGGGATCCGAGACTGGTCAAGAACGCAAACTCTTGGACAGCCTCGAAGATTGTTTCCGCATTCACTTCCCCAGCAAGGAAACCGTTGCCCAGAGTAAAGGGGGTGTTCAGGTAAGTCACCAACAGAGTCAAACAGCAACCGCACAAGACGTTTGTTGGTTCAATCAAATGGTAAATAACTTCTTTCCGACAGGCCGGGGGCACGATATGTTTTCAATCGCGGTGGTACGATGCCAAGGATTTCCCTCGAAATATGATGCGCGATGCAAAGAGCACTAGAGGTGTGCTCATGCATAATAAGATGATGTTCGTCCAATTAGGAGATCCTCACAAGCAGGTTCGTAAGGCATGGGCATACGTAGGCAGCCACAATCTCTCCGAAAGTGCATGGTGAGTTATGCCGAGTTCTCTTTTTATCTTCCCCGGAGTACAGACGTGGCCCCAGTCCAAGGTACCATGCAAGGATCCCTTTCCGGAATTATATTTTGAGTTGAGCTCTTTCTATCGTTGGGGTTCGCTCCTGGCCGCTGCCGTCACGATGAAACAGACATCCAAATGCGGAGGCTGGACACCACCAACACAGAAGGCTTGCAAGATCCCTGGTAGTCATGTACCAAGATTACTGGTTGAGCCGCGAGCGGGATTGGCCTTCTTGCCATCGAGCAAACCATGCTCGCATTGCAATTCCCTTGTAGCAATCCCGCAATTGTTTAACTCTCCTTTCGTCTTTCTTCGTCCTTTGAATCAGAATGATGATAGACTGAGCTATAGCTGACATTGACAACTCAAAGGGGACGAATGGCCAAGGACAGGACTACGAAACAGCCCAAGCTTAATTGCCGCAAGTAAGTCTCCTGCTCAACCATCGCGGAAGATCTTTTCGTCCAATGTATGCTGATTGACCTGTCAGTTGGGAATGTGGGGTAATATTCCCTGTTCCAGCAGATGCCGAACAATCAGAGGCTCAGAACAAAGTCCAAAGTAAGGGCATCGCCAAGGGTGATCCTGATCTAGAGATTTTCCGCGGTCATGTCCCTATTCCGATGGTTATTCCCAGTGAGAAATATGGAGCGAGGAGACCTTGGTTCTTCATGGAGCAGTAGGATGAGGATAGAACTGCTGGACGAGAAACTTCGTATACCCATCTACTTATTGAAAGGAAACATCCACAGTAAGAGAGGGATTTTAAGACCCTCCTGATATTGAAATAGAAAAACTGGCACGCAGGAACTTCACACAACTTCTCATCTCCACTGCTCACAGAAACACCATAAAATACTTGAGCCAAGACCCCTCACGGAATATCTAATACCCAAAATAAAAACCAACTCAAGCCACGACTCGTACGCATACCACGCGACTTAACGATAGAGCAAACAGCTATCTCCTCCACCTTGCAAAACGCCTTATCCCCAATTTCCTCATGCGCCACGTTGAAAGCCACTTCCACGCGAAGAACGTTTTTACAGAGTAGGTCACGCAGTCTTCGGGCCGAGTATGTATCTGCAGAGCTGTAAACGGACAGGGTGGGTGCATGATCTGACAGACTGTTCTGCGGTCATCGTGATTTAGGTGTTGAGTGCGGATTATAGTTCTGTATCTTGGAAATGGGGGTTTGGCGGAGGTGGGAGGTGTGAAGTGTTGGATGCTAGAAGCATAGTACTTCGTAGAGGTGATGGGCAATTGGAGAATGGCGGAGACGGACTCTAGGGCAGTGTGGGCATGGGTGGTGATTGGTTGGAAAGGAGTAGGGGATCGAGATGGAAGTCGGGCGCTGTGGTAGTGGAGGTGAAGTAAAAGAGGGGATATCATCATACTTCGTATATACATGTGTATGTCAAGATCTGATCACTTCAATTCTCAAACTGCAAAGACGTACATAACCATCATCTTGCAACTGTAGTCAACCATGTTCAGGGGACCAATGCAGGGTACTAGCGTCCAGAAACATTACTCCGTAAAACCGTCCAGTTGGTATTCCCTGTCCTCTTCCCTTGTCTTGGAACCCAAGAACCCAGGTCCTTACTCCGTAGTTCACCCGTGGGAGACCTCGACTACTCGAGTAGCTTGAGATATGAAGATAAGTGGGATCAGCCCGTCCACCTATCAAAGCAGCAGGGTATCCATCCGAACATGGATCCATCCGATTGCAAGATATGCATCTTGTGCACCTCTGAGCTGTTCACGGCGAAATCTGGACTGCGCCTACAGTACGCACCGCCTGGTGCTCTGCGTCTATCGACGATCGCACTTCCAGACCTCCCATTGTCCTGAATCATGTATACACGCTATGCCGGATCCAGATGAATTGTGCGGTTACGTAGGTTACGTAGGAGTCTTTGCTGGACGGGGAGATGGAATGCGATGTGCGAAATGCGAAATGGGAAAGCCGCGACTGGCTCGATCCCCATTGTGTTGATTGCGGAAAACGCCCAGCTCAACCCGCCACCGTACCATGGCCGAAACGGGTCTGTGGAGCAGACCAGCGCCAGAGAGAATGGGCGGGCGTGGGAATCCGAGCACAAAACAAGCTATCTAGCTTCTGTCTTTGAAGGCGGCTTGGTACATTGAGCATGCAAATACCAGTTTCGAGGGGAAGCCAGCTCGCGAGGTAGGATTTTGATATGGATATATGGAAACTCTACATCCCAGGACGACGAAAGACCAGCTCTGGTGGCCGTGCGGCTCAGACAAGAGAGTTCAGGTTAATTAATTACCGAAAGCATATAGTACCCACATGGCCGGGCGCATTAAACGGCTGTACATGTTAGTGGCCTCGAAAGGGTACGGAGGGTTTGGACTCTCCCGCTTCTCCAAAAGTATGTTCAGAGACTAAACCTTGGACTGACCGCAGTCGTTGAAATAGAGGTATTGGAGGTTAGTCGAGGTGACGATGACTGTTTCTTTATCTACTGATAGACTATCATGGCTCTCTTGGTTGATGTTTTCGTGTGCTATAGCTGTGACAGCTTCTTTAGGGCTGTAGGAGTCTTGGGTATCCTCATCAAAGGGACATCGGGAACAGCAATATGGGGAATGGAGAGACACCGCTGGCAGTCTCAAAGAGCTTTCTCTTGTCTTCTTAGATCTAGATCTGTCTCTCGAGCCGTTCAAGCAGCTGATCACCAGGAGAAGTCCTCGAGAGGCGTTGCAGAACCAATGCCGTGCATGGATATCAGAGACTTCACCACATGCAGATGCAATCACATGCACCCCTCAATCGTGCGGCTGGGTAATAGCCATGGGCTGCGAGAGTATGTTCCACACAGCTCCGCAGCGTACTCCATGAGTTGAGAGATATCTCTTTGTTTGCTGCATTCACGACACAGCATCTTGGCAACAGATCGCGCATCTCAGCGCTGCCACCCTGATCTGGACCTCGATCCTGTCTCCAAGAATCCGGGATGTGGTCCTCGTCGTCCAACAGGGTGGAGAGCTGCCTTGCTTCATCGGGGAATACCCACTTCACCCACCCCTTTCGCTTCAGAGTCCTCGACCCATGTCCTTTGTCAAATTACAGAATCAGAGTATTTACAGAGCTGTTCACCGTCAAAGCGTCGAGACAACTAGTCGTACTCCAAGCCAATGAGCTTGAGCTGTGTTCTGTCTGATCGCCTCTTACGTTCTTTCTTGCAGGATCATTGCAGGCTTGCCAGTCAAGTCAGATCAGGTCAGGTCAGCGCAACGTAGCTTCGCTCTTCGCTCTATTGCTCTATTGCTCTCCCGCTCTACCGCTCTATGCCTACATCTTACTCTCAACAGTCGCTACTCGCCTAGGTTCACCTCACCGTTCAGCCGCTCTCACCACCACGCTACTTATGTGGCCTGGACCGCGTCAACTCCTCCTGCTAGGATCGATTGGGAATCCTGAATTCCTTTCCTGCCCTGCCCTGGGTTAGGCTGTTTTCCGGGCTCTCCACGTTCCTTGACCCTGTTTTCCTCTCCCCTGTATCTCCCCAGAGGCCTGAACCATGGCCACATACAGCAGGCGTCCTGTAGATTCGAGCTGCTAATGCACCCTCACGCTCCCGCCACGCTCCCTGTGTCCGTACGGAGGTGCTAACTAGCACGCTTCCCATCCCATAATCTCTGCAGAGATGCCTAGTCTTGGTTCTGGAAACCCAAAGCTTGATCCCCGTCCCCCCCTTCGCCCTTGAGAGAACGGTGCTACAGTGCTCAGGGCTGCTTAGTTTGCGGCAGTCGCCCATTCCTACGGACGTATTGAAATAGTCGCCCCCTCCTCTGCGCGTGCTATCAGACTTCTTCCTCCTCGCAACCCTGCCGTCGTGACGCCAGTACAGGACTGGACATCGACGAACATTACATTCTCTGTATTGTTGTGCTGTGACGACTATTGTACCAAGTCGCGCAAGACCTTACGTACGCCTTCGCCTTTCCGAACGGCATCTCAAGCAGCTTCGAGAAACCGTTCTGGTTGAGTCCTGGGCCACCAGTGGGTTCTCGGCGAGGCTCACGAAAAAAAAACAAAATATAACCTCAAGGGCTAGGATCGTCAGCCCACCGTGCAAAATCATCGCCTTCTTGTTCTTGACTCCGCATTGAAGATTCCCCTCGTCCAGGGCTTTCTTCTGGCGAACTAGACTTGGCGCAGCCTGCGCTTGCTTGTGGTGAACTCTCACCTTCGTTGGGTGGAAGGAACCTGCGGCCCAATATCGATATCCTTGACCGTCACAACCCAATTCTCACCTTGGCGCCTTCTTGAATATTAACTACCGATCTACATATGCTCCTCCCTTCTGCACGGTCGAAATAACTTTCGGCCCATCCTTTTCTCGAACTCCATCCCGTCGTCTTCAGGGCTGCATCTCGGCTGCGTAAGGCATAAACACCTCCACCTCTCGTCCAGCGACACTCGTCGTAGCGGACTGAACCATCCTCCTGATCCTTGACGCCCTCAATCTATCTACATTTTCGTCATTCGGAAACCCCACACAGTCCATGTCCTCAGGATCCACAAAAGCAGTTCGAGCATCCCTTTTCCACATCAGTAGCCTTCGACGTCGTCTGAAGCGAACCTGAATACCCCACCGCAACCCCAGATTTCCGACAGAGGCTACTGTTGACTCCAGAATGCCCTCTACTTCTCCTCTTTCGCCTACTTTCTATGGCCACATTGCGTCCACGCAAGATGCTCTTCTCCTCTTCGAAGCCTGTCTCAGCGGAGGCCACAATCATGTTGCCCGCCGTCCGCACGATCGAGAACGAGCCACCATGATCAAGAGCGGAAACGTCTTTATCTACGAAGAGCACTCGTCGGGGATCAAAAGATGGACAGACGGGGTCCCCTGGAGCCCAAGCCGAATACTAGGCAACTTCCTCGTGTACCGTGAGTTGGAGCGCCCCTTTCCGCCGGGAGAGAAGAAGAGGGCCACGAAGCGCAGCAAACGATCACCAGGAATCAGCAAGGCTCCAGAACCATATGGAAATTCAACTAACGGATTGAGCAATGGATACAACGCTGCTTCTGCGAGCGCTTCGATTTTCGACCCTTCGAACTCCAATTCCCTCAGCAAGGAGACCGAAAGATCGCTAATCGGATCACTCGTCGATTCCTATGGATTCAAGGAAGAAGGACTGGTCAAGAAGACTGTCAGTGTCACGGTGGGGGGAACTTCACACCACCTGGTTTCTTATTACACGGTCGCCGATATCATGAGCAACAAATTTAGCACACCGACCAAAGACCCCAGGTTCCAGCACGTAACTCCCCGCCCCGACCTCATCACGAAACAAAACTTCCGAGCTCCAATCGACGAGATTGACAGCTTGGACCGAATCGACGACAGATCAGTCTATAGTCTGTATTCAAATACCCGCAATGCATACGAAACCACAAACCAGAGCATTGCTCATCGTCCAATGTCCATTCCTACACCAGCAATCACTTATCCGCCCTCCTCCAGTCTATTTAACGACTACACAATGTCACCGAACCCAGCATACACTGGAGGGACGGTGAATTATGAAGGTCAATTTCAGCCGAGTCCTGGACTTTTACCGGCTCCGAAGACCGAGAACTATGAAATGGGTAGTTACAGACAGCACTGTCACACTTCCGCGATGGGTATTGGTTCTCACAACGCTCGCTCCCAGATACCTTTGGTACATACGAATTTCCGTCGACCATCAAGCTATGATCATTCAGGGGGATCTGTCGATTCTGGCATCTCTGGCATTTCTGGCATCTCCACAGGATCCAGCGATAGCAAGCTCACCAGTGATTCTGGGTATTCCTCGGCGGGGTTTTATGGTTTCTTCAAAGAGAGCCCAAAGGTCCAGCACAGCTATACTGCCCAACGATCGCTACCGACACCAACCATGCAGATGCCATACGATAAGCCAACAAACCCGTACGGTCACATAGATAGCCCGGTGAGATCAGGGAGCATGTGGGCAGCGGGTAATGCGAGCGTAGGTCATGCTCATTACATGACGCCTCAAACTATTCAGCATCAACAATGGGCCAGCACTGGGACATCTTGAAGTAACTTGAGCCACGATTTTTTATGATTGTACATATATGATTTGCTAGGCGTTTCTACGGATTCATGAGCGGAATGGGAGCGTGGGAGGATGGCTGCTGTCGCACTATTGTTGATTTTAGGCCCTTGCCAGACGATTTTATTTCTCTGCAACTTACTCACGTGGGGGAGAGGAATGGCAGAACATTACGACCAAAGGCAGTCATGTCTGTAATGTACACAGCATGTTTTTATTCATGGGCGGCATACTCACAAAGATACCATGGGCTTGGAAGGAGATTGATTGTTTCGGGCATACATTTGTGAAATGCTACATAGATATATGAGATGCGATAGCTCTATTGATATCATTTCTCCACCTCACCTCCTCAACCAAGGCGAGTTTAGATCTTGCCTTTTCTTTCGTTTAGAGACTTTGCATATTATACATGGCTTGTCTACGACTGTGCGATGATACATAAGTCGTAGTCAAAGCACCGGACAAAGACTCATCCATAAATGAGGCTCGACTCAACAACCCTCGATGAAATGCTACTTCGCATTCTGAACGGCGCTTCGAGACGGGATTCGTGCTCGTCTGCGACACCGCTTTGGCGGGTCGCGATCTGGGGGAGGCAAGCTTGATATTTAGTATTTATTTTCGGATAGGTTGGGGAGTCTTCGTTGGTTGTGGCTTGTGGCTTGTAGCTTGTGGTTTCATGCACTAGATTCAGAGAGCGGTCTACGGATAGATGGTGAAAAGGCTATTTTGCTATGTATGCCATGCGGTATGGATGGAGATTTAGAGTAGTGTTTGAAGCGTTAGGCGAAGAAATTAATATTGCCGGATGAAACTTTGTATGCTACGAAGTCTATATCTGGGAAGATCTATCGTCGTCATCTTTGACACTTGAGTATTGTATTCTGTCACCCCCTAGATCCATCTGTCTTGAGGCCTGAGTTGAAGCTTAGGCCTGGTGTTTCACCGTTTCACCACTCGCCTTATGTAAGCATTGGTCTCGCTTACTTCGTTAAAACTGGAAGAAAGGCACGTATACAACAGCATAGTCCTCAACGAATTGGCTATCCAGCTACTGTAAGTAGCCTTCGATCGTATCGTCAGAACGGGACAACAATGCAATGGCGACGGCGATGGCTTGGCAGCGGATATCAAGGCAATGCGGGGACCATTGCATGAGGATGGCGGAAAAGCCGTCTTTGCGGCAATCAAGGCTTGGTCTGGTCAGGATGACAGGAAGATCATGCTCGACGAAAGCAGTGCCACGATCTTTACCGTGTCCGAGACCACGATCGTTAATGTATGTGTTTCCGCCATCTAGAAAGTTGCAGTCTTCTAATATCACTTAGTGAACGGCCGAGTTTTACAGCAAGGAACCGGATGCGATATTCGACGTTAAAACCACAGGAAAATGAGAAGAGGTATGCAAGAAGTTCACTACATAGTCTCACCTCGTTTACGGAGCCGTTGTTATCCCCATCCAGCTCTGCTAAATTCAGTCTCTGTGTCCCGCACGTGACTTGGACCTCCAATCCAGCACTTGAGACCAGAATAGAGACTGACATCTATATAGCAAGCCTTCAGCAAATACACAGAGACCCATTCTCGATGCTCTCAAGCAACTTACTCCGCACGAAAACATATACACCCTCCCCAACATCCTAACATTCTCCCGCCTCCTCGCTGCACCTGTGATAGGATACCTCGTCCTTCACGACCACCATGCCTGGGCGGTTGGCCTGTTCGCCTACGCTGGAATCACCGATCTAGTAGATGGCTGGATAGCCCGACGGTGGAACCTCCAAACTGTAGTTGGGACAGTGATTGATCCCATGGCCGACAAAACGCTGATGACCATCCTGACCGTTTGCCTCGCTGTAAAAGGAACGCTTCCGGGTATGTTCGCGTGCTACATTCCTGAAAGCTCTCTCCAGCTTATATTTTTCGATTCCTAAAAAGACCCGGTGGTCAATACTGACAAACCACAGTCTGGCTTGCAGTAATTATCCTCGGCCGAGACGTAGGTCTAGCAATATCGGCCATATACTACAGATACATCTCGCTCCCTCCTCCCAAGACATTTGCGCGGTACTGGGATTTCTCACTGCCTTCTGCAGAGGTTCATCCAACCACAATTAGTAAATACAACACTGCCTTGCAGTTGGCGCTGATTGGTGCTACGACTGCGATGCCATTGGTCACATTGGATGTTAGTTCTGCTATGACCGCTATGCAGTAAGGCTCACTTTTACTTCATACTTTTGCAATTCATCGGGCTTTTGGCTGATACGGCGCAGATATTTGGTGGCTACGACGACAGTGTGGAGTGGTGCGAGTTACATTTACTCGAAAGATGCAGTGAAGATTTTGAATCAAGACGATGTCAAGAAGAGGGAGGGAAATCGTGATGAGAGAAAATAATTCTACTTGTACAAAACATCCTTGTAAACTACCATATGCATATTGGGTCTTCCCCTCAGCGATCCAGCATGAAATCCAATCGAACTGATGCCGTGACAATAGTTCAGGAGTTCCTGAGATGCAGACCACCAGAAGCCCTGAACAATACTGATCGTGCGATGCTGAATCAAAATGATCCGAGAAGTTTGCACCTCTGAACATCACTAGTGAACATGTCATCAGCCCACAGGGAAACTTACCAACTCCATCTCGAATCTCATAAAGTGTTCCAAGTTGCATTCGATAAACACTCTATGCAGGAAAGCTTCGTGCAAAGAAAGAAAGAGAGAAAGAAAGAAAGAAAGAAAGAAAGAAAGAAAGAAACCTCCATCTAATCAAACAACAAAGTAGCTGAAGTTGCTTCCAGAATATGCAAACTGTCCAGCTTTCGCAATCATACTTTTCTTTCGCGCCATGGACGCGCCATGCTCGTATTCTTACAAAATAGTGGAGATCATCTGGTCAGATAATCACGACGGTATAGTAACAAGGCTACTGCAAACTTTCTGACGGACCCTCTCATCCCAGTGATCCGGATTGACTGAGCGGTGTGGAGTCGACAACAGCGTAAAGTCCTACTTGATGAAAGGCTGAGAATCGTCTTGTTGAGGATCGTAACCGAAACGAGGCAACTCACCCAGGTGGTTCAGGCCAGGAACGGCAATGCGAGTCGGCAGTGTGACAGCGGAGCCTCTAGTATCTGCAGTTCCATCGGATCTAAAGTCGGGGACACCGTTTGCCTGCATTTGAGATGGCTGAGGCTGGGCGTCGAGATCCATAGCTTGAGCGTCGTAATTCGCATTCATGGCTTGAGGCTCGGTCCCGACACTGAAATTGCCGACACCTCCAACGAAAGCAGTCCCTGCATGAGGTGCTGCTGGCTCTCCGGTGTAACTAGACGGGTTTGCATTTCCTCCTTGTGTGCCGCCGTAGCTTGTGGGATTGACTGGTAGATAGTTGTATCCGTTCGTGCCTTCGTTATTTTGCTGACCTGCTTCTTGACGGAATGGGTGATCGCCATTGTTTGTGCCTTCGTTCCAATAATGTGTTGCTGGTGGATGAGAGTAGTGACCTTGTCCATACATGTCTCCGTTGTTTGGATAGGCCGTTAGTTGGGGACCAAGGCCGTAAGCATTTCCGTTACTACCATTTCCCGTCAAGTGACCATCATAGCTCGGCTGGTTTGGATAGAGTGCTGATTGGTGATGGTTGCCAGAACTGTTCAAACCTCCGTTATATTCGCGCGTGAGACCACCATTTCCGTGAATGGTATTCTGTGGTTGTGTATGATATCCTACATTACCACCTTGGGCATCGTAGTTGTTCAGACCAATAGCAAAGGTCGGGCCAGGTGGTGGCTGGCGATACATATCATCGCGCTGTCCACCCCAGGCACTTCCATGGCGGGTTTGAGTCCCTGGCGCGTGCAAAGGTTGTTTGTTGAGAGGAGTCATGTCTCCGTTCTGGATGTGGCCGTTCGTGTTCATGGCCAATCCATTGTGATGATCGCTCGGTGCAACAGATCGTTGAGGTGGTAAGAGAGGTGGCGGGAACCCCGTAAAGTTGGGTATGAGATAGATACCTCCACCTACCAAGTCAGGGTTGGTAATAGGGGTTGGATCGAAAGGAAGGCCTGGAGGAACTTGGGGCATGTCTCCTGTAGCGCCATCATCTTCTCGATAGGAAATATTATCGTCTTTATCGGCAGCTTGACTCTGCGGGATCGTGCGAACTTCACCATTAGATGGGAATCGCCAATGAACATCGTAGAGTGGACGGGCTCGGCTTTGGGGACCGACTGCTTGATGGAGTCTCGAGAGATTTAAGCGGCAGGTTCCATGATTTCGCAGGTTTGAGGCAGGTCTAGGACGGCTCCGTGGACCACGACTGGCACCAAGACGTCGGCGGTATGCGCGTCTATGAGGAACGCGACCACGAGAACCGTTCCGACTAGAGTAAGAGCGCCAGGGTTGCGAATGATGAGGGTAAGAGCGCCAGAGTTGCGAATGATGAGGCTGGCGAATGCGAGAGCCACTGCCCAATCTTTGGCGGCGACCCGTAGGTCCTCGACCATTGAAGACTCGTCGAAGTCGTCTGTGAGACGGGTCTTGTAGGTTGACAATGGTGGAAGCTTGTTGCGCCTAATGAATTCCCAATATTATTAGTGGCTCATATTAGATCAGATAGATAGATTGAGATTACTTGTGTGTCAGGAGCATGAGGACTAGAGTTGTTGCGCTGGGTAGCCATCTTGTCTGAAAATGGAGAGAATTTGAGATGAGAGTGCGATGGTACTATCAATAATTCTGATTGCTTTGACTAGACAAAGTATGCTGTCGAGCTAGGGTTGTTGTGAAGTGGAGTTGTTGACAAGCTAGAGCTGTTGTCGCGCTATAGCTGTCGTCAAGCCAGAGAATACTGTTAAATGAGTGAGAGCTAGAATTGTTGTTAAGTAGAGTTGTTGTCGGGTGAGAGAATACTGTCAAGTGAGAATACACTATCGAGAACCTGTACTCATGTCAAGAGATCTGTCGGGAGATCGTACCCGGTAGGATATTGGAATGATCATTTGAGGTTGGGAGACAAGGAGGATGACGGCGACGAATGAGCAGAGACATGTGGATGAAATCTCCTTGACAAGCTGTGTTGTAACAATGCGATCACAAGCTACTATTAATGCCAGCGTCAGAAGTATTTCTGTTCAGTAAAGGTCATGGACTGCTTTGCTCATTGCTGCTTGGTCCTGCTCATGGTAATAGCTCGTGAAAACCTGCTTTGAATAGCTCCCTCGTGAGAAAGGGTGATGCTTCTTCATGTCCACTGCTTGATTGTGACTATTCCACCTAAGCTTCAATGAACCCAGCTTTGGGGAAGTGTGTGAATAAGCTCGGCTTTTCTCAACCATCTCTCGAATAGTATATTAAGGTTGTCTCGTAAACATTAGATTACCAGTAGTCTATCTCGTTAACAAATAAAAATATTGTTTGGGACTTTCCAAACCTTCTGAATTATAACTCCTTGATACGTTCGGTGGGATTGTGTCATAGGTGTTGACGTCTACAGTCTTTACAACTTCTTTTGAACTTCTTTTGCTACTTGCTGGTCTTCCGACCTTCTTATGGTTGTATGTGGTGGTCTTGTGGAGGAGAATGAGGTGAGATCAACAGTTGTTGATTGTTTGTCACCTGGAAAGGCACTTGCATCTTGTGAATAACGCCGTTGGGGTGGTTCACGGACTTGCACTTGCAGCTTGAGGGTGCCATGCTCTCAATCTTCAGCCTTGATCGACTAAGCTTAGGCGAATAGCTAGAGGCAGAAAACTTAGAGACTAGAGCTCGATAAAACCGAAGTGTTAGGATAAGTGTCTGAGAGAAGATGTTTGAACTATCAAGATCCTAAGTTCGAAATGTAGCTCCACGTTCAAAGTCGGTCATCTCGTATTGTGTGAGTACATGTTACTAGCAGAATGAGTCTTGCGTCCTTATGAATCTCTTTGATCTACTCGTCCTCCTGCAATTGGCCTTATCGTACATCAGAAGATGTCGAACTCGGAGGTTGGGTTGGCAGATCTTATGGTATTAGGTTTTGATCAGACTGCGAGTGTTGAGAGGGTGGTAGTGATGTTTCTTTCATCCAAGCCCCCAATTCCACATCTTGAGCTCAAGGATCATATGTCCCAACATCAAAACAGGCATTACTGCACATACCATTGGAGAGGGACCAAACTCATGACCCGAAATCTGCCTGCCTGGCAGGAGCATCAGTATTTCATGGCAGATACCAGAGCATTGAGCTTGACTTATATATTTCGGAGTACAGCAACTCCTATAAAGATGCATCCACTTGTCCTAACAGCCCATGGAAATTAGAAGAGTTCCCGGGATGTCAGGTAAATCCCGAAGCTCCGATATGTCCTTCGCTGCTGAATAAAAATACGCGTGAAATCTATACAATATGTGTTCACAAACGAATGCTGAAAGTATACCGACAAAACTGTGTGCGCAGTAGCTTTTGCCATCGAGAAATACGATCAGGAAATGTGGGATGGTGTTGAAAAGAATTACATGGTGACCTTTCTGCTACTCTTACAAACAAACGTACCTTCCCTCTCAAAATTGGGGCAGGCTTCGATAACGCCTTTGTTCCCTATACCGCAGCGCTATGTTTTATTACAACCTTGAAGCCTGATGGAGCTCCTTTCGTGCTGCGATTTCCTCAAAAGCAACAGCTTTTGCAACGGCTCGGGCCTTGATTTGTATATATGACAAAAGTCTTAGGCACCCTGAAGGCGTGAGGCCTTCTATTCTGCGAGCCTGACCCACGGACTCAGGTCTAGTAGTCCGAAGTAAGTGCTTCTCATGCATTGAGAGCCCATGAATAAGATCGTAATTCAGATCCACAGGTAGTTTTAATAATTCGTCTTTCTGGAATACTCTCATCGCAGCATTTTGCTGTTGAACATACGGCTCATATACCGCCTCAATGCCCACCCGTGTCTGAATTCGTGCTGAGAAACCTTTGACTTCTGGCACCGTATCAGCAAGGTCCACGACAGTGACGCCAGCGAGTCGCAGAACATCCCAAGCGGTCTTTCTTGAAGAATCATTGCAGACTTTGAAGCCAGCCTTCAGCCAAGAGGGTGCAGTCATCGATTGATTCATGAGAGCAGATTTGAGTTCTTCCATTTGTAAGACCTCATCAGAGAAGCTCGACCAACGCTTGTCGCCAACGATGCCCGCTTCTCGGCCCTTGGCCGTGAGGCGCAAGTCTGCATTATCGGCTCGGGCGCTCATACGATATTCACTGCGGGAGGTGAACATTCTATATGGCTCTGAGACACCTTTAGTGATAAGATCATCAATCATGATACCAATATAACCGTCACTTCTTGACAGTGAGATCTGAGGTTGTGATTGCGATGCTAGGCCTGCATTTACTCCAGCGATGATTCCTTGTGCTGCTGCTTCTTCATAACCGGTTGTGCCGTTGATTTGACCGGCAAGATAAAGCCCTTGGATCATTTTCGTTTCAAGTGTGGATCTTAGACTCCTAGGGTCAACGTAGTCATACTCAACTCCATATCCCGGTTGCAGCATCGTAACATTTTCCAAGCCTCTGACGGTTTTCAGAAGTTGCTCCTGAGCCTCAGCAGGGATGGTCATAGAAATACCGTTAGGATAGATGACTTCGCTTTCAAAGCCTTCTGGTTCCAGCCATATGATGTGTTGAGTTTTGTCGGAGAAGCGCATGACTTTTGATTCGAGTGACGGGCAATATCGTGGACCTTTGACAGTTTCCCGAATATGGATAGATTTATCGAGATTGGCTCGAATAATATCGTGGGAAGCTTCATTGGTATATGTAGCGTAACAGAGCATCTGCTCCTGAACCGATACCTTCTCGTTGAGGTATGAGAAAGGCTTTGGAGGATCATCTCCGCGCTGTTCCTCTAGGGTATCGAAGTTGATGGTCTTCTTGTCCAATCGTGGAGGAGTTCCAGTCTTCAGTCTGCCCAACTGGAACCCTGCTTCTTTCAGCGATTTGCTCAACCCAAAAGTTGCAGCTTCTCCCATCCGCCCAGATGGGAAGACTTCCAGACCGATATGTATTTCTCCGCCGAGAAACGTGCCAGTAGTAATCACTACTTGATTTGTGGAAATAACCTCCCCTGATTCGAGTCTAACGCCAGTGATTTTCCTGGACATCAGGCCATCATCGTGAGAAACTATGATATCCGCTACGCTTCCTGGTACGATCGACAAATTTGGATATGCTTCTAACTCTTGCAGCATGTACTTCTTATACAGACTGCGATCGATTTGCGCTCGAGGTCCCTGCTTAGCATTAGCTCTCTGCATTCCAATCAATAAGCTTCAGGATGTATAAAAGTACCCAGACAGCTGGCCCTTTCTTCCTATTCAAGACTTTGAACTGAACACCAGCTTTATCGATTATTCTCCCAGCAACACCATCCAAAGCATCGATTTCCCTTAACATTGTTCCCTTTCCTATGCCACCAAAACTGGGGTTGCAAGAACAGACTCCTATGTTATCGAGCTTCGGAGTGATGAGTGCGGTCCTTGCTCCTGATCGAGCAGCTCCTGCGCATGCTTCCGAGCCAGCATGGCCTCCTCCGATAACAACAACATCATAGTGTCTATTCAAAAGAAATTAGAGGGAAATTTAGCATTGTAGATTGGTCCCTACCTTGGGTCCTGGCGCACTTCAGCAAATGTCCGTCGTTGCAGATACTTCAGATTATGATTTCGGGCATAACGAGACAGCAGTACAGGCCTTGAGACAAGGGTTGTTTTGTTCATAATGTCATGGTGAAGTTTGTGATCAGGTCGTCTTAGAATTTGGCGCTATTCACACTTTTGATCGGATCGGGGCAACATATTGCCGGAGCTAGTCAGGGGTTGTAGGCAGTAGTTGGGTAAAGGTATCCTGGAATCAAGTCTAGGAGACAAAAATCTGTTAAGCGTTCACAGTCTAAAGAGCATTTGGTACTTATCAGAGCAGGGAACTAGATGTAGTGTTACTTCCAATGCAGGGGTGACAAGAATAACGACTTCTTTTCCAGCAAGCTACAGCATACAGCAAAGATATAGTTACAGCTTGGTCCTTTTCTTCCTTCTCAGTGAAAGCTGTTTATGAAGACTTTGGCGTGACAGTCCCCTCTCTAACTACTTTTGACAAATGAAATTGTGCAGAATGTGCAGTGGGTTGTTGAATATGAAAACAAAGGGAATCCTAATGAGCGTAGGCCTTGAGCTGATTAAAGCCAGGCAAAAGTCCCATAGACTTTGCTAAGCTAGATCTGACAAAGCTCGGTATTCATAGTCATGAGAGAAGAAAAAACCGTCATGGTAAGTAACCAGCCGCATGACAACCCCAAGCAGCTTAGACCATAACGCCATTCTTTCTGAGCCGTCATATACACAGTCCTATCACGATCTCATAACGCCATTATGCATGCCATTGACATTAGGCGGGGGCCTGCCACCAATATAATTCGGAACAGAAACAGTCGCTCCTGGCAAGCTCCCGATACCAGAATTCCCAGGTGAATCCAACTTCAATAACCTGCGAAGACTGTCCTCCATGCCCTGAATATCTGAGCTCCTATCTCCTGATGAAATACCCTGATGTGAAGTGTGAGATTTGATACTGCCAATGAAGTTGTTTGGATCGGAAGGGTTTGCGTTTACGTATGTTCGAGGTATTGGCGAAGTAGAATAGCCCATGTTTCGATCCGGGGTCTTCGTCGGTGTCCTAGTTGGCGTGACTTCTTTACGAAGACCAGAACTTCGTCCAGACGGCCGCGGAGTTTGATTTGATGGCTTAAAATCGTATGAGGGAAGCAAGTTGTTCTGGTGCGAGCGTTGTGGATAGGCGGTACGTTTGGAGGGATGGAGAGGAGCAATTGAATTTTGAGACAAATCCGGAGCGCTCTGCGACGCAGAGAAGAGATTGACTGGTGGATTTGACACCGAAAGCGACTGTTGACCAGAGAAAAGGTATGCTTTGAGTGCTTCGGATCTATCGAGTGCGGACTGTGCTTCTGGCGTAAGTTGTTGACGCGGTCGAGCTGCATTGATACGTTCGGCATATGGAGTAGAGAATGCTGGACCAATAGGAGATCTAGCGCTGCCCTCGCCGTCCAGTTCCATGGCAAAGATGGCACCGGGTGAAGCCTTGCTGGTGGTAGGCGGTGGAGTTTGGTTGACCTGAGAGGTTTGTCGGGGAGGGTTAAAAGGTCCAGTTACAGGGACCGTATTCTGAGAAGAGCTTGCGCTCTTTGCTCTAGCCTTTTGTTCCCTATCCGCCTTGAAAAAAAGGTCAAGAGGTGATTCCTCTCGTCGCAACTGCGTTTTCTGCTGCGATGGGGTGTTCAAAGCTGGCAAAGGAGGTGTTGATAAATCCAACAAAGAATCATCTTTCGCCTTTAAGACCCTTATCCCAGGGGAATCGGGAACTGACTTCGAGTAGAAACTCGGTATTGGCAAGGCTGACGGAGCTGGGGAGGCGTGGAAAGTTGCACCCGCGTATGCCATCGTCGAGGGGGTGGGCATTGGTTTCGTGGAAGACAGTGTACCTCCAGACTGAGCACCTGTCATGGAGGGGCTATTGCGGCCCTTTTGGGTCACTCTTGGAGACGTCATAATAGTCTTTGGCCGAATCTTATTTCGTGATTTCTGTTTCGATCCAGTGTCAACAGCTTGACTCTGGGAGGATTGGTCGTTTCTTCGCGGAGTCCTAGGGGGTGTAGTCGGATTTGACTGATATGAATCGCTCATTTCGGACTGAGAGTTCTGCGCATGTGATTGTAAATTGAGGTGGTGTGGGTTTTGGGGATTCTTGGATGAGGCTGCCGGTGATGGCGAAAGAGCGCTCTGAGTATGGCGATGTCCCTTCGAAGGGACCACAGTAGACATGTCTTCTTTGGCTTATAAATACGCAGCCTTAGAAGAATCGCAAGATCTGAACAGGTGAAACACGCTGAGATAGTTGACAATAAAGCACGATGGGTACGGAGCGGGGTTGGTCGATGACGCCGCGGTGCCTATGTAAGAGGAAGCGTCGAAGATGACGGTGGTTTTTCGCAATATCGTTTGATTGTGTAGGTGGTTTGGATGATGTCGATAGAGAAGAATATCCTGGTCATGGTTCTTGGGATTTATATGAAGGTTTGCTGGTGGATGGATTGAGCAGAGGAGAAAAGAGGCGGGTTGGTTCTCGAAGAGCATGAATCGACGAGAGCCGTACCAGGTACGAAAACGGTCACGCGTGCGTTGCCGTAATTCATAGGCAGCATTCACCATCAAAGTCGCGAACTTCATTAAACGCAGGGATTGCTACAGTACAACCTCAGATCTTCCTCTATAAAACCTTCGTCCTTTTTTAGAATCTCCTTCAATTCACTAACCCAGCTTCCGCATTCCGATTGCGACCATCGAGATTGCATCTCATACTACCCCGCCTACCCGCTACACCTTCGATTCTCGATCACTCCTACAAAACACAACACAACACAAACATCAAGATGGCGGATGTTGATATGACAGATGCCCCTTCAGGATCTACAGCTTCTGCAAAGAAGGCAGTCGGTAAGGGCAAATCTGGTGCAGTTGCTGAGGGCGGAGATGTCAAAAAGCGTTTCGAGGTCAAGAAGGTACGAATGCCTTGCGACCTCTGGTTACTGGTACACGTGCTGATGATGGATTAGTGGAATGCGGTAGCTCTGTGGGCCTGGGACATCGTCGTTGATAACTGCGCTATCTGCAGAAACCACATCATGGATTTGTGTAGGTCCTGAAAGCTGCTTGTGAGCTCAGTCTGCTAAATCGTTCAAGGCATCGAATGTCAAGCCAACCAAGCTTCTGCCACTAGCGAGGAATGCACTGTTGCTTGGGGTATCTGCAACGTAAGTTGATCTCCTTCACGGTCATAAGATACAACTGATCTTAGGTCTAGCACGCCTTCCATTTCCACTGCATCTCCCGTTGGTTGAAAACCCGTCAAGTTTGCCCCCTCGACAACAGAGACTGGGAGTTCCAGAAGTACGGTCGTTAAGATCGCAGCGGAAGTTGGCAAAAGGTGCGATACTCTTTGAGCAAAGCCATAGAGCGACCATGGGAAAAAGATCTATATGAAGAGATCCTTGGGAAGGTATTTCACATTGGCTTTTGGTGAAATCAACATAAAGGAGTAGGGAGAACTCCAAAGAATGGCGTTGATACAGATTAGAACCTTGCCGCAGAGCTACTCAGATGAATGAACGATACATCCACAACTGTGATGATGAAGCTCTTGTGTCTCTTGATATTTTCATTGAAGTGCTCTTAATGTTTTATGAAGGTCTCATAATAGAGATTCATCCAGCATGAATGGCCGGTGGTAGTTGCATCCTCTTCCCTTCATTGCAAGAAAACCCAGGTAGTTTTTCTTTCATCATAGCACCTCAATTCTCTTGAATCCCTTTGGTCAACTAACCACTTGTCCATCCACTGTAATTGAGCCGAGCGAACTGTCCTTCCCTCCAACTGGCAGCCATTTGACGGGATGTTTTTTGAATATCGGCCAAGGGGGAACAACGAGGAAAAAGGTAAGTGCAGTCCCTCCCAGTCCGATGAAGAGAGCAAGTTTGATATCTTGCCGGAAGAAGCCGACGAGGAATGAAATGGCCTGGACACGTATTAGAAACGAGTGGTGGATTTCGGAATATGACATACTCCAACTATAACAAGCAGCCAAGTTCCGATAAATTCAGCTAACGCTTGACCTCTGAAATCGATTTGTCCTTCCGCAGCTTCGCGAACTTGTTCGAGTATTTGGTCTGCCATGGTGGTTGTGAAGTTGGGATTGGTTGTGTTGGGGATAGAGAACGGTTCCTGAGTATCGTGTTCTTACGAGACGAGGCTGCTAGATATAGACCTGCTCACAGCTAATCAGCGATCAGGCTGATGAGCGATTTATGAGGACCTGGGTTGAAGGGCGTATTGATAACAAGAAAACTAATGTTCATATATTGACTTCTTTTCTGTTCTATTTGAATGACTAACTCTGTAGCTAAATAATGGCATCAACTTATGTACTAAGTTATCGAGCCCTTATGATTTATCTCCTGGCTCCTTGATGGTAAGCATGTCTTTCTGAGTCGCTGATTGGAAGTAATTTTTCTTAGCAGCATTGCCGACGGAACCCTCTACAAAACGATTTCTTGCATTCCCACCTTTGCCCGCCCTACCAACAACCTTTTGAGCGTCTCGACCTCACCTTTGACAACACAAAATCTTACTCAACGCTCTGTGATACAATCACCAACTTCATCTTTGCAGAGTCACAGTCACCCCAGGCCGAACGCCGCCTTCGGGTTAATCAATAGTTGAGCTCTACAGTCGGCTACCAAACGTCATTCCACTGTCAAGAAAAGTTTGACAACGGCGACAGTCTCCCCGCGATTCGAGCAGTGCACCCTTTTGTCCAAAGAGATCAAATTTTCAACTCTACAACCATTGTCTGCAATACGTGCAGTCGCCGCAATCCCTTTATCCACCAAGATTCGTCTTAATCGCCTCGGCGGCTCCCGATTATAGAAACCACCAAGGTGAGGCTCATCCCCTACGACACTTCTCCCTTCTCTCAAGAACCAAGATTCTGTTGGCTGTCTCAAGTGCGGTCTGGCAGAGGTAGAAGTCATGCCAGCCCCTGCAACAGCTCTCATCTCTCACATATTTTCTACTCAGCGGTGCTAATATGACGCAGTTGGCGGGGCCCAAAGTTTACCAGTTCTCCTTCATCCGTCCGCTCCTCGGCCCTCTGAGCTGGGCCTACTGCGGAGGTGACAAGAAGCCTCCATAATTTCCCTACGGACAAAAGTACAACACGTTTTGAACAATAACAACACAAAGGACGGACGGGGTAGAGACTGAACAGGTCATCTACAATTAGGAAGACTTGTGCAGGGAGAACCTGTGCAACTTCATTCTATCAAATTGACGACAACTCACTCGGGTGGGCGCCGTTGCGACCCGCTTCTGAAGCAAAGGCACTGCGGTGTGAAGAACGAGTATGGTCTATCTATCTGGAACCTGCTGTTATATCAGTTACTGACAAGTAAAGGATCAAAATAGTACGAAGCAGTAGACAAGCCCACCTTGTAGACAAGTCTACCTATCAAAGCCATGTCTGACCACGAGGACATCTCCTTTGACACTGGCTATAGCACTCCAGTTCCTGAGCTGGACGATCACACCCATAATTCGGCCTCTGTCCAGAAGCCTCGATCCAGAAGAGGCACTGTCGATACAATGTACAGCACAGCGGCCAAGCATCTAGCAAACCCTGATCTTGGTGCTGTCAATGATAGATTGAAGATCAGTACGAGAGATTTTGAGGAAGCAATTATTGATGAAGAGGATGGCGGTGTGTCCCCTCGACCCGGACGTCCTATGCCTGACGACAGAAGCCGACGTGGAACCGTGACGACTATTGATCCCCGCTCACATTCTCCACCAAGCTCTGTAAAGGCATTTGCTGATGCTCGCCGCCGTGAAAGAGAATATTCTTCCTCCGATGCAAACGCTGCCAAAATATTTGCCGAGCCCCGATATCTCGAAGAAGGAAACCTCTGTCGTACGGTGTCTAGGGCAAGCGGCCGTAGCCATCACACTAGACGCTTTACCAATGAGGACGACGCCAAAAGCTTTGCTTCTTCTCACAAGTCTGCTGAAGAGGATGTATGCTTCCCACTTCATGATCAATCCAACAAGGATAACCTGCAGATTGATTTTGAAGGCCTTGAGGAATTCATTGCAGACGAAGAAATCCGGGACAGAACTCCTCCCCCAAACCAACCTCAGGCTCGCGTGTTTCCAGACCTCCGCTCCCAAAAAGGATCCATCCCGGCAATCGTTACATTTACATCTAATGGCGATCTTGTTGAAGTTCCTTCTATGGGATCTACCTCGCTTTATGAAGAAGACGAGAAGCATCCGTCTGGGTCTGGGGCCTCTATGCACGAGTTTAACCCAAGCCAACCCCACACTGATATCAATAGATTTGAGTTCTTCTCATCTCTCGCGGAGTCAACTATTCATGCTGCTGAATTTGGCGACCTGATCTTGCCTGGAGAAGATATCCGCAGCCTCTTCACCTTCCCAGAAGGCGAAGAGAACGTTGGTGCTTGGTGGCTGAATATGAATAACCCAACCGCCGAAGAGATCCGCGTCATCTGCAAGGCATTCGGAGTTCATCCCTTGACTATCGAAGACATTGGAACGCAAGAGGCTCGAGAGAAGATTGAGCTCTTCCCTTCTTACTACTTCGCTTGCTTCCGTTCCTTCCACGCCGATGACAGTCCAGACGGACAAGGTTACCAGCCTTTCAACATCTATGTGGTAGTGTTTCGTGAAGGTACACTCAGCTTCAGCTTCTCCCCAAATGACCATGCCGCCAACGTGCGAAAGAGAATTACAACCCTGAAGGATTACGTTGCTCTCTCCAGTGATTGGATCTGCTACGCGTTGATGTAAGTCGAATAACTTGTTCCAATTCTAAACAGGACTAATTCTTCCTTTCAGCGATCACATCGTCGATTCTTTCAAACCCATCATTGATCAGCTTGAGCAGGAGACAGATGTCATTGAGGACCAAGTATTCATTGCACGACCAGATGATACAGAACCATTCCTTCGCAAGATCGGAACCGCTCGTAAAAACGTCATGGGTCTCATGAAGCTGCTTGGTGGAAAGGCAGACGTTCTTCGTGGCTTCACCAAGCGCTGCAACGCAGACTACAAGGTCACTCCTCGAATGGATATTGGCTTGTACTTGGGCGATATTCAAGATCACGTTGTCACAATGATGACTAGTCTCGGTCACTTCGAGAAAATGCTCTCCCGCTCTCACACTAATTACCTCGCGCAGCTCCAGATCGACAACATCAACCAGGGAAATAATGCCAACAAGATGCTCAGTAAGGTCACCGTTCTGGCTTCCATTCTCGTTCCACTCAACCTGGTTGCCGGTCTGTTTGGGATGAATGTTGAGGTCCCTTTCAAGAATGTTAACAATTTGGGACCATTCTTTGGCATTATTGGTTTCTTAGTTCTCTGGAGTGTTATTTCAATCCTCGTTGCGAAAAGGATGAGATGGATTTAGACGGCGATAATCGCTCTGGTTATATCTTGCCAGTTGAGAGTGGACTCGAGACCTTTCAATTTGCCCTTCTCTATATTGCGTTGTAGTTAGAGATTGCTGTTCTGGTTGCATTTGCCTCGTTGCAAATGATAATGGTTGAGGAAAGCGTTTGCAGCACTCACGTTGATGACTGGATTAGAACTAGAATAGCATGCAATAAACGATTTAGATAACTGCTGTCTTCTAGATATGACTCCAGTAAGAGCTAAAGCCTACAAACTTTTGAAGATCCTAATAGTAGGTCATATCCTGTAGATCCCGGTCATCCCAAAACGGAACGGAAAGCTGGGGCCAATGACATTCACTGCATCATCCAAAAATATCCGTTCAAGCTTCCCACCAAACAACATCTATACCACACATCCCGTACACAGTCCTCTTAATTACTCGCAATATCAGTCAATTATGGATCAACCGAGCTCCTCCCTCGACCAAAACGTCGACCTCTCAAAGCTTTCAGCTAAAGACAAGCAAGAGCTTCAACAATTCATTGTGAATGAGAGCCAGAAGGCCAGGATACAGCAGTGTAAGTCTCTCCCTCCCTGTCCCAGCTCCACCTCATTGCTTCCCCTAGTAGCTCTATATCGCAACTAAGGCCGAGAGGTTGAGGGGCGGTTGGACTTGGATTGTGCTTGGCGGTGATAATGAAGAGTTTGCTAACGAATGGTGTGGCAGCGGTTCACAACCTCACAGACATCTGCTGGAAGAAATGCGTAACTGGGTCGGTCCGAAGCGGCAAATTAGAGAAGGGCGAGGAGAGCTGTACGCAGAATTGCGTCGATCGGTTTTTGGATGCCAACTTTACGGTTATCAAGCATTTGGACGCTATGCGCAACCAATCTTAGGAGTAGAAGAGCTGGAGAAGGAATATACTCGTGCTTTCTCGGGTCGGATAGGGAAAAGGGCCACGGAAGAAAGATGTTTGGATGGGTGTATAATACTGTTTGGGATGAGGCTCCGCTGAAATCCCGGGATGCTGAAAGGTTCGTCCGGGAGACGAGATGTAAGAATATGGGAAAATGGATATGAACTGAGGAGACTTCACTCTTATGATGGCAATGAAATTGACATAATTGAGGGCGAGCTGCGAGATGTGCGAATCTTAGTACCTTCGGGCCTATCATATCAATATCTTTTCCTTGTTTATTGGAAACAACCTTCGATGCTGACGAGCAGCAGTACCGCTAATAAAGGACTAGGACAGAGTGATGGACAAGGAGCACTTTCAAGTCTGGAAAGGGAACAAAGCCTTGCTCCGTGGAACTTCTACATATCCATGTCTCCCATTCGACCTCATTGTCAAACGCATCAGCATTATTGAACTGAAGAGAAGCCAATTCAGCTAGAGGAATCTACACACGTAGTATGACATTTCATCGTTCGCAATATCTAGGTATATACTGCCCAAGTTTTCGTTAGATGAGAACAGACCTGTTTTTTAGGAGGGTTTGGCTATTGCTTTCCGCAATAGCCTTGATAAAATCTCGTACTACTATAATGCTCATGCCCCTGATAGCCAAAGTGGCACGATCCTAGCCGACTTGCAAGAGCACCTGGAGAAGCCAGCTGCTTTTCTGTTCTCGTTCATGTCATGCTTGGTGGCTGTACGGAAATTGGGCTATCTCTTTGCTCTGCCATGTGAACGACTTCAGATCGACCAGATATCTAGGAACTTGTTCTTTTGATGCTGTTTGAAAACTTAGATTGCAGAGTATGGAAAGGGAACAAAGCTGTACTCATGCGAGGTTCTATTAATTATTATCATTATTATACAAACAATAAACTACAAAAGTCTAATAGCCCAATCTAACCCTCTCCCAGATACTCCCTCCGAGAAAAGCGACAAACCCAGACACCAAAACCAACCCATGATCCCATAGCAGAATCATTTCTTAGAAGGACTTCTGGTGATAAATGGGTCTGAATCATCATCCAAGACAGCCGCGCCAGCTTTCGCTTCTCAGGTGCTGACACAACCTTCCAACCATCCTCGATCAATCCGTTGACTACGTCGGCGTATTCCCATGTGCTCCGGTTTGGGCGCTATGCGGAAGCTCGTCCTCTCGAGCGCGAATGACCGCCGCACCGCAAACCCCTTCCCGGATCTCCGGCGCGGAAGTCGAATATATGCCCTGAGCAAGCTCGATATATGTTCCAGGCTCAGGGAGTGCGCTCCGGTCACCAAACAAGTATTTGCCTCTCTTGTCAGCTTTGTAGACTCTCATACCATTGCTAGCGAGGTGCTGTGGTCCGGTCACGAAGCTATCGATCTAGAATGATTCGTTAACTTTTCTCAAATCGTTACTGTGTAAAAGACCAGAAGCAGAACCATTCAGGTCCAAGAATCGGTTGCTAAATGGTTTGTCTAATTTTGCGACTCCGATGTCACTGGACCCGATTCGTTCCATGACCGATCCAACGACCGTTCCGTCTGCCCAGTCGCCTTGCTTTATGGTGTAGTCCTCATCGCCAAGTTTGATATCAGATTTAAGCTGCTCGTCCCAGCAGTGGATGGCCACTGTCAATCCGATATTCTGTCGTTCTGAACCTGAATACCTGCGCTGATGAACGTATTATTTTTGGATGATAGCATCGCACCAGGATAGAAGCAACCATGGGTCTTGACATAGTCTGCGTCATTGTACTGACCATCGTACTTTGTTGGATTCGGTTGTTGGATTCGGTTTCTTCAAACGCTTCAGTTCTTGCCCGTGAATTGGACCATTGTGGTATCTCAAGGCCACGTCCGTGAATGCAATCTCATGCGGTAAAGAATGCAAACCCTTTTTGTGTTGCTCATTGTCAACCTCCTTCAATTCCACGACGATTCGATGGTTGATGTAAGCAATTGCAAGAGCGTCTGGGAAGTGCTGATTCATGATGGCCGACAGGGTTGCAGCTTTCGGGATGAGGAAAGGCTTCAGATCAGCGTCCAGGTTCTGGTCCAGCAATATCCAGTGCTTGTCATCGCTAAAGCCCATGTCTCCAAGGTCCATATCTTACGGGGAGAATTAGCATGGAGCTTTCCAACATACATGGGGCAGTGGGGGAAGATAACCTGTGGATAGTAGCGGGGCCATTTTGAGGCCTGATTATCATTGAAGTTGTAAAATCACTATACTTTAAGCTATTTTTAAGTTCAAATATTTTGTAGAACTTCCTCGAGCAATAATGTGACGCTTGGTTTACAGTCGGACTCATTGGTTATATCACGTGCCAGAGGAAGCGAGTTTGAGACTTGCAACATGCCAGCCCAGGGAACCTATACTGGAGGGTTTAAGACTAGGTTCGGTCGTGTATACAAGACCTCTTGACGTTCACCTGTAGATGGCATATTTCTTGTTTCCTTCGTACCAGACATAGGATCGGAGCAATAGAATCACATGCTACGCACTCCCATATGCCTCTAAACACGTGACCCTCCACTACTTCCCTGCGTCGTTACAAATAACAGACTGGCATCTTCTCTACTCACTTGAGTATCTGTTGCGTATCGTAGGTACGATCACACAAATATTCAAGGCGTGAAAAATTCACTGATCAATTGCTTCAGTTCTCTAAGAATAGTAGAAGTATAGGGTAGGGATTCCTGATTCCCTAATTAGTCCCGATCAGGCGACTTAGCGAGGAATGATCGTAGCGATCAGGTGATCATCGCATTCTACCCATATTTCGCCATAGTATTAATAGAGGAATCAGGTACAACTTTTCAAGCCTTCTAGGTT
Organism: Hyphodiscus sp. D1413; assembly: GCA_003988895.1. Lineage (NCBI taxonomy): Eukaryota > Fungi > Ascomycota > Leotiomycetes > Helotiales > Hyphodiscaceae > Hyphodiscus > Hyphodiscus sp. D1413. The sequence goes on along the minus strand of QYAO01000071.1, from coordinate 21,249 downwards.
ATAGCCTTTAACTGGCATAATATAAAGTCTGAATAGCTGTAAAAGACTAATCTATATTTATACTACTGTATTTGATGAGTCAATATAGGAAAGTTATGGTATCTACGAAGGTAGAACCTTCATAGACCCTTGGAAATTAGGCCTCAAATCTTTTTATTTATATCGTTTAATTAGTAGTTAGGACCTATAATAAGCTTAACAAGTCTATATATTTATTTAGCGTCTATATATTTTGGTAATAGTACGGAGGTATATTGACGGCGACATCTGTGATTTAAGAAGTCAACCAAGGGGAACCTACATAAGTAATTAGATCATATCAGGATATCTATATTTTGACGTAGTTATTGGATCATTTCTACTTATTGATCGCGAGAATCATCAAGAACACCTAACCATATCGCGAGATTCGGGCCCAAATTACGCTGAACCCAGTTCGCGCAGTTCCGTTGTTGCGCAGTGATATGACGCAGGTCGAGCACGTCTTCCCGAAGCAGCAAAAATGCGAAGTAAAGCGGAGCAGTTGCGCCAACCTCGTTGATCTCAACGAAGAAGATTATATTCTCACATAAGCCTGCATTTATAGGAGTATTCTACTGCTATAAACATTGCACTCACTCCGCTTCCAAGCTCTACAATTTCCCTCCCAGCAACGGCCCTCGACCGTTTATCCACCACAAAATGAGAGCATACTGGTTCGATAACGCCGCAGTAATATTACCTCCAACTTCTCTCTCCTGGTAGCCGACTGACCATAGACTGCAGGGCGATCAACGTGAACTCCACGACTCCGGTCGCGACGCCACAGTCGACGACCTAGCCAACCTAGGCGTCCTCTACTACCACTTCTCAGCCGAAGCAGACGTCGACAAGCTCGCTTTCGAACGCTCCTACAAAAATAGAGATGTGATTACAGTCTCGCCAGACAAGATGGGTGATGTGTATGAGGAGAAAGTCAAGATGTTCTTCAACGAGCATCTGCATGAGGATGAGGAGATCAGATATGTGAGGGATGGGACGGGTTTCTTCGATGTTAGGAGTGAGGGCGATGAGTGGATTCGGATCCAGTTGGAGAAGGATGATTTGATTGTGAGTGGATGCCCCTGGTTAGAATAGAGGGAGAGCTGAAAAAGTGCAGATTCTTCCGGCGGGCATTTATCATCGGTTCACGACGGATAACAAAAATGTGAGTTCACTGTCGTTTAGGTGGTTCATGGTAGTTAATGTAGTGCAGTATATCCAAGCTATGAGGCTTTTCAAAGAGGAGCCAAAGTGGACAGCGTTGAACCGAGGTCCGGGTGTCGACGTCAATCCATACCGCAAAGAGTATCTCTCTTCTCGACCGGTTGTTGCGAGTTCTTGAGGTGGTCTGGCGGAGACGTAGGATGAAATCTATGACTTTACGTTTTGATAATGAATATAAATGGCCGTTTTCTCAACCCCTCTCCGCTTTGGCATGATCAGGTTGAGTATGACTTGCAGCCATATCTACGCCATACATGTGCCTTGCTATCTCCAAAGCCGACACAAAAGTAAGGGAGGTTTCCCTATGTATCTCCTCAATAGGAGAATAGAAGCGTAATTTCTCGTTTTCCCTCAGATCTCAGCACTCCTCATACTCCACTTCGCGGCTATCACTGGAGCTCTGCATATCCCAATGTCGCAGTAGAACCATAAAACCAATGCAGAGTTTCTTCACGATGAAGAGACATGACGATAGTACTCTCAAGGTAGTATATGAATGCTGGAGTACATTGGAAAGCTTTTGGCTGACCTGCTCATATATATCGTTCTCTTGGACGCGAAGACGAATTCTTGCCATGTCGGTGTCATATAATCCCAGTTCGCTAGCCGAACTTCAAAGCCCCAAAAAGAAATGCTTGCTGTACAGCGAATCCGTCCTTGTAAAGGTTAGATTTTGAAACAAAGCTCTGACATATAAATGGTTTGTTCTATCTTCATCGAGTCTAGAATCCGGCGGTAGAGTTGAAGCGAATGGTTCTTCGGATTGAGCAACGTGATCTTACCATGTAATATTATATTTTCAGCTTAAGGCACAGAATGGAGAAGCTATGCTTCCTCAAGAACCGAGAAAAGTAACATGCTCGTGTCCAACGAAGCTCGCCAGACTTCCACTCCAGATCTGACCCACCGACAATGGAGAACAGCGAGCGTGGCCTGGTAAAGCCTCCGGGCTGACTATCTCCTACATATCTCCTCGAAGTAGCCAGCACAAGATTCGTTCTGGTTCTAGAGCCTTCACGACTGCTCTGCTCCTAGATACCTAAGTAGTACAGGCAACGTTTGATATACACTACTCCGTCGCTTTCAAATTCAATCCATTTCTCTTTCGTATCATACCATCTCCCCGGTCAGTAATCCATCGCTCTCCTTCCAATGCCTCTCCCTCGCAATTCTCATTCTCTCCTCCTCTTCTCTATCATGCTCATCAATAATTTCCTCAATATCAATCAGCTTCCCCGTCCTCGCCTCTTTGGCACTATCCATCCTCTGCTTCTTCTCCCTATTTATTCTCTCCCTCTCCTCTCTATCCATACTCGGGCCTGCTCCCTTCTCTGTAAACTCCTGACTCAACCTCGCATTCCTTGCCTCCCTCTGCGCCCTCTTCATATCCCTCTGAAATTTATCCTGGAACGGATTCCTACCTCCAGCCCCAAGCACATAAGGATTCTGCCCCGAATATCCCATAACCACCACTCTCCTGACCTCATCCAGCCTCAACAGAACATCGAAGTTGTCGCGCACTAAAGCGTATTCGTGCAGTTCATAATCTCTCATCCCTTCGTTTCCGTCTTGAGTATACCAGATTATTCGGAGGGTGCCGGGATTCAGGAATTTGGGGACCTGGCCGGTCCAGGCGATTTTAAGACTTGATTTGAAGGAGCTCCAGTAAGAGTATATGTAAGATTCTTGTTCTTCGGGGTGCGAGTCGAAGAATATTGTTGGGGTGCCAAAATTGATGTTTGGTTCGGTCATCCTGCTGTCTATGGGCAGAGCTTTGACTGAACGCAGCAGAACGATTAGATCAGAAGTTTAGAAAGGGAGCTGTTTCTTCGCTATTCGAACTAGGTGGTGAGTTGTAGATCGGAGGGATATGAAAATGTTCTGAAGTGTGTGATTATGCTTTCGATGGGTTGTGGTTCCACAAGAAAGCATGGGCGATATGGGAGACATTAAATGCTTGGCCTGAACCCCGCAATTTCTAGCGCAACCTTGTTGCTCTCTCCTCGACTATCTTACAAATGAAAGCAACAGAGAAATCGCAATAATTCTCTGCATTCAATGACGGCCTCAACTGTATGGATGTAAATGGTGATGGATGTCCAAGATGGAGCTTTATTCGAGCAAGGTCATAACAATGGCGAAGCTATATCTTCCGATAACAGCAAGAGCAAGTTGCAACTGCCCTTGAGCTGCGATCCACCTGGGCCTGCAAATCCTGCTAAACAGCTTGTATGGATTGTAAGTGGACCGTTTATATATAATCTTCATACATTCCCTTTCTGTGGATTCCAGATTCAGTGCCTTGATGGAAGTCGGCATCACTGGAACATCTTTTAAATTATTCAGATACTAACATCCTCAGGTCTTCGGCGCCACGGGGCATATGGGCCGCTCTCTCACACGCTGTTGTCTCAACCAAAACGACCTCGTCGTCGCTGTAGGTCGAACCTTCGAAAACACCCTCGAATCAATGCAAGGCTGGCATGATAACTGCCTTGGTGCCCTCTGTGATGTCCGCGCCCGCGCATCCGTCGCCGAAGTCATCGACAAGACGATCCAGCATTTCGGGCGCATCGATGTGATAGCAAATTGTTCTGGCTACGGCGTAATCGGAGCGTGTGAGGACCAGGATGAGCATGAGATCCGCAATCAATTCGAGACGAACTTCATGGGTACTCTGCACATTATACAATTGAGCTTGCCGTATTTCAGAGAGCAAGGCGCTGGGCGATATTTGATCTTCAGTAGCACAAGTGGTGCACTTGGTGTGCCGGGCTTGGGGCCATATTGTGCAACGAAGTATGCGGTTGAGGGGTTGATTGAGGCTATGCTTTACGAGATTGATAGCTTCAATATCAAGGCTACACTGGTGGAACCTGGGTTGGTGAGAAGAGATGAACCTGATTGGGCTTCGAATCCGTTACCTACTTGGGGACATTTTCTGATCAAGCCGGCAAGTGAGCCGTATGCTCATGCTACAAGCCCAGCTCTACACGCGAAGAGGATGGTGCAATGGTTAGGCGATAAACAGCCTACAAGTGCGGTGAAGTGTGCGGAATTAGTTTGGCAGTTGGGACATTGCTCGTACCCGCCACTTAGATTATTACTGGGAAGTTATGCTATCGAAAGCATTAGAGATCGGTTGAGGTCTATAATTGAAGAGTTGGAGGACTGGAAGCATCTGCACTTTCCTGTAGCCCCGGATGCTCAACTTGAGGATAAGGATGAGGATGGCGATGACACTGGAAAGCTGGATACGGGTTCGTAAAAAAGAGCGTATAATGTTAGGGAATGTGGTATCATTGAACCGTTCAGGTCTTATCCATAAGCTGCATGTCCTGCAGCGATGCAAAGTTCAGTCCCATGCGCCAACCAAAAATATCCAATACTCCAATTTATGCCGGGTTGTTTTCTTGATGTTCATTTATCGTACTTCCGGTGCAGGTGCTGGTGCCACTGCGATTTCATGGTTGATTATATCCGCTGATTCATCTCTTGGTCTTCCTTCGAATATCCTTCTCCACCACATCGGTGGATCAAACGGACGCGCACCATTGTGTAGTGGCGGATAAACATCCGAGAAGAAATACCAGACGTGTCCAATCACGACTCCCATAATCTCATCTTTTGGCACAGTGCCATGCAAAACGAGGCTGAACCCCATCAATACCCATGGCAGATATGGAGCTGTGAAGACCAGCAGGCCAAGGAAACTCAATCTGGTATCTGGATTACGCCTCGACCAAATGTACACGAGTGTGGAGGACAGTGGGTGTCCAAGGAAGGGCATCGATACTAATGGCGAAAGGCATATGAGGCTCGTCGTTGCGTAAAGCAATAACCAGGAGAAATGTGCCGGAGATCGACCAGATGATTCCTCAAGTAATCGGGAATATCGAGTGAGGAAGAAGACATGGAAGACGAGATCTAGAGACAGAGGACCAAAATAGAGGAAAGTTGTGAGAAGTCGCCAATACTGCAGATGAAGTTAGTCGGAGGGGTATTCCATGCGGTTGACGGCGTACCTGAGACTTGACAAACACAGCTCGGAAACTGTAGAACAGCTGGAAAGGTGTAACAATTTGACATTGAACCAAAGCACTTGTAAGAACTGTCGCGGTAGTCCACCATCTTGTGCAAAGTGGCATCTCCCAGAACCAGGTCTCGAGAGGAAAGCCGGCCTGTCCGCCAATTCCTCCGTCACCTCCGCCCATCATTTGATCCATATTGGCGGGATATCTGTAAAAAGGGTAGGGATTAATAGATATTCTGATGGCGATTATTTTGTAGAACAGCGAGGGATTATCATTGATGGAGAGAGGTCGAAAGGTGGGTGATGTTGGCTTATGAGGATTACTTTACTTCGAACAGGCTGAGGTGGCCAGTTTGATCTGATAAGGAAGGCTGAAGATTATGGGGGCCCATTGAGACCAAATAAGTAAAGTACTGGAGAAATCCCGTCGCCGAGGCAGCGCGTTACGAGTAAACAACCCTCGAACAAGACCTTACGCCTCGAGAATTAAAACCCCAAATACAGAACGCTATCTGCTAACGAGTTCTATTGATCAATCGAACTCTTCTTGCGCGTGATAATCGCATCACTTAATAATCTCAGCGCGTCTTGGTCAAATTCAACCAACCCAGCCTCCCTCATTCGAGTCAACCATTCCAATCTGTCACATTGCTTAAAGAACTCCGAGACATTGAGGCGACCGAAGGCCCGTGTTGTCTATGTCGCAGTTGCAGAGAAAGCGACCCAATCTCCAACAATCGTCCACGCCAGGTTCTTCGCGCAAGCAGGGTCGTGCAAGTGCTGCTGCTATGCCACCCAAGAAAGCCGGAGGAAAGAAGACAGCTGGGAAGAGCCCAGGAAGAGGAGGTATCGCGAAGAAGAGAGCGAGAATTAGTTCTAGCAGCGCTATTGAGCGTGGGTACTCCCGGCGCAAGATGTCGCGCAGATCGAGAGGACGTTCGTGCTAAGAACAAAGCTGATTTTTGGGGTTTTAGCTGGTGATCCTGTCCCTGGCCGGAAGAAGAGAAGATACAGACCTGGGACACTTGCATTGAAAGAGATTAGGAGATACCAGAGTTCGACAGATCTTCTGCTCTTGAAACTTCCGTTCTCTAGACTGGTATGTCTCCATCTATTTCGAATCATCTAAAGCTAAATTTGATATCCAGGTTCGTGAAATTGCTATAGGCCTCAGACCAGCTGGAGAAGATATGCGCTGGCAATCACAGGCAATTCAAGCCCTCCAAGAAGCCGCGGAGGCGTTCTTAGTACACTTGTTTGAGGACACAAATCTATGCGCAATACATGCAAAACGAGTGACGATTATGCAGAAGGATATACAACTGGCTAGGAGAATCAGAGGCGCCTGGGGTGGGCTTGGTTGAGGGAATTTGCGAAATAATTACATTTCCCAGCGTTTGTTTTGCTTTGTATGGATTAGGAAAGTGTTACAAGGGGCGTTACGGATTTAACTAGTTACCAGGAAAGGCCTGGGTGGGAACTACGTTTGTAAGATCGGAACACAGCATGACGCGATTGCAAAGCTGTCTATGAGTGGTATAAGTTATCAGTTGACTTCGATAATGCAGTATCCTCTCAACCTCGTACTGTTCGCTGAATTTGGCCAGATGAGGTATTTCTAAAAGTATTCTCACAAAACACCAATAACCTTCGCGCTTGTTCTTTTCGTCAGGAATATGTCACTATCGTACCATCTTCCGCAGGCTCCAATAGCTTCCAAACACACTTGATGTTCTTTTGCGCGAACATTTCCAAAATGACCTTTGCAATACCATCGAAGTTGTCTGTTGCCAAAGCCAATATGGTAGGTCCAGCCCCAGATAGACAAATCCCGCAAAGTCCCGGGTGGGACTTTGGTGTAACAGAATTCAGGATCTCAGGCAATCCAGGAATAAGTCCTTTCCTGTAAGGCTGATGGACTTTATCCTGCATCGCCAAAAATATCTGCTCAGCATCAGGCGGCGACCTTCCCAAGGCCGAAGGGAGAAGCGCTATCCTTTGCAAGTTGAAAACGACGTCGGCTCGGGAATAAGAAGATGGTAAAACACTCCGCGCCTTTGCTGTTGCGACTTCAAATTGCGGAATGATGGCAATGGCCTTGATTTCCTTTGCCCAAGGAAACTTCATGTAGTGTCCAATCCCAAGAGGTGGTTCGGGAGGGTTGAAGCCAGTATCTAATCCTCCTGCTGGTTCCGGAAGGACTTCGCTAAGAGGGATTTCTTTCCTTTCTGTGTCTTCGGGGCTGAGGTCATTCAAGTACGTTCCCACAAATCCTCCATAAAGTGCTGCTGCAACATTGTCCGGATGACGTTCTTCAAGTTTTTAGCACTGACTGAGAAAGAGGGATAATGCAACAAACCTATCATCAAGCAATAATCCAACAATCTAGGCTTGCTCAATCCCAACTTTCCAACTTCATTTCCAAGCACAACACCTGCTACCACTGCTGCACCTGAAGATCCTAGCCCACGACCAAGAGGAATAGGATTGATAATGTGAACTCGGGTCTCTGACGGGAACGCGCGGATTTTGTGACATCGAAGAACATAGAGAGCTGTCCTCGTGATTAAGTTGCTGTCTGCACTCAATGGTACATCCTCTGCGCCTTCACCTTCGTACGTGACCACGCAGTTCAGAGGAGCTTCCGATTTCCCTTCTACAACTTCAACTCTCAATTCGAGCCATATTGAGAGCGCCAGGCCGATCACGTCGAATCCTGGGCCGATGTTGGCGGAAGAGCACGGCACTTCTGTTTTGCGTTAGTGGGTCATGTATTGGGGAATGGCAAAGAATCTGACTTATGGAGATCATTCTGAGTGAGAAATCGGTCGACAATATTTGTCAATGAACTGACCAAAGGAGGTGGGAGAGTGATTGAAGTCACTTGGAGGGGGGTAATATCCTTATTGCAGCCTTGTTCTGGATTTTCTGGTGGGGAATGCCAGCCCCGCCATGCAGGCGCGGGGCAAAATTGCTTCAGTCGTAAATTTTCTCTGGCTCTTGAACGAACCATCTTCCACCAGAAAACTCCTGTCGTGCCTATGCCCAACAAATCCCAATCCTGCAGCGGAATGGAACAACAAATTCGGATCCTTCTCATTGGCAATGGCGGGCGTGAACATGCACTGGCATGGAAATTGAGCCAATCCCCTCTGGTGCAGTCAATTATTGCTGTCCCGGGCAATGGAGGGACTGCGAGTTGCCCGAAGGTCTCGAACAATGAGACTGTCAAGGCAGACGATTATCCCGGACTTGTGGCATTAGCCCAGAAGCACAATGTGAATCTGGTGGTTCCTGGCCCAGAAGGTCCATTGGTGGATGGGATTGAAGGATACTTCAGAGCAGTTGGCATTCGGTGTTATGGACCTTCCAGACTCGCAGCGCGCATGGAGGGAAGCAAGACCTTCTCGAAAGACTTCATGAGAAAATACAATATTCCTACGGCAGCCTACGAGAACTTCTCCGACTACGAAAAAGCGAGGAAATACCTTGACAGTATCGATCACAATGTTGTGCTTAAGGCAAGCGGATTGGCTGCTGGTAAGGGCGTTATTATTCCTACAACCAAGCAGGAAGCACAAAATGCGTTAAAGGAGATCATGTTAGACAAGGAGTTTGGTTCTGCAGGAGACGAGGTTGTGATCGAGGAATTCCTGGAAGGCGAGGAACTGAGTATTCTGAGCTTCTGCGATGGATCCACGTTCAAGTCACTACCTCCAGCCCAGGATCACAAGAGAATCTTCGATGGAGATCAGGGCCCTAACACTGGAGGAATGGGATGCTATGCACCTACGAATATCGCAACGAAAACGCTCATCGATGATATTGAACGTATAATTCTCCAACCTACCATTGATGGCTTCATAGAAGAGCACATGCCTTTCCGAGGAACCCTTTTCACGGGCCTCATGATCACAAAGAACGGACCCAAGGTTCTGGAATACAACGTTCGGTTCGGAGACCCCGAGACTCAGACACTTCTACCTCTCCTGAGCAGCGACACTGATCTGGCTGAGATCATGGTTGCCTGTACTGAGGGCTGGCTTCGGGTTGTTAACGTCAAGGTCGATCCAAAATCAAGTGCCACGGTCGTTGTGGCTGCAGGTGGGTACCCAGGATCATACGCAAAAGGCACCCCGATCAAGGTCAGCTCTCCTCCAGCTAACACCAATATATTCCATGCCGGGACGATCATACGGAACGAGCAGCTTCAGACTTCTGGGGGTCGAGTCATTGCTGCCCAAGCCGTTGCAGAGAACCTCGAAGAAGCTGTAAAAAAAGCCTACTCAGCTGTTGCAAATATTGAGTTCGACAAGATGTTCTTCCGCAAGGATATCGCCCATCGCGCACTGAAGCCACAGACTGCATCCAAGGAGGCTCTTACTTATGCTTCAGCTGGGGTGGATATTGACGCTGGCAACGAATTCGTGAGCCGAATCAAGAAGGCCGTTGCCTCCACAAAGCGAGCTGGTAAATTATCTTAATGATACCATTGTTTTTATGCTAATTTATGCCGCAGGTGCAGATGCAGAGATTGGGGGCTTCGGTGGAGAAGTGGATCTCCACCTGGCGGGCTATACCAATGCTCCTGTCATGGTTGGTGCCATCGATGGCGTAGGAACAAAGCTTGTAATCGCCCAGGCGATGAAGAAGCATGACACGGTGGGCATCGATCTGGTAGCTATGAATGTTAACGACCTCGTAGTTCAAGGCGCAGAACCACTCATGTTTCTTGACTATTATGGTTGCAGCCAATTGAACTTGGAAATTGGAGCTGCGTTCGTCGAGGGTGTGGCTGCTGGCTGCAGAGATGCCAACTGCGCTCTAGTTGGTGGCGAGACTGCAGAAATGCCTGGCATGTAGTAAGTGTCCCTGACCTATCTATATTTTTAGAATAGCTGGGGTCCAATGATCTCGAGGCGAGCCTATATACCTCTTCGTAGATTGCTTAGATCGTTTGAACGATCAGGGGTCAAGGACCTCAAAGCAAGCCCGCTACACTTTCGTTCAATCATCCAGATCTCATGAACAATAAGGGTCAAATGCTAATTGAATTCTGCAGCCAGAAGGAGGATTACGATGCTGCTGGAACGGCAATCGGGGCCATGTCAAAAGACCTTAGGCTGCCTAGACTGGAATCTATGGCTGAAGGGGATCTTTTAATTGGCTTAGCATCAAATGGTGTTCATTCGAATGGCTTCTCTCTTGTGAGGGCCATCATCAAAAGAGAAAATCGTGAGTTTTCGGGTTCCTGTTCCATAATTGTTTTTTTCCCTTGGCACAAACTATAAATTTCTACTCCTTGCTCCTAATCTATCTTGGAAAATCAATGCTGACTCAAAGCTTTTCCTCTGCAGTCTCTTACACTGAAGCTGCTCCTTGGCACCCATCCACAAGTACCGGTCTCAGTCTCCTGACACCCACCAGAATTTACGTCCGTTCCTTACTGCCCATTATCAAAAAGAAGCTCATACTTGGTCTCTCTCACATTACGGGTGGTGGCTTGACTGAGAACATCCCACGAATGCTTCCCCTGCATCTGGCAGCTGAGGTGGATCTATCAACGTGGCAATTACCAGCAGTCTTCAAGTGGCTAAAGAAAGCGGGGAACATTGCATCGTTGGAGATGGGCAAAACTTTCAATAATGGCGTTGGCATGGTTGCTGTTGTGAAGAAGGAGAACCTGCACCAAGTCATCACCGAGTTGACTGCTCTGGGTGAAACGGTCTATACCATCGGTAGACTTGTACCTAGAACGGCTGAAGCTTGTGTACTAAAGAATCTGGAATCATGGGATTAGATACCTGGCAAGGCGTTTTGGGAGATTAAGAATGTGGTTCTGATACGAATTCGGGGATTTATTTGCGATGTCATGGGCGTCGAAACTTTGGCTGGCATCAAAGTTTTCCCCATACGTAGCCGTGAAGTGACTGTGACGCCCAGTCATATCACGTAGCCATAACCGAGGAGGAACTCGCATAGAAACTCAAGGGACGGTCTTGCCTTGTCGGTTCATAGGATATTGTTCCCACTATGAATCACAAGGGTGATGATCTAGGTTGAGAAGTGTATGTAAGACTTCTCCTTGCCCACCTTCAGAGGGTATATTCTTTGATTATTTTATACCAGACCTATAGGATTGGAGCAATCTGATCGATCACCCGATACGCACTCCCATATGCCTACTAGTGACCCTCTTCTGCTCTCTTGCGTCGTTACAATTCGAAAACCTCCCTCGAGATTGGTGCCGTTCGCACTTTTGAGAGGATAAGACGAAGAGGCAGAAGTTTTGATAATGTGAGAATGCAATGAGGAGGGTTCTTGAACCAAAGTCTTCATTGGCTTGGAGTAAGTGGCGAAGCAATATAGAGAGGAATGGAAACTCTCCTATAGCCGAAACTCCAAACGTCTGATCAACCCAAACGACGAAGACTCGCAGTTGAATCTTCGAGAGGCATTGTCGTAGATCGACGCTCAGATAAAAGCACTAGCCCAAAAGACCTCAGCACCTGACGCAAAAGCACCAAAGTACCAAGTCTAGAAAACCGATATTCGGTTGAATCTTCAGACTTTAAGTAACCGAACCAGCCTTTCTAACCGCCCATCTCGTCTGCGCCTCGAAATCCACCCGATCGTTTCCAGCAAGGCTCTTCAACCCTTCCTCCCTGAGCTCAGCGAACATCTCAAGCGCCTGGTCGTACGTCTCATTAGACGTCCATCCATCGCGACTCACGAGCCCAGCTACGGAATCCCAGAAATCAGCTCGTTCGTTCCAGCCCTCGCCGTCGCTATAATGAGCCTGCAGTTCCTCTTCTGTGAAGTGGATGGGACAGGGGGCTTCAAAGCCTAGTTCGTCCCAATGTCTGTGTGGTTTACTCGTTAGTAGGATTCTGCAGGATTGAGGAGGGGGCGAACCGTTCGATTCGGATGAGGCATTGGCGGAATGGTATGATGTCTGCATCCCAAGCGTTCGCAGCGAACTGTACTGTCTCCCACCTTGTCCGGCCGTGATGAATGCGCAGAATCTCGCTGAGCGATGGATTGTGTTCACCGGTTTCCGATTCGTAAGTATACAGCACGATGGATTTCTCAACTTGCTTTCTCGCGCGAGCTTTTTCATTGCCCTCTTCGAGACTCTCGTAATTCTCCGGGAGCTTGAGCAAGAACTCGCCGTCATAATCCACGAGCTTAGGGTGTCGATATTGGAGGAATAGAGGGCCGGCCCAGGTATCTTGCCAATCGATGATGCTGGAAATGCGATTGCCTTCCACGAAGAGGTTTGCGGAGTGGAGATCCCAATGCCAGAGGGTGGAGCGGGAAAGCTGCTTGTTTTTGGGGAAGAGGTATGGGGTGATCTGTAAGAACATCTTGTACAGTGAAATGTGGTGACTGGGCGAATTCTGGGCTTGAGAGGGGACGAATATATCTCTTGGCGCTTTTGGAACGGCAAAGTTACTTATCCAAGAAATCTCCCGATTAGCTATTGCTTTCAGATAATCCTGTGGGTCTTCCCCTATATTTTGGCATTAGTATATTACAGCCAAGATGAAATGTAAACGGGTTGATCTTACAAGGACCTCGGTCAATGGCCATCGACGCCCGACCTCCGTCCCAGAAATCTCTGTCAATAACCGGTCCGACGGTAAAGCGCTCTTCCACAACTCTTTTCAACTCAGCAGAAATATCACCAACGACCTCAGCTCGTTCACACCCTGGAACCGAATCGCTGGCGAAGTAAATATTGCCATACCTAGTCCGCGATTAGCGGCAGTCCGTGTTACTATATCTTACTACGAAATACAAACCGCGTGAAAGAAACCGACAGCAGCTTCCTCTCTATCTCAACCAAGTCGTCGACGATGCTCGTCTTATCCGAGATCGTCTTCCCGTCCCAGACACCCTCAAGCTGCATCCCCGGCGCCTCTTCCATGATGATATACTCAGCCTCGACAGGATTCCCCGCCGAAGCACACCAAGCGAAAACCTTTGGAACGGGAATACCCAGTATGGTTCTCACCTAAACAAAGACATACATTCGTCAACAGTCTTTTCCGAGATCAACAGCCATCTTACAAAATCCATAGTCGCAACCTCAGACGCCGTCATCTTATACGCCGGCCCAGCGTTCGGGTTCGGGATCCGTGCAATGGCCACAGAGCCGTTGTCCATGAGAAGGCGGAATACCTTGTTGTAGCCGCCCTCGGCGAGTTTGGTTATGGAGACGCATGATTGGGCTCCGACGCTGTGGGCTGCGATGTTTTGGAGTGCTTGGACGTTGAAAACGAGGGATCGCTCACGTTGTTGGGTCTCCTCGTCCCAGAGCCAGCGGCCGCTTGTGTAGTGGAAGAAGTGCTCATGTGGGGAGGATGCGGTGGTGGATATTGGGCGTGACATATTGGGGCGGGCGGACTTGAGATGAACGGAATAAGGTGGAATTTGGATTGGGATAAAGTGTTTATGGAGTAATGCTTGAGTAACGACGGGCCTTCGTAGGGGTCGATAAAGAATGCGAGCGAGGTGAGCCATATGGGCTTGGTGATATAGTTGATAGAGGATGTAAAAGAGCGTTATAGATGCGGACAACGGAGTATCATCTTTTGACCCGGCAAATTGGAAATGAGCGCTTAGAAAGGTTTCTTGGGCACGGACGCTCATAAGCGCTAGTTTCAAGATGTTGTTGAGATGTTTCTGCTTTATTTTAAAGATGAATGCTGGCGAGGTTATACGTGAGCCGAGATATCAAACTCAATTTCAAGCATTTATTATCGGTCTCTAGATGTAATATAATCGCCAAGGAGGTATTTACTAGAGATGCATTTAGGATGTTCTTTATAAAGAGAGATTTATGTTGAGGATATAGAGGGCTAGAGTGACTATTTATTATATCCAGAGATTACTTTATATTGCTGAGTCACCTCCGAATCACATGACCAGTTTCCTATAAAAACAGAAAACCTCAAATATTAAATTTGACAAAAAAAGTTTCATTTATCGATGATCATTTCTATCTCGTACCTCGCTAAGAAACAACATGGGATAAAGACATCATGCAATCAATCACCTTATCCAACCAAACCCAACCCAAAATCGACTCCAGCAGACGCATAAAAACTACCACCAATCACCCTGGTCGTGCATAGCAGCGGCCACCTTCACGAAGCCCGCAATATTGCTTCCGGCTACCAAGGATGGGAACTCTCCTTCCTTAGCCTCAACGTACTTCTTCGCCGTTTCCAGGCCGTTCTTGAAGGCAGCCTCCATGATCTGCTTCAACTTCTCGTCAACCTCCTCGCTCGTCCAGCTAATTCTCTGTGAGTTCTGCGCCATTTCCAAACCAGACACGGCGACACCACCAGCATTAGCGGCCTTGCCAGGCGCATACCAGATTGCCTTGTCTTTCTCGGACTTCCTGTTCGCCTCGAATACGTCGATGGCTTCTTGCGTGCACCCCATGTTTGAACCCTCCGCGATGAACTTCGCGCCGGACTTGATCAGAGCCTCGGCCTCTTCTTTGGAGACCTCGTTCTGGGTCGCGCAAGGAAGAGCAATGTCGACCTTGACGTGTGTCCATGGACGGGCTCCATCAATGTATTTGTATTTCCCACCCTCGAAATCGGTCAGGGCCTTGCGCTTGACTTTCAGAGCAGCGATCTTGTAGACGTCGTCGGGGGTGAAATGTGCGCCGTCCGTGGCGACGAGGGAGCCTTTTGAGTCGGAGAGGGAGACGACGGTGGCGCCGAGTTCGATGGCTTTTATGGCGGCGTATTGGGCGACATTTCCTGAGCCGGAGATAGCTACTGTCTTGCCTTTGAAAGAGCCTTGGTTGGCATAGGCAATCATGTGGTTGACGTACTTTTTCACACGTCAGTGGTAGGTTCCATCAAAAGTGCAGCTTTTGCGGAGGGAAACGCACGTATACCAAGCCAAAGCCAGTAGCTTCAGGTCTGATCAAAGATCCACCCCAGCTTCCGCCCTTACCAGTGAGGACTCCTTCCCATTTGTTTTTCTGTGCGCGGTAGGCACCGAATAACCATCCGATTTCGCGGGGGGACACACCGATGTCTCCAGCTGGTACGTCGGTGTCGGCTCCGATGTGCTTGGAGAGCTCGCGCATAAACGCCACGCAGAATTTGCGGATTTCATTGTCGGATTTTCCTTTGGGGTCGAAATCTGCTCCTCCTTTGCCGCCCCCAATGTTCACTAAAACGAGTATATATTAGCATACGAAAACAATGCCTTTCAGGTCTTTGATGGTCGCCCAGAGCTCAGATATGGACAACTTCCACAGCAGTCATCCTCAGAGCCACTTCTGGATAATTGCAAGGCCATCTCCAGCGCCAGACCGTAACTCGTCCCCTGACTACCCGGCTACTCCATAGCACCCAGAAACGGCAAGGAATCACGTGAGACCTACGTCCAGTAAGAGCATTCTTGAAGACCTGCTCGAAGCCCAAGAACTTCAAGATACTCAGATTGACCGTGGGATGGAATCTGAGCCCTCCCTTGTAGGGGCCGAGAGCCGAGTTGAACTGAACACGATAGCCGCGATTGACCTGAGGTTGTCCCTTGTCGTCCTCCCAGACGACACGGAATTGGATGACGCGCTCGGGGATAGAGACGATCTTGAGGGCGGTCTTGTATTCGGGGTTCTTTTCGAAGAGGGAGCTGTGCTCGAGGGTTGAGACGAGCTCTGGAGGGGGGGTTAGCTGGGTTGGGAGGAGGGGAACGGGAGGAAGGAGGGGGGCAAGGAAGACATACCTTTGTAGGCTTGCTCGAATTCGGGCTCAGATGGGAGATTGGACATATTTGCGATGGGATGTGGGATGGCCCTCTGTTCAATTGAGCAGGAGGAGGCTGTGGTGGTAGAAAGAAGGAAGACGAGGAGGAGAAGAAGAAGAAGAAGAAGAAGAAGAAGAAGAAGAGGAAGATGATGATGAAGGAAGGGAAGAAGAAAGGTAGCTCGGGACGAGGCTTCTTTTATGGTTGATAGTTTTGGGGGGGAGGGGGGGGGGAGCTTGGAGCTTAGGTCTGTTGACTCGGATCCAATTTTTCGCTCTTGATAAAGCAGTATGCCACTGGCTTGCGGGAAGGGGACGAGGGGGGGATATGGGGGGAGAGGAACGGAAGGTAAGGAAAGGAAAAAGGTGGCTGATCCAGATGGTGTGTCTTGCGTTGGCTGCCATCACCGACCTACCTACCTCGCTCAGCTCTTTTTTTCTGCTGTCGTCCCTGGACGTACTGGTGGTGGTGTTGGTGTATGTATTGGAAGAATCGGTTGATGACGTGACTCTCTGTCCCTCTGTGCCTCCATGGCCGTCATCGGGAGCATGGTTCATGGTAAATAGTAAACGTGAAATGTCAATGATCTCGGAGAGATCTTCCCAGCTCTTCAGCTCCGTCTCCAGGACGATCATAGCTCTCGATCCACGGCCGTCGTCTTCCTCCGCTCTGGGCAAGGTCTGAGGTGAGGTGGGGAGATCCTCCCAATGGTCGACCGTCAACAAGAAGCCTCCTCCTCGCGGTGGCCGAGTGAGTAAAACTGGTTACCCCCCAGCTCCCTTATCGTAGCCCGCTGATTGGCTCATCCACCACAGTTCGTCCAAGCTCCCTCCTTTCCCCTGTCCAAGCGAGCAAACTAGAATTTTCCCGTGCAGCCCGTCGTAGCCATCCCATCCCACCTCGTCCCCCCATGGAAGAGCTTCCCTGCATTGCATCAGGCCCGAGAGAAAAAAAAAAACCGAAGACAAAAAGGGTTCGGAAGTTGTAGGAGGCCAAATCATCATCCGTCACGCGAGGTTTGATGTTTTTGCACTTCCGGTCTCGGACGACCACGCACAGCTTTTCTCAGCCTTGCCAATTTTTCACTGTACGAGTATGTACAGTTTTTACCTCCGTTGCTTTCATCTCCCCTCCTCCGTACCTTCGTTTGATGCTTATCTTATGTGGGATTCTTGGCGAAAGTCGGATGAGCATGTTCCAAGCAACAGATGACTCAGCCTCTCTGCAGTGGCAGCTTCCCGAGATCCGATCTCACGTGACAAGGCTCTTCAGCCTCGTCCTTCTCAGACCTCAATCGCCGCTGTTTCATCCCTCCGCAGAGTTCGCACTTGGGAAGTCGGAGAGTTGGGGAACTCAATCATAGACCGGTAGCGGGTACTGATCGATTATGGAACCATTGGTCAGTTCTCTCATTCTACAGCGAAAGGGCATCGAGTCTTTCATACTACGCAGCAAGCCTCTTTCTGTTGGAGATGGCATGACGGATCGCGCGCAGAGCTGGAAAAGCAAGTGCCTCCTCACCTACTATGGAATTGTAAGGAAGTCTTGTGGTACGCCCTCGATCGCCTAATAGGATTAGATCTCCTTCTTCAAGCACTCTGAGGACCAATGACGAAGGACCAATCAGTCTTGGCATCTACGAAGGGAGTTCATATCTCAGCAGTGTTCAAGTCGAATTTCAATCTCTAAGTTCTAAAGACAAACCCATAATCAAAAGTGCTTCAGAGCATCGTTGACCACTAGAAGATCGGGCGTCAGAGACCTGTGCATGCAGAATATCTTGGGAGTACTTACTATCCCCTCCAAACGTCGCTCCAGCTCCAAACATCGCTGCGTTCCCAAACTTCATTGCCATATTCTTGACCCATTCGTGGTGCTATTCTCAACATCAGCTCCGTCCCCGAACTCATGCCAGGAAAATTGCAAGAGGGTAGGAGTTCCACCCAGCCAATATCCAGAAATTGCAATCTCCCAACGATTCAATCCTCCCCATCCTCCCCAACACCACGTGATAAAGCCATGCACCAAGCCGCAAAACAAACTCAAGATAACCATCCACATCTCTAACTTGAAGGGTTCAGAAAGCTAAAGACAAGACCATGCACCAACCTTGGGATTCTGCGGATGCGCAGCATTGTTGGGATCCTGAGCCTGCTGCGCCAACTGCCCAGGGTTGAACTGCTGCTGGGGCTGCGTGAAGCGCGGATCTATATACTGCGACGGAGCACCGTTTTGTCCCTGTGCAAGTCAATCCCCATAGCCTTTTGAAGATGGGAGGAAATTGGGAACAAACGGGTAGCTGAGCCATGATGCTCTGGAACTGAGGAGGGGAGAGGACGTTGGAATCGCGGAGGAACTCGAGCCTGTGGAGTGAGATGTTAGGATTACTTGCTGGGAGACTTGGATGTGCGGTGATTGTTTCGTGACTGCTGCGTTGCGAGAATTGTGCATCGAGCTTCAAGTGGAGGAAGTGGGTGGGACAAGAGAAACTGGGAGGAAAGGGACGCTGCTTACTCGGTCTTGATGCTCGAGAGCGAGTGGTTGATCTGTGCTGCGTCTGGCATGATGGTTTGATTTGAAGAGGGGCTCTGGTGGTTTGTACGGGGATATGTTTTAGACTATAGAAAGCGAGTCGAAGAAGTCAATTGCTTCATAAGTACCTCAGAAACCTGGCAAGTATGTCCCTCCCTGCACGTGGGATCGCCCCGCCACTCTTGGCGGCATCATTGAAATCCTGCCCATGTTCGCCGCCTTCACACCCCACCCTCCGAGTTTCCTCGCGTTAGAAACCCATGCCCACTCGGAGTTCCAGCGAACTGTTTTGTGTCCAGACAGATATCCTCCGCTATGGCATCGCAATACTCCCTTGCTAGCACGATCAAACTCAACAATGGCATCCTGATGCCCCGAATCCATCTTGGCGTGTACATGACATCCGGGAGGGAGACCTCGAGCATGGTAACACACGCGCTGGAAGCTGGCTACCGCGCCGTGGATTCAGCGGAATGGTATGCGAACGAGAAGGAGGTCGGATCGTCGATTCTCAAATACATGAACGAGAAGGGGGCCAAGCGAGAGGATATTTGGTTTACGACGAAGCTGCAGGATAACAGGGGATACGACGAGACGAGGAGGAAGATCAGAGAGAGTATTCGGAAGAGCGGGCTCGGGTATATTGACTTGTATTTGCTGCATAGTCCTTATGGAGGGTCTCTGAAAAGGCGGGAGTGTTGGAGGGCTGTGGAGGATGCTATTACTGAGGGGGAGGTCAGGTGTGGTGGGGTGAGTAATTTTGGTGTGCGGCATGTAAGTCTCCTCTCTCCTTGACTCTGTATCATATTTCAATCGCTCATTTGGCATGCAGCTTCGGGAGCTCCTTGATTCCAACCCTCGCATACTACCAGCTGTGAACCAGATCGAAGTGCATCCTTTCAACACTCAATCCGACATCACGTCGTTCTGTCTGAAGCATAACATCGTGGTAGAAGCGTACGCGCCGCTGGCAAGAGCGATGAGGATGAAGCATCCCGTGATTGTAAAGCTTTCAGAGAAGTGTGGATGTAGTCCTGCGCAGTTGATGGTGAGGTGGAGTTTGCAGCATGGCTATGTGCCGCTGCCGAAAAGTTCTAATAGGGTGAGGATCGCGAGTAATGCGAACATTGAGAGTTTTGATATCGAGAAGGAGGACATGGATTCGTTGGATGGATTGGATGAGAGGTTGGTTACGGATTGGGATCCCACTGATGCTCCTTGAGCACGGTGTGCATGAATTTGCTAATTCTAGGTTGTATGTATTGCGTAAAGTCGAAGATTGTTTCATGAATATTGAAATTGCAGGCTGGGCGGACCAACAGGGGTGGTAATACCTCAGCCGACGCACCCAATTAAGCGAATATCATCAATTTTTGGACTATTCTACTATAACTCACTTCGTATTGGAGCCTCTGGGTTATCTACAAGCTTCTGCATACGATCAGGCATCTCAAGAATCCTTCTATGTATTTGATCAAGAGTTATCAAGCTATACTCCTCCTCAATTACTTGCTTATACTCTATAATAGTTGTCTAAATACGTGCCTTGACCTTCTCTTTTAGAATGTTCTAAATTGCCTCTTGTGGATTGATATCAGGGGATATTGGTGGGTGCTCAATTGTCTCGATATTAGCGTCTCTTTTGATTCGATCTTGTATTATATCAGGCCGGTCGAAGCGTATATGACTATGAGAGCGGTCATTATCTTCTTATAAGACAAAGTAGTGTTCCTAACCCTTTAAATCGAACCATTGTCATAGGTTTTGAATCGCAGTAATATAATGAGGCAATATCTCTGTATAGTATGTCTTCCCAGTCATAGAATTACCAAGAGGTTATACTTTGACCGGCTAGGGGAAGTCGGCCTCCCATTTAGCTACTCTGATTTCCCAGTCCTCTTGTGTCTTATATTTGCTCTTTCTTGGCTTTATCGGACGCCTAGGAGGTTTAGGCTATTCGATATGATCTTCCTGCTCATGATACTATAGTAATTTGGGGGCCATATCCCACCAATTATACCACCCAGTAGCATATAACTTGACACCTGCTTTTATATACTTCTTCTAGATATTCTCTGGTGCTAATCGGCCTCTAATTCCTTCCCTTTCGTTCCCTCGTCGACGGAGAACCTGGCCAGACTTTTGCGCAGTTGGGTCAAAGTATGCCTCGTCCATAAATACCCAAAATTAGAACGTATCTTCGATCGTCTTTCTAGCATATTTCTGACCATATTTGAGACGATTAGTAATGTTGTCTATAGAGAAATCCTTCTTTGTAAACGCCTGGCGATACATCCCTGCTATAGAGTCTTCCTAGCGTAAACGGTTTTATAATTGGCGGCGCTTGAGAGGGAGTTTATGATACGCGATTTGTGCCTCGAGATATTGTGTTTGAACTAGGTTATGCGATGGCGATAAAAGCATATCGATCGTCTCTTTCGAGACACATGAAGCTTGTCTAATAACCTTAGACAGCCGGCGCGTATGATGGTATATAGGAGACCTAAGGTCTTTACGTTGCTTTACCCATTTCCAGCCAGTAGTGCGATTGATACCATAATGGGCACAGATTGAGGGCATTGACTTTGATGGGTAATTGCTGTCGAAATCCCGAAAGAATTCAATCCGCTGACGAGTCGTAGCTTCTCTGACTATAATAG